>JANAVB010033783.1:5000-86555 GCA_029216955.1 Iris pallida | reverse complement strand
ATATATATATATATATATATAAAATATATATATAATATATATATGCTAAAATCTTATATTATGCTTTGCGCCTCCCAGCCCATAACACTTAACCAAAAATAAAAAAAAATTGTTACGAGGCTCTGAGCCCAGTCAGCCCACTCGCTCTGTCACGACCCGCTCCCAATAATCAGATATGAATCGAGTCATGCCCGGCCACGCTATCGTTGATAGCGGTATCAGCCGTCTAACATTATTTTTACTCCATTCTTAGGGCTAACTTGGTGGCTGGCATGTGGGCCTGACCTAAAAGCTTGTATATATAGAGTCAGCCCTAAAACTTCTACATCAAACTACAATAAGTTATATAACAAATAATTGTAATATATAATAAAAATATATAATAGATTAATATGAGACATGACCAAATCCTTTATTTTAGAAATTAAGATTACATGCTCAGGCACAGCTTCCTAATAAACCTTGTTTCTATGAAGAGGAGGAGAGAGAGAGTAGTAAAAGAAGAGAAGAAAAATTGATGAGAGAGAGAAGAGAGCAGAGAGATAGTGAAGAGAGGGAGAGGAAGATGATCGAGGGGAGGTCTACCAGCGGTGGTCGTTGGATACGATACAGAATGACGCTTAGGCGGAAAGGGCTACCGGCTCAAACTATACGCGGTCGGCTGAACATCGCTGAGCCCGTCGTGGCGACAAGGGTGGCGGAGATCCGATGACCAAATAGGAAATATGCGATGCTCGGATGCAGTGCTCTACTGGTGAGTGGAGGTCTACCGGTGGTGCTCGAGGAGATCCGAAGGCGGCTCGTCGGCGGTGCTCAAAGAAATTTGGAGGCGGCTCCCCGACAGCGCTCGACTCGATCACGAACACCCGGCCAATCTGGTACCAACACTCGAGCACGACCATATTTGGTCATCTAGGGCTTATCGAGGCGGCAAGGAGAGTGGAACTGGTGCGATGGTCGGTTGGTTTGCGACGATACAAGTAGTAAGTGAGGGTGGTGGTGATATGAAGGATGGTGGTGGCTGTGGTGTGATGTAAGGGCGTTGAGGTGGTTGGAGTGGTGGTGGTGACGTTGTGTGGGCTTGTGGTAGTGGATAGAGTTAGAACAGGGTGGTCGGTAGTTGGTGGTTAGGGGTCGGTGGTGGTAGTGCAGGTGGAGTTGTAGTATTGAGGGTGGTGATAGTCGGTAAGAGTGGTTGTGGAGAGAGTGATCGAAGAGGAAGAGGAGAAGAGGGGATGAAATTTTGGTGAGACAGTCTGAGATGGACGGTGGCGCACGGCAGCGAGCAACGGAGCGCGGTGAACATTGGCTGACTGTGGAGTAGAGTAGGAATAGGAATTTTATTGTATAAATATTGGGGAGTCCCCAATATTTTAATAAAAGAAATTAGAGTGCTCTCCAAGCCTTAGTGGCACCAATGTAAATTGTAATAGATCTAGGACAATAGTGAAATACACTAACTAACTACAACTAACCCCTAACTAATTACTAACTAATCCATAATTAAAGCTAATTAATAATTAGGATTTCAAATCCCAAGACTTGGAAAGCTATAGGCCCACAATCCATGCCCAGAATTAGTAGGCTCACAAGAATTAAATTAATAAAATTATTAATCCTAACAAACTGATTCACTAAGTAGTAAATAATATAATTAGAACTAGAAAAATAGCAACAAATTCATAATTGAATTTTGGAAAAGAATTTTATAAATTCCAAAAAAATTAGCACTAATTTCCATAAATAGCAAATCTGATTTCTAGGTAGTTACAAGTGAACACCCCTTAAAAGAATTTCGTCCTCAAATTTGAATATTAATCAAAATGACATAAATACAATATTCAGACAAAAAGACTAGGAAAATAGGAAAATGCTCCTTCATTTCGTCTTCACGCTTCCAAGTCGACTCACCCGGAGAATGGTGACTCAAAGCTACTCAAACGAAAGGAATCGTCTGATTGTGCAGCACCTTCTTCCGACGATCAACAATCCCTACGGGTTGCTCCTGATAACTGAGGGTAGGACCCACTCTGACCTCTGGATGGTCAATCACATGAGTCGGATCAGAAATATTTGCCTCAACTGCGATACATGAAACACGTTGTGCACTTCCTCTAAGGTAGCTGGGTGGTAGACGATAGCCCCGACCTCTGGAGAATGCTGAAAGGCCCAATAAATCTTGGGCTAAGCTTCCCGCCTCGACCAGAACGGATAGTGCCACGTGTCAAAAAAATTCTCAGAAAAACCTAATCTTCCACCTATAATTAAAAACAAATATTAGAACATTGCCCTAATTAATTACTAATCAAAATCAAAACTTATTACCTCAAACTCCAACGATTTTTCGGTAGCTATCTGCCCAATGCCTCTTCCTGTCCTGAGCCACCAGAAGTCTCTCTCTAATCTGCTTCACCTTATCGGCAGCATATTCTACCATCTTGTGCCCAATAAGGCTCGTTCACCCCACGTCATCCTAAGCAATGGAGTGCGACATCTTCAACCACAAAGCTTCAAAAGGAGTCATCTCAATACTGGCTTGGTATCTGTTACTGATAATAACTCTACCAAATAGAGATAATCCCAAGAGCCACTAAGTCTAATACGTAAGTCTGAAGAATATCCTCGAGAGTCTGAATAGTCCTTTCTGACTGTCCATCAGTCCGAAGATGATAAGCGGTACTGAATTTGAGATTAGTGTCCAAACTAGTCTGTAAGCTCTTTCAGAAGTGAGAAGTGAATCTGGTGTCCCGATCAGATACTATGCTTACAGGTATTCCATGCAATCGAACAATCTATCTCACATACAGCTCTGTAAGCTTCTTTGTGGACAATTCCACTTTGAATGGTAAAGTGGGTGTCACGACCCGCTACCCAAATTGTTGGACCAGGCCGAGTCATGCCCACCTACGTTGAGATAAAATGTAGTAAGCTGTTCTAAAGACAACAGGATAAGACTAAATGTACTAACGTTCTATAGTGAAGAGAATCATAAATGCTCCAAACACAAAAGTCATCGTATATAGTAAACGTCCAAGTACAAGTAAACTGAAATATAAACTGGATACATGTCCAGTTACAAATGATATAGTCTAATACATGTCTACTGTCAAAAGTCTAAGTAAACAAAAGACAACTAGGCGAGGTTCCCCGCAGGAACATCCTCGTAAAGCAGAGCCGGGTCCTCGGCAGTAATCCCATAATATGTGTCGCAGATAACCTCCTCAGTAAGGACACCACCGTTATCCTGTCAGGACGGGAGCAAGTACTAAATCTAGCAAACTAGCATATGAATATGGAAATGAACATGAAAAAATAACTGGAAAGCATGGCATCACATAGTCATCATAGCAAGGACACATATGTCATAGAGACAGATGTATATGTAATGTTTAAAACTGTAGTAGGTGTGATCGGTCAATAGATGTACAATGTGCTGGGGCACATAATGAAATGTACATACATACAAGTGTAAAGGCGGTAGATGTACATACGCACAAATACAGCTTTGAGATAAAGGCCTACGGCGTAGTAACATATAAAATGAAACTTTGCTCGGTACTGTAGGGGGGGATATGATCACGTACACTACTATCAGTTTCCCTATAACCCATATTCTAATCATGTGAGAGATACATCAAGACTGTTCAAGCATGGTAGTAACTGAAAGTACAACATATAGAGATCTAACTTGCTACCCCAAGGATCAGCATTTAACTGGTGGGATTTGCAGTTCATTTATGTGATAATATGTAAATTCGTAGAAAGTACTTGCCTCTAGCAAAGCAAAACAAACAAGCTGCGATAACAATGCTATGGATGTCCGGTAACTCGTCGCTGTAGAAGTAAATACAATAACTTAGTTTTACACTAAGCTAAACACTAGGACACTAATTGGTGAAATACGACTTGTGATTGGGCACCTAGCCAAAATGATGACTTTGGCATAGGAGACCAATGTGGGGTGACACACTATGTTAACTAACTTTCTAGGATCTTTACACTAGTGAGGGATGGGGTTCAACACGACTAAAACTCCAATAACACAAAAGCTACAAGTCGTAATTAATCATAAATAAATCAAAAGATCATTGTGTTCTAACAATTTTAGAGATAGACAAAAAAGCCTAGTTTTTCTTAAAGTAATACACTAAAGTGATCCTTGTTAATCATAGAAATTTATTATAATTTTTTGGAATTTATTAACCAGTACAAGTTTTTAAAAAATCAGTTTTCCTAAGTATACAGAAAATGAGTTTTAGTTTCATATGCCAAACTAGTGGCAAAACAGTAAATTAAATACTACAAAATTATACTAAATTAGCTAACTTAACAAAGTATCTAAATACTATTTTTCCATAATTTTAACAGTACTTAAGTATTTTTAGAAAATCAAAAACACATTGCACACAATAATTAATTATCTGCGTATTTGTCCATGTATATAATTGAACCAAAGTTCAAATACAGGACCCAAGGCCATGAATCAAGTCCAATATGACTTGTATAGGTCTTGAATGTGTGAAAACACATTTGGACCCAAATACCCATCTAGTCTTGGACCCAAATGGTTGCAGTAATTTAAATACAATAAAATACAATTTGGTAAAAAAATAAATATTATTATTTTAATAAGGTAAAGTTTACATAGTAACTATAAAAGTATGAATTATCTTATAAAGATAATTTATACTAAGCTAAGTAAGATACACACATAAAAATAGTGTATATATATATATAAAATATTATACACAAATATAGGGATGTTTACATATGGATATATATATATATATATATATATATATATATATTATATATATATATTAAATTACATATGTGTATATATATATATATAGATAATAATATATATAAGAAAATACTTATCTATATAACATATATATATATATACAAAATTAATGTATACATATATATAATATTATATATAATATATATATACATAAGGAAATATATATCATAAATATATGTATACATAATACATATAATATATATATATATATATATATATATCTATATATATATATATATATACATACATAAAAATGAAGTATACTATATTTAATATATATATATTATAATATATATATTATATATATATATATATATTATATATATATATATATAATATTATATATATATATATAATAATAATGAGTATACTATATATATATTATATATATATATATATACAAAATATCTATATGATATATATCTATATTATATATATATATATATATATAAACAGTAAATATATATATATAAAATTATAGTATATATAGAATAGTACATATATATATACAAATATATGTATATACATATATATATAAATATATATAAAAAAAAAGAAAGAAAAAGGAAAAGAAAAGGGAAAGGAAACAGAAAGGCTCGAACCCGAGCCCAAGCGGGGGGGGGGGGGAAGAGTTTTATTGTTGCGCGCTGGCCAATGGGCCAGTGGTCCTACTGTTAGGAATATGGTTTTGCTTCTTTTATTTAGGCTCGAATGAATTAACATAAAAAAAAAATAAAACCATCCTGTGTCCTGACAATTAAGGACACAGGTATCAGCGTGTCCTAGGCCTGCACGACACGTACGAGTTCAATCTCGCGTGTCCAGTTCCACACTTGTGCTCGCCAGGACACGGCGAACAACATACTTGCGTACGAGACACGCACGACACAGTTTGACACAAATACTCACGTGTCCAGATCTGGGGGGGGTTCGACGGTCGTGGACGGCGGAGGAGCGGTCGGGACGGTGGCGCTCCGGTGGCGATCGACGTGTCTCATCGGGGCGCGTCGAATGGTGGTGGTGGTGGTTGGCGGTGAAGGTCGACGGTGGGGCTGGGCGAGTTCGTCGGAGTAGGGTTAGGGTTTGGGGGTTCGTCGGGGAAGGACGGGGCAGCGGTTGGTCGTGGGGGAGATTTAGGGTTAGGGTTTAGTCAGGGGGGGAGAGGGGGTTGTTTTATAGAAGTTTACGGCGGTGGGGGCAGCCGGGAAAGGCGGGGGCAGCCGGTCGTAGTCGGTCGGGCAGGGGTCAACGGGAGCGGGTGAGAGCTGGAGGAGAGAGAGAGTGTCGTGTGTGAGAGGGGGGGTTGGCAGTTGGCACTGAAACCCTTAGAGATTAGGAAATTGCATAAGGGGTTTTTCAGTATTAAATGCAAAATAATATTTGCATTCCTCTATTAAGAACAAATTTCTAATTACAAACTGATATACTAACTATTCTAAAATTGCAAAACATTAAAACACTATTAACAATTCAAAAATTGCAAAATGATATTTTTTGTATTTTAAAACTCATTAAAATTACTTAAAAATTCTAGAAAAATTCCTAAAAATTCCTAATAATTATTTAAGGCTATAAATGACATAAAATTTAATTAGCACCAATAAAAAAATTGAAAAATAGGGGCTTACAAGTCTTCCCTCCTTGAAAAATTTTGTCCTCGAAATTCACAAGGATTGAAGACCCGACAATATTCTAACATAGCAAGTAATGCAACAAAATGACTAAGGCTGCGATCGAAACTAACCTCTAAGGTATCAAGCGGGAACGGGTGGTTCCTTCGCAGCGGTTGGATCGAACAAGTAAGGGTATCTCTCCCTCATGTCCGACTCCCTCTCCCAAGTAGATTCACCTGGGGAGTGACGGCTCCAAGCTAATCGTACTAGGGGTATAACCTTGTTCCTCAGCCTCTTCTCTCTCATGTCTAAATCTCCACTGGCTGCTCAGAAACTGTAAGGCTCGGTCCGACCTCCAACTCTGAGTGATCTAGCACATGACTGGGTCTGGAATATATCTCCTCAGCTGAGATACGTGAAAGACATCGTGAACTCCTGCTAGGTTGGGTGGAAGTGCAACCCTGTAAGCTACCTCTCCGATCCTGCCAAGTACCTCGAACGGCCCGATGTATCTGGGGCTCAGCTTCCCTCCTCGTCCGAACCGGATCGTCCCTCGAGTAGGTGATATCTTCACTAGCACCATATCACCGTCTGCGAACTCCATCGGCCTGCGACTAGCATCAGCCCAGTGTTTCTGCCTGTCCTGAGCTACTCTGAGCCTGTCTCTGATCATCCCGACTTTCTCTGCTGCATCCGTGATCATCTCTGGCCCAAGCATAACTCTGTCTCCGACATCATCCCAAAAGAGCGGTGTGCGGCATCGTCGTCCATATAGCGCCTCGAAAGAGACATACCAATACTGGCCTGGTAGCTGTTGTTGTATGAAAACTCTACCAAGTGCAGATGGCTCTCCCATGATCCTCCAAAGTCCAGCACACAAGGTCCTCAGCATATCCTCCAGGTCTGTATCGTCCTCTCGGACTGCCCATCTGTCTGCGGGTGGTACGCCGTACTGAACTGAGCCTACTGCCCAACTCCTCCTGCAAGCTCCTCCAGTAGTGGGATGTAAATCTGCTGTCTCTGTCTGACACGATGCTCACCGGCACTCCGTGTAGGCGAACTATCTGCTGAATGTATAGCTCTGCCAACTTTCGGTGGAAAGCCCCACCTTGAAGGGTATGAAGTGCGCACACTTCGTCAGCCTGTCTACGATGACCCAGATGGCATCCTTCCCTCCTTGGGAACGAGGAAGCCCTGAAACGAAGTCCATCGTAATATGTTCCCACTTCCACTCGGGAATGGGTAACGGCTGCAACAAACCAGCTGCCTCTGGCGCTCCGCCTTGACCTGCTGGCAAACTAGGCATCTCGAGATGAAACGTGATACATCCCTCTTCATCCGTGCCACCAAAGATGTTCCGCAAGTCACGGTACATCTTGTTAGCACCAGGGTGAATAGAATATCTCGATCGGTGCCTCCTGCAAGACTGCCTCTACAGCTCTCCTTCGGCACGCACAATCGGCTGCCATGCCTCAGGATCCATCCTCTGCTATAGTGAAGTATCCAGCAATCCAGCTAATGCCGGGGTCGAAGTCTGCGAAGGCTCCTATCTGTAGACTGTGCCTCCCGGATCTGCTCATCAAACCTGACTGAATGTCAAGCGCCATCATCTGTATCACTGATCCTGGCCGAACTAGCTCGATACCGAGCTTCTCCAGATCCTCCCGCAAATGCCGATCAATCATCAGGTACCATGCCATCGGATGCCTGCTCAGCGCATCCGCCACCAATTTGCCTTCCCGGGGATACTGTAAATCGATGTCGAAGTCCTTCATCAACTCCAACCATCGTCTTTGCCTCATGTTCAGCTTTTCTGCGTGAACACATACTTCAAGCTTTTGTGGTCAGTAAAGATTTCCACACGCTCTCCGTATAAGTAATGTTTCCATAACTTGAGTGCAAAGATCACCGCAGCTAACTCTAGGTCATGGGTAGGATCCTCTCATGAGTCCGCAATTGCCTAGATGCATAAGCAATTACTTTCCCATGCTCTGTAGAACACATCCTAGCCCTTCCCAGAAGCATCGCTAATGGTGAAACCTCCAGAACCTGAAGGTAAAGTCAGAACTGGAGCGGTCGTCAGCCTCCTCTTCAGCTCCTCAAATGCCGCCTGGCAGTCCCTGACCAGATGTACTGCGTCCTTCCGCGTCAGCTTCGTCATGGGTTCAGCTATCTAGCAAAGTCCTGGACGAACTTTCTATAATAGCCTGCTAAACCCAGAAAGCTCCTGATCTCTGAAACTGACGTCGGAGCCTTCCACGTCTCAACTGCAGCAATCTTCTTGGGATCCACCGAGATTCCATCTCCAGTGACTACATGGCCGAGAAACTCCACTCGGTCTAAAAAGAACTCGCACTTCGGCAATTTGGCAAACAATCTCTCCTGCCTCAGAATCCCAAAACTATCCGCAAGTGCTCTGCATGCTCCTTGGCGTCTTCGAGTATATCAGGATGTCGTCGATAAACACTACGACGAACTTATCCAGATACTGGTGAAATGTTATTCATCAAGTTCATAAAGACAGCTGGCGCATTTGTGAGACCAAATGGCATCACCAGAAACTCGTACTGCCCGTACTTCGTGTGAACGCCGTCTTCTGGATGTCTGCTGGCCTAACCTTCACCTGGTGGTACCCGGATCTCAAGTCTATCCTGGAAAACACCTTCGCCCGCTCAACTGGTCGAACAAATCATCTATCCTGGGCAGAGGATATTTGTTCTTGATGGTGATGGCATTCAAGGCCCGTAGTCAATACACAACCGGACTGTACCATCCTTCTTAGGCACAAAGAGCACTGGCGCTCCCATGGAGAAGCACTGGATCGAATGAAACCCTTTTTCAACAGGTCATCAATCGCTCTTTCATCTCTATGGCCTCCTTGGGATTCACTCTATAGCAAGCCCGGGATACTGGTGATGAACCCGGCACTATCTATAGTGAACTCCACATCTTGTCAGGCGGAAGTCCTGGAAGATCCTCTGGGAATACATCCATAAACTCCCTAATGATAGGGTGTGGCGGTGCTGCGTCCCGACTGTGCACAACAGTTCGGCTCTAGGCTGATCTCCGGCCCTGTCTCCTGACACTGAATGGTGCTGTGCCTGGGGATGAACAAAATACTACCCTCATGGCAATCTATAGATGCATGGGCATAGCTAAGCCAGTCCATCCCAATATGATATCATAACCGGGGAGTGGCATCACAAAGAATCGCCCCTGAACTCTCTCCGGCTATAAAATAGAACATCTATAGATAGATCTAATAGGCACTGGTCCTCCTCCCGTCATCACTCTACTAATCTCGCAGTAGGTGTGCTACTAGATGATGTTTATGCATAAACTCTAATGATAGGAAGCTATGAGATGCACCAGAATCAAAAAACATACAGCTAGAAAAGTATGCAAATAAACATGACCTGTAATGACGTCAGCTAAGTAATCGGCTCCGAAACCTGCTCCGGCTCCGGCTCAATGGCTAGACTATAAACCTTCCCCTGAGGTCCCTTCTGCTGCTGCAGATGCTGCCCAAACCTCTGCTGCTGAGTCGGGAGTGGTCCTCTAGGTTTCGCTGGGCAGTTCCGAAGCTGATGGTGGCAGATCCAAAGCCAAACACTGACCCAACCTTTTCTGCAGACTGCGAAGTCAGGACCTGGTCTTCCGCAGAAAGAACATATAGCTCCCTTCTGCTGCTGCTGCTGTCGGGGTCCCGGGGCTCGAACTGGCGGGGTCTGATGAGGTGGGTGTAGGGGGACGGTAAGTCTGCTGGGGTGGCGTCGGCACTTGCTGGAAAGCCTGAGCTTGGACGGTCCCTCATGATGTACAGGAAGCCGGCCTTTGCTAGACAGAAGACGCTCCTCAATGCTCGGGCCAACTCTAGGCTTGGTAGTAGTCAGTCGTACGTTCGCCACTATAAGAATGCCAATGTCTGGAACTAGACCATGGCAAAACCTAAGGGTCATCTCCTCTGATCAGCAACCAGACTAGGAGCGAAACGGCTCAGGCGACTAAACTCTGCCGCATACTCGTCAACAGAACGGTTCCCCTGCTGGATGTTCTGGAATCGTAGCCCCATGGCTACTCTAGCAGTGGTCGAAAGAACTTCTTCTTGAACTGGGTCTTGAACTGGTCCCAGATGGCTCTACCTTTGCGAACAACGGCTCATTCCTGAACCAGACTCCGGCTAAGTCTATCAGCAGAAATCCTGCTGCCTCGACCTGAAGGTCATCCGGCATCCTAACTCCCAGAAGTTCCTCTCTACAGAATCTAGCCAGTCATCAGCTACTACTATGCCCTCAGTCCCTGAGAACTCCTTGGATTAGACCCATGAAGTCCTGACCGTCCCCGTTCTCTGCCGTGGCTCTATATGTGGTGGGACCACGGGGTCCCTCAGAACGCTCCATGCTCTGGCGGAGTAGGGTAGTCTGCTCCTGATGTGGGTTGTTAGGAACCCCTGAATCAGTGTGAGCAGCTGGGTCCCGTCGAGTATGACGGAAGCCTGGGTGGGTATAGTGATAGGGGGTGGTGGAAGTATCGGGGCCTGCTGGGACTGGGATGTGGAAGGTGGTATCTGGGTCTGTGGATCTGTGGAGTGGGGAATGTGGTAGGTGGAGGTGTATCAGTCAACTGGTCAGCTGACGGATATGGAGGGCCCCATTCTGGGGGTAACATATGGATGAACGAGTAAGCACCATCTAAATTACACATAAAAAGACTATAAGGACTTTGTTTAAAGTAAGCAATCATATGCAAGGAAATCTAATTTTATAGCAAACATGTGATGTATTTTATGTTGCAATCCTAGCATTCCTCTAAGTGTTCTAAGCGTCTTTCCTAATTGTCTAATTACCTTAAGTTCTAATTGCAGGCATGCTTGGTACAATAACGTAACCAAATAGTTTAGTCAGGACCTGCATGGGCCACCACTAAAAACATGTCACGACGCTACCCAAATTGTTGGGCCAGGCCGAGTCATGCCAGCCTACGTTGAGATAAAACGTAGTAAGCTGTTCTAAAGACACATGATAAGACTAAAGTCTAACAGTTCTATAAGTGAAGAAGAATCATAAATGCTCCAAACACAAAAGTCGTATTAGTAACCGTCCAAGTACAAGTAAACTGAAATGTAAAACTGGATACATGTCCAGTTACAAAATGATATAGTCTAATACATGTCTACTCTCAAAAGTCTAAGAACAAAAGACAACTAGGCGAGGTTCCCGCAGAACATCCTCGTAAAGCAGAGCCGGGTCCTCGGCAGTAATTCCATAATATGTGTCGCAGAGTAACTCCTCCTCAGTAAGGACCTACAACGTTATCCTGTCAGGACGGGAGCAAATACTAAATCTAGCAAACTAGCATATGAAACATGGAAATGAACATGAGAGGAATAACTGGAAAGCATGGCATCACATAGTCTATCATGGCAAGGACACATATGTCATAGAGACAGATGTATATGTAATGTTTAAAACTGTAGTAGGTACGTGATCGGTCAATAGATGTAATGTGCTGGGGCACATAATGAAATGTACATACGTACAGTGTAAAGGCGGTAGATGTACATACGCACAAATACAGCTTTGAGATAAAGGCCTACGGCGGAGTAGAACATATAAAATGAAACTTTGCTCGGTACTGTAGGAGGGGATATGATCACGTACACTACTATCAGTTTCCCCATAACCCATATTTAATCATGTGAGAGATACATCAAGACTGTTCTAAGCATGGTAGTAACTGAAAGTACAAATGTAGAGATCTAACTTGCTACCCCAAGGATCACATTTAACATGGTGGGGTTTGCAGTTCATTTATGTGAAATATGTAAAGTTCGTAGAAAGTACTTGCCTCTAGCAAAGCAAAACAAAACAAGCTGCGATAACAATGCTATGGATGTCCGGTAACTCGTCGCTGTAGAAGTAAATACAATAACTTAGTTTTTATAAGCTAAAATACTAGGACACTAATTGGTGAAATACGACTTATGATTGGGCACCTAGCCAAAATGATGACTTGGCATAGGAGACCAAGGGGGGTGACACACAATGTTAACTAACTTTCTAGGGTCTTTACACTAGTGAGGGATGGGGTTCAACACGAAAAACTCCAAATAACACAAAAAGCTACAAGTCGTAATTAATCAATAAATAAATCAAAAGATCATTGTGTTCTAACAATTTTAGAGATAGACAAAAAAAGCCTAGTTTTTCTTAAAATACATCAAAGTGATCCTGTTAATCATAGAAATTTATTATAATTTTCTGGATTTATTAACCAGTACAAGTATTTTATAAAAAAATTAGTTTTCCTAAGTATACAGAAAATGAGTTTTGGTTTCATATGCCAAACTAGTGGCAAAACAGTAAATTAAATACTACAAAAATTATCAAAATTAGCTAACTTAACAAAGTATCTAAATACTATTTTTCCATAATTTTAGCAGTACTTTAAGTATTTTTAGAAAATCAAAAACAGCATTGCACAATAATAATTATCTGCGTATTTTGTCCATGTATATAATTGAAAAAGTTCAAATACAGGACCCAAGGCCATGAATCAAGTCCAATATGACTTGTACAGGTTTGAAGTATGAAAACACATTGGGCCCAAATACCCATAGGCTGAACACCAAATGGTTGCAGTAATTTAAATACAATAAAAATACAATTTGGTAAATAAAAAATAAATATTATTATTTTAATAAGGTAAAGTTTTACATGTAACTATAAAAGTATGAATATTATCTTATAAGATAATTTATACTAAGCTAAGTAAGATACACACATAAAAATAGTGTATATATATATATATATATATAAATTATACACAAATATAGGGATGTTTACATATTGGATATATATATATAGATATATATATATATATATATATATATATATATATATATTATATAATAATATAATAGATATCTATATATATATATATATATATATATATATATATATATATATATATAAATTACATATGTGTATATATATATATATATATATATATATATATATATATATATATATATATATATATATATATATTATATATAGATATATATATATATTTATATATCTATATATATAGATATATATATATAAGAAAATACTTATCTATTATAATATATATATATACAAAATTAATGTATACATATATATATAATAGTATATATATAATAATATATATACATAAGGAAATATATATACATAAATATATATGTATACATCAATACTATATATATATACATACATAAATAATGAAGTATACATATATATATATATATATATATATATCTATATATATATATATATATAATATATATATCTATATATATATATATATTATATATATATATATATATATATATTATATATATATATATATAACAGTAAATATATTATATAAAATTATAGTATATATAGAATAATACATATATATATACAAATATATGTATATACATATATACATATATATAAATATATATAAAAAGAAAAAGAAAAAGAAAAGGAAAAGAAAGGGAAAGGAAACAGAAAGGCTCGAACCCGAGCCAACAGAGCGGGTGGGGGGGGAGAAGAGTTTATTGCTGCGCGCTGGCCAATGGGCCAGTTGGCCCGACTGTTAGGAATAGGGTTTTGTTTCTTTTATTTAGGCTCGAATGAATTAACATAAAAAAAATAATATAAAAATCATCCTGTGTCCTGACAGTTAAGGACACAGGTATCAGCGTGTCCTAGGCCTGCACGACACGCACGAGTTCAATCTCGCGTGTCCAGTTCCACACTTGTGCTCGCCAGGACACGACGAACAACATACTTGCGTACGAGACACGCACGACACAGTTTGACACAAATACTCACGTGTCCAGATCTGGGGGGGTTCGACGGTCGTGGACGGCGGAGGAGCGGTCGGGACGGTGGCACTCCGGTGGTGATCGACGCGTCTCGTCGGGGCGCGTCGAATGGTGGTGGTGGTTGGCGGTGAAGGTCGACGGTGGGGCTGGGCGGAGTTCGTCGGAGTAGGGTTAGGGTTTGGGGGTTCGTCGGGGAAGGACGGGGCAGCGGTTGGTCATGGAGGAGATTTAGGGTTAGGGTTTAGTCAGGGGGGAGAGGGGGTTGTTTTATAGAAGTTTGTGGCGGTGGGGGCAGCCGGGAAAGGCGGGGGCAGCCGGTCGTAGTCGGTCGGGGCAGGGGTCAACGGGAGCGGGTGAGAGATGGAGGAGAGAGAGAGTGTCGTGTGTGAGAGGGGGGGTTTGGCAGTTGGCACTGAAACCCCTAGAGATTAGGAAATTGCATAAGGGGTTTTTCAGTATTAAAATTCAGTATTAAAATACAAAATAATATTTGCATTCCTCTATTAAGAACAAATTTCTAATTACAAACTGATATACTAACTATTCTGAAAATTGTAAAACACTATTAAAACAATTCATAAAATTGCAAAATGATATTTTTTTTGTATTTTAAAACTCATTAAAATTACTTAAAAATTCTAGAAAAATTCCTAAAAATTTCTAATAATTATTTAAGGCTATAAATGACATAAAAATTTAATTAGCACCATTAAAACTAAAATTGAAAAACAGGGGCTTACAGTGGGCCAATTTAGTCAACCTATCAACGATGACCCAAATTGCATCCTTCTCCCCTGGAGTAGGCGAAAGTCAGACAACGAAATCTATAGTGATCTATTCCTACTTCCACTCCAGAATTGGTAACGGCTGAAGCAAACCACCTGGTCTTTGTCTTTCAGCTTTGACCTGCTGACATACTAAGCATCTAGAATAGAAGCGTGCCACTTTCTGCTTCAGACCATACCACCACACATGATCTCTCAAGTCTTTGTACATCTTGGTAGCTCCAGGACGTATAGAATACTGAGAGCGATATGCTTCCTGCATCACTTCTTCTCGCAAGTCTCCACTCGGCACAAAAAGCCTATTCCTGTGCTTCAAAGAACCATCTTCAGCAATAGAGAAATCCTCAAGCAAACTGGCATGCACCAGAGCTCTAAGACTTCTCACACCCACATCCTGGTACTGAGTCTCTCTGATTCTGTCCATCAGTCCTGACTGAATCTGTTTGCCCATCATCTGTATCTCGATCCCAGGAAGCACAACCTCAATACCCAGGCCCTCCAGGTCTTCTAATAAATGTTGATCTTTAGTTAAGAACATAGCTATAGGACAACGACTAAGTGCATCCGCTACCACATTGACTTTTTTGGGATGATACTGCAATGAGATATCAAATCTTTCATCAACTCCAGCCATCTACGCTGCATCTTGTTCAACTCCTTTCGTATGAAGACATATTTCGGACTTTTGTGGTCTATAAATATTTCTATCCTCCTACCATAGAAGTAATGCTTCTAAAACTTTAGAGCAAATATTACTGCTGCTAGCACTAAGTCATGAGTAGGATACTTCTTCTCATGGGGTCATAGTTGTCTTAAAGCATAAGTAATGACTTTTTTTGTCCTACTCCAGTACACAATCTAACCCCTTTCCTGAGGCATCACTATAGATTGTAAAACCTCCAGACCCTGATGGCAAAGCTAAAATAGGTGTTGTGGTCAATCTCTTCTTCAGTTCCTCAAATATAGCCTGACACTCCTCGTTCTATACAAATTCCACATCCTTACGCATAATGTCACGACCCGCACCCGATTTTTCGGATACGAGATGTGTCCAAGCCAGCCTACGCCGCAGAGTCGGCGGTAGAACGCTGTCAAGCCCGTAAGAAATAAATGCTCAAAATAAACATTATTGCTCATTCACAGTTCTAACAGATTACAATATTTATAATATTTATATTTGAATGAATACAAACTTTCAAAATTTCATGTACAACAAAATTTAAACTAACTAGCTAGCTTCTAGGTTTTGGCCTGCAAAAACACTCGAATCTCCCAACACTAAAGAAGCCACGGCTAACCTGAAAAATGTTGGTTTCCAGACAGGAATGGAACAAGCACACAAACCGACGGCAATGCAAAACTACAATAAAATTAACAAGACACAAAAATAACATATGAGAGATAAAAACTAGAAAGTAACTGATGACATGGCAACTAGTGAAGAATACAAGAAAAATAAATAAAATACAACTATCTATGTGATTTGAAATATCCATTTCGACATGTGAAAGACTAGGGGGTAAATATGGCACCCTGCACGTGTAGTGTGCAGCTGCTATCAGTCAAGATTAGACATATTGGGATAGTTCTGGGTAGTCCACACGTCTACTAAGATATTTCTCCTCCGACTACTCCGTGTGACGAGCGTGTCAACAAACAGCAAGCCATATGTATAAACATGAAATGAAAAGACTACTATGAATTGAAAAGCAATCATAAAGTGCACTTGCCTATGGTCCTTTGCTGGTGAAACTGATAATACCATTACGTCCAGGATAGTCCGTTTAGCCTAGGGTCGGTATAAAATAGTTAGAATTACGAGAAATAGGAACGATTGATTAATCGCGATCAAGATTGATCTATGAAAGAAAAAATTCGTATAAATATATAACTAATTTTTAGAAAATATTTATTTCCATATTAATTTAGACCTTTATAAAATATTTATAACTATTAGAAATTATTTTGAATAATAATATTATAAAAGCCAAAATATACCTTTAAACCCAAAGTGTATTATTAGTCTCAAAGTCTAATAATTTACATAAAGCCCGTTGAAAATAATATGTCTCAAATGGCATAAAACCCGTTAACAAAACCCTTTTTAACATTTAAAGCCCAAATCTACATAATTAAAAGCCATAAAAATAATATTTTGATTACTTCTATAATATGATCCACGTGTTAAGATACTATTAAGCCCAGCCAAAAATAATAATCTATTTGGAAGATATTTATAAACTATTTAGAAATATATGTCATACTTGAAACTTACATATTTTATTTTTGTAAACAAGCCCAAAACATTTATTAAAAATAAGTCCATATAATAAATGATCAAAACAATAAATTATTCTATGGCTTGAAACCCAGAATTTTGTATATCCAATATATACCTTTTACTAATAACCAAAACTAAATATTTACATAGGCCCACAATATTAGCCCAAAAATGATTTAGTAATAATTTAAATATAGCCAATGGCCCAAACTACAATTAATTATATAGGATTAATAAATATAATTTAAAATTATAGAAAAAATACTTTTAATAAACCCAAGGAATATTACTGATACAAGGGCCCAAATCCTATATATCACAATACTCAAGGCCATAACTAAGGCCCAAACCCGTAGTCTAAAGTTTTAACCCACCACCTACTGTTGTTGATTCTTCTTCATAGTAATATTAATATTCATATGTACATATAAATTCCTAAAATATGTATTATAGTTCAAATGGTTAACATGTAAAATATAATCTGTATATTATCATAATATAGAATTCTCATTAATAATAGCTAATTCATATACAAAAAGTTTGCAATAATAGAAGGATTGAGGGGTTATGCAAAAAGTTTTATTCTTTCAACTATAGTTACTATACGTGGCCACTTCTTCTCATTCCTTGCTCTTCTTCTTAATTTATTTAAGTACGTAGGCCGCAGTACATTCTTCTCTTTTACGTGTGTATATATTTTATAACTAGATGATTTTAAGGGCTTTAAATAGAGGGGTTGTTATAATGAATGCACGAGGGAGGGACTTTATAAGATATTACTTACTTAAAGTAGACAACTGAAAAGATTCTCTCCCATGTATAGCTCCACATGCATGTGTCCGTCTTTTTCTCTTCTTCTTGAAGACTTGCATGTTATAAGGGGTCGTCGTCTACCCCGTTCGGAAGCTCGGCCAAGCGGCCATGGCTTTAAGGTATCAACGGAAGAGGGAAAGGTGGAGTGATCCTCCTCCGGTAGGCGGGTGGTGGGATGATGAGGTGTCCGTCTAATGGAGAAAAGACAGGGAGGAAGGGGTCACACGGTTGCGGAGTCGCCAACCACTGCGTGTAAGACTGTCGACGACGGCCAAAGGTTGAGCGGTCTCAACAGAATCTGCGGCATGACGGGTGCACGATGAAGGCAGGCCGCAACGTAGGAGAGGCCACGCTTGCTCGAGTCTAGAGATGCTACGGTCCATGGGCGATGGTGAATCGAATGCCGCGGGATCTGTCGAGCATGGGTACTGGAGTTTCCCGTTGCTCGGGTTGCAAACCCGGTCAGGAGTGGTGCTGGCGGACGGAGTACGTCGGTCGTCGGGTCATATGGACAACGGAGAGTCGAGAAACGGCAGTCCCAAGAGGTGCTGCCGCGCTGGAGACTCCGGAAAAGAGCTAAGGTCGGGTCGTCGAACTCGGCGCATGACTCGAGGAAACTTCAGTCTGGTCGGGAGCGAGGTGGTGCGGAGCACTCATACGAGCATCTCGACAATACATGGGTCGATCGATAAGCTCAACATAAGTCTCTTGTGGAGTCAACAGTGGTCGATTGGAGAGGAGCCGGGGGCATGATGTAGAGGAGCGACCGAACGAGGTGGTCGACTAGGTGGTTGGTAGTGGTGGAAGAGGCTGGGCGACGGGGGATGATAAAAGAGGCTTGTCTTGGTGAAGGCCTGGGTTTGATATTGTTTATAAGGAGTAATAGGGAATTGGCATAGGTATATATACACACAGAGAGAAGGCAGAGAATGGGTCGGCCAGGAGAAGGATATGAAGGATAGGGTGGTTGTTGGTATGACATATCTTATATTATTTAAGATTATTTGAATGGAGAAGTAATTAAACACCAATTCATAGATGAGTATTAAGGATGCTAAAGTTTAATAGGGAAACTTCCTATTAATATAAATCGACTAAATATTTTTAACTAATTTATTTAATCTTAATCTAATAATTCTAAAATAATATTCTATATTATCAACTATTTAAATCCATTTTAAATTAAATGATCAACGTAACAGGTTTAAAATAATGTTTAATATTTATCAAATCAATTTAAACCATACAATCCCAAACCGAATAGTAATTTAAAGTATACGGGTATAAATCAAACCTTAATTCAAATAGATAGTTATCATTATAATATAACCATATCATCCAAATAGTTAAAATATAATTTTATTATTCAAATATTACTTAAAGTAATTTGACGAAAATCTTTTTACCGATGGAACTAAATATGTCTTCCAAATAACCTTCGAAGCCTATAGGTTTTGAAACTCAAAAATTCTAACTAAACCTTTTGTAATTAATTCAAAATAAATACTTTTATTTAAAACTAAATAGTTCTTTGGAAATGGCGCATAAAAGTAAAATAATTTCAAAAGAATATTTATTTCAAAAATAAAATAAATAATCAAAAAAATTAAATCTGGGAAGAGGAGTTACACATAAGCCTAGTTATCGGCTCTGCGATCCGAAAGAAGTCCTTCACAAACTTCATGTAATATCCAACTAATCCCAAAAAACTTTGAATTAATTTCTACGACTGAGCTCGGAGTAGTTCAAGACTCGATGGCAACAATCTTCTTCGAATCTACTGATATACCATCACCACTTATCACATGTCCGAGAAAATCTACTTTGTCTAAGAAAAACTCACATTTTGAGAGTTTGCCATAAAGTTGTTCCTTCCGTAGAGTCTCTAACACTATCCTCAAATGCTCTTCACGCACTTCTAAGGTCTTCGAGTATAGAAGTATATCATCAATGAACACCACTACGAACTTGTCCAAGTATTGATGGAATATCTTATTCATCAAGTTCATAAAAACTATATGAGCATTAGTCAAACCAAACCGCATCACCAAGAACTCGTATTGGCCATATCTCATCCAAAAAGCAGTCTTCAGAATATCTCCCTTCTTCACCTTACCCTGATGATAGCCAGACCTCAAATCTATCTTTGAGAACACTTGGCGCCGCTCAACTGATCAAATAAATCATCGATCCTCAGCAATGAGTATTGTTCTTGATAGTAATATTGTTTAAAACCCTGTAGTCAATGCATATACGCATTGACCCATCCTTCTTCGGCACAAATAATACCGAAGCACCCAGGGTGACAAACTCGACATGATGAACCCCTTCTCCAGCAATTCATCAACTTATTTCTTCAGTCCCACTAGCTCATTGTTGTTAACTCTATAAACGTTCTTCGCCACCGGTTCAATTCTCGGGACAAAGTCTATAGAGAATTCAAGCTCTCTATCAGGCGACAATCCTGGTAATTCTTCTGGAAAAACGTCAAGGAATTCTGCAATAATAGGATGGGATAACTCATTGTCTTCTATTATAGCTCCACATATAATCTCAGGATTCTGTTCTATTGTGCCCTTGGCAAATTCGAACAAAGGCTCCCCAGAGGACTGAATACTGTACGTCCTCGATGACAATCTATAGAAGCATAATTGGTACTCAACCAATCCATACCGAGCACGACATCGAAACTCGAATGTGGCAATATAAGTAGACCAACGTGCAATTTCCTTCCTCCTACGGTTTTGTGATGCATGGCACATATTTCTTTAACTAGGAGAATACCTCTGCCAGTCATGATTTTGCAGTTTCTATCTAAAGGTGTTGCTACTATACTATGTTTGAACACAAATGCTACATATATGAAACTATGAGTGGCTCCAGAATCAAATAATATAATGGCTGAAAAAGAATCAAGAAGGATAAAACCTGTAATTACGTCACTAAGAGCTCCAGTCTCCTCAACAGTAGTCATAGTGAAGACATTGCCCTTCTGAGGCACTCTCCTCTGCTGATGCTGGGCAAAGCACTACTGTTGAGCGAAAAGAGGTCCTCTCTGCTGCTGTGCTACATGTGGCCTAGCTGGCTGAACATGAGTAGGAGTCATTCTCTTAATGGGACGAGCTAGTGGACACTCATTGTCAACCCCTTGACCAAAATTTCGAATTTATTAAATTATTAAATAAATTTTTTTCCATTTGTTGTTGTCTCATAGATATATTTGTATGTTGATATTTTGTTTTACAATAAAAATCATACAGGATTATTATGGTAGAAGGGGTTGTAAATCCAGTTTGTTCGAGGGCTTATTTGAATTTTTCCAAATTCAAATAAGCCAACGGCTTAAAGAACAGATAGACTCGAATATGAATTCGAGTCCCTTTCCTTCATCTTTCTGAAATTCAAATCTTGAAATTCTATCAACCCATGATTTTGATCCTATCCTAAGTAGCTTATTAAAGGATCAAGCAATTTCTTCTTCCCATCGTTTGTAAACCCTAGAAGCAGAGCCGCCTTCCTGTTCTTCTCCCAGTCCAGACCAACCTCGAGAATCTGAGAAGAGGAGTATAATCGAAATCCTTCGATAGGTTACTTGGACTTTGACCCAACACTAGGCCAGTATACACAGCTCAGGACCACAGGCAAGTATACCTTGTCTTTCTATACAGCTTTATTTACATGTACTGTCTTTTTTTATTATTATCCAGTTTTTCTCATATTATTGACATGTATCTTTCATATCCTGCCTGTATAGTTGCATCATTGCTATGTAGATCGTGTTCACAGTTAGCTTTGTGTCTTATTGGATGTATCCATTTGAGCCTTGATTGAGTCGTGTCGTGGGTCGAGAAGTCATGAACTGAACTGCTTTACCTTCTTGTCTTGAAATCTTAAAGCTAACCTGTGAGTCCATAATAGGGACGAGGGTTAGTAGTTATTGGTCCACACCTGCGAGTCCACACTAGGGGCGAGGGTGATGCTAGCCTGTGAGTCCACACTAGGGACGAGGGTTGGTAGTATATGGTTCACACCTGCGAGTCCACACTAGGGGCGAGGGTGATGCTAACCTGCGAGTCCACACTAGGGATGAGGGTTAGTAGTTGTTCAAACCTGCGAGTCCATACTAGGGACGATGATTTGAGTATTTGAATTGGTTATCCGTTGACATCTTGACATGAGTTCTCTCGTCCTCGTTCAGCAGTTCATTTATGTGTAGTCAGTATACAGATTCGGGTTTTATTTATTGCTCAGTTTTACTTGTTTATTCTGTATTTTTCTCCATGCATAATAAACTGTTAGAAAGGCTCATTTTTATGTATCTTGCTAGTTCTCTGAGGACATGATGATCTCTTCAGGTTAGCCGAGTTTGAGTCAGAAGCAGACGAGAGGGTTTGAGCCAGCATCAGATCGCAGTGCTTGCAGTTGGGGTGGTCTAGATTAGCAGTTTTTATCCAGTTAGTTACTTCATATATTTCTCTATTTTTCTGTCTATTGGTAGTGGATTTGTGTCCACCGGACGTGACATTGATTCTTGATATTCAGTTATATTCATTATTGTTTAATATCATGTCTTTTTTATTGATCTTGATTGTGACATGATTATTCTGTGGATGAGATATAGTTTACCATGAGATTCTAGATTGCCGTGACTTGTGTATAGACAGCATACTACCGCCGACACTGCGGTGTAGGCTGGGCTTGGACACGCTTCGTATCCGAAAAGCGGGTGCGGGTCGTGGCAAGTTTTTTTGGTGGCCCATGCAGGTCTACGTTAATCACTTCGGTTACGTCATTGTACCGTCGTGAGCCTGCAAATAGGATTAGACGCTTAGGATCTCATCCACGTGTCTTGACTCCTTGTTGATTTCTATTCTTGATTTCATTGAATCCTTGACTTGCATCACGCTTAAAATTTTTTCAACGGCTAAAGTATTTTCTGTTGTTACAGTTAAGATGGACTCTCAAGACAGGAATAATGCTGCACTGAACACTCCATCGGCTACATGAGGCTTTTTCACGTACATGACTTCACCGACACAAGAAGGCCAGCTCACTCATTCAGGAAATCAGCCACAGCTCTCGAGATTTCGTAGAGGCGATATTCTACCACCTCCACAGTTTTCTCCGCAGACTCTACCACCAGCACCCGGTCTGCCACCAGCATCTATTCCACCACCAGCACAAGCCCCGCATCCAGCACGTGTTCCACATCCAGTACCAGCCATGTTCCCCGTACCAGTGTTGTATCCAGCTTTCTTCATGCACCCACCGCCGGCGATGTATCCAGCTCCGACGATGTATCCAGCACATGTTCTGCCTCCGCCACCAGCACTGGACAATATCACACTCCTCGGGATCTTCCAGCAGCAGGCCAACATGTTCCACGACACTTTGAGAGAGGCTCTTCAGATTCGGGATGCTCCGTGACAGCGCCCTGGGACGTCCAAGCACTTCATAGACCTCCGGCCAGGGAATTCCATGGGACCGAGGGAATTCTCTACGCTGACGAGTTGTTGGAGAACGTTGAACGATACTTGAAGATGGCCCGAGTTCCAGAAGATCTAAAGATCGAGTCAGCTAGTGGACAGATTTTTGACATCGTACGAACGTGGTACCAAGGCGAACCACAATTTTCTGCTCCAGACGTGACTTGGGAGAAATTCAAGCGATTGTTCAAGAGGAAATTCTATCCATACGTAGCGCGAGAGGCGTTGGTGAGTCAGTTCGAGCACCTAGAGCAGGGCAACCACATCGTCGACGAGTACACATCGGAGTTTTCTCGCCTCAGCCGCTTCGCGGTGAACTTGGTCAGCACCCCTGGAGATAAGGCACGACGATTCAGAAAAAGACTATCTCACGAGATTCGTCTAGCCATCGCCACCAATCGAGCCGCCACTTATGAGAATATTCTAGAGGTCGCCCAAGCTGTAGAAGAGGATCTGAGTCACAAGCCGAAAAGGAATCGAGACGCACTCGGAGGAGGCAGCAACCAAGCAGCACCGGCAAAACGTTCCAACATTCCAGGGAAGACACCAGCGCAGCAGAATCAACAGCAACCACAAGCAGTCCCACGCCAAGTCCAAGACGTTCCCATCTGTCAGCATTGCTCGAAAAAAGGCCACACTCAAGAAAATTGTCGTGACAGATTAGGGTTGTGTTAGATTTGTGGATCCAATCAACACTTGTCTCGTAATTGTCCGAAGAGGAACACAAGTGCCCCACCACTACCAACCGCAGAAGGAGGGCGAGCCTTCGCCATGATCATGGAGGATACGGCAACACCACAAGGAGCTAATGACAGATATTTCCAGTAGATACTGGCAGTAGTATAGATAGACTTATATTTTAAACTTTAAATTGTTTAAAAGGCATTGAATTTCTTAGCAGTTTGTTCTAGACCATTGATTCTAGTAGATCACAGCTCCTTAAATTTTGAAGAGGAAATTTGTTTAAGGGGGGTAGGTTTGTCAACCCCTTGACCAAAATTTCGAATTTATTAAATTTTTAAATAAAATTTTTTCCATTTGTTGTTGTCTCATAGATATATTTGTATGTTGATATTTTGTTTTACAATAAAATCATACAGGATTATTATGGTAGAAGGGGTTGTAAATCCAGTTTGTTCGAGGGCTTATTTGAATTTTTCCAAATTCAAATAAGCCAACGGCTTAAAGAACAGATAGACTCGAATATGAATTCGAGTCACTTTCCTTCATCTTTCTGAAATTCAAATCTTGAAATTCTATCAACCCATGATTTTGATCCTATCCCAAGTAGCTTATTAAAGGATCAAGCAATTTCTTCTTTCCATCGTTTGTAAACCCTAGAAGCAGAGCCGCCTCCCTGTTCTTCTTCCAGTACAGACCAACCTGGAGAATCTGAGAAGAGGAGTATAATCGAAATCCTTCGACAGGTTACTTGGACTTTGACCCAACACTTGGCCAGTATACACAGCTCAGAACCACATGCAAGTATACCTTGCCTTTCTACACAGCTTTATTTACATGCACTGTCTTTTTATTATTATTATCCAGTTTTTTTCATATTATTGACATGTATCTTTCATATCCTGCCTGTATAGTTGTATCATTGCTATGTAGACCGTGTTCACAGTTAGCTTTGTGTCTTATTAGATGTATCCATTTGAGCCTTGATTGAGTCGCGTCGTGGGTCGAGAAGTCATGAACTGAACTGCTTTACCTCCTTGTCTTGAAATCTTGAAGCTAACCTGCGAGTCCACAATAGGGACGAGGGTTAGTAGTTATTGGTCCACACATGCGAGTCCACATTAGGGGCGAGGGTGATGCTAGCCTGCGAGTCCACACTAGGGACGAGGGTTGGTAGTATATGGTTCACACCTGCGAGTCCACACTAGGGGCGAGGGTGATGCTAACCTGCGAGTCCACACTAGGGACTATAGAAGCATGGAATTTTAGGCGCATCTATAGGCCAGAATTTCTATGCGCCTAACATTACATGCGCCAGGGAGCTCAGACGAAGTACTTGGCACAGCAAACAGCAAAAGTATAGACATCAAATGAGGATTTTTATTTTATATAAAAGTCTACTACATGTCTAAAAAAGGCTTTACAAAGGAGAATTTCTACAAAAAGAAAGATCCTAAGACTACAGCCAGGCGCAGCAAACTACCATGCACCTCCTGCCAGGCGCATCATCTGCCAGGCGCGTCTTTTCAGCGTCTCAGTTAGGCGCGCCTCTTCAGCGTCTCAACTAGGCATGTCTCTTCAGCGTCTCAGTCAGGCGTATCTCTTTAGCGTCTCAGTTAGGCGCATCATGAAGTCTCATTATATACGCTCTACTTCGACCCGATCAAGTGCTTCGGCTAATGAAGCATTTATTGAGCAGAACCAGAGTGGGCAGCCAACCCCACTCTAGCAGGAGGAAGAGCTCTCCAAAGCCCAAGGAAGATAGGGGCACCACAATTCCGATCTGCAGCTCTTCTGGCATAACAGAGACGGGACTCGAGCATCCCGATCTTTGGATGCAACAGGCACCTTCCGCCTGCCTCAGAAGCCCGCGACCCCGACTTTTGGATGTAACAGTCACCTTCAAGTGCATGAACGTAGACAACTCGTCGCATCTTCACCCTCGGGAGCATCTTGTCAACAGAATGTACTCGAGCAAATAAGTTCATTCGGGAAGACATGAGAGAACGAGAAGCAAACTCTCTCCTTGCTGCTATTTATAGGCCGGGCAAATCAAACTAATGCGCCAAGTGGCGGGCTCTCCGAATCCCGTGCAATAAATTTGCATTTATGGTGATGAACCTGACCCTTCAAATTCGGCCAAGTTAAAACGGCTATTTAAAGCACTTGAAGAACTCAAAAGTCGGACCAATAAAGACGCGTCCTGCAAACGGATGCGCCGGTCAGATACCACACATCGTACAGATGCGCCCGTCAGTACCAAGCACCCCGTATGGGTGCGTCCAACAAAGCATAGATCTATGCATCCTAACCAACATGGACCCGTGCGCCCAATCGTTGCGTCACCCCATCAAACAATTAATGCCAAAGTGACAGAGTTGGCAGCACATCCTCCGAGGACTGAACAGTTGGCAACTTTTTCAGAAGACGAAGCATCGCTGACGTCAGCATCATCATTACTTTCCTCCGACGGTTACAAACCCACGTGGTCGACCAACCACTCGCATGTGCCTCAGCAGCCATGCGTCCGAAGACTCGCATGCGCCTCAAAAGCCTTACGCCCAGACTGGTTCATAACTCCTGAAGGTTACGAGCCAAAGATTTCTCATGCGTCTAATCCCAGGCGCATCCTATCAGATTATCTTCCACCAAATTCGAGATATTTGAGCTACGGACATGCGCCATGTGTCCTTTAACTCAATTCAGCCTATGAAAGGGTGCTAATCACCCAAGATCTCAGCAACTGAAAGATCCTCTCTCCTGTTACGTACAAGCCTACAAATGCAGCATGAAGGATTCAACCCACAAATTATGGTGCATCATCCATGTGCCTCCCGCAGCTTCAACCACGTGGCATTCCTACGTACAGGCGCATCCTACATATGCACGCATGAGCAGCCCAACCTGCTGCTTATAAATAGGGGGATCATCTCTTTCTTCCACACACACACACAGACATACAGAGATGCACAGTCAAAGACAGCCGCAACCAGAGCATCAGAGTTCACTCACAGAGATCGGAAGAGACACTCAACGTCTTCTTCCTCTCCGTAAGCTCCAACACCCAGAGCAACTCAGACCTTCAGAGAATCGAAAACTGTCGTCAGATCGTCAACGGAGTCAACACATTACTACTCGCTCCATCGACACAGGGATCCAGATAAACAAAAGTGTACTCCTAGGACTACATCTAAGTCCTACATTGTAACAATGTTCTATTTGTAATTAAAATTGCAATCAAAAAATTTTATTGGCAAACAAGCTGGCGACTCTGCTGGGGACCTCTTTCTCCTCCGATGAGAAAGTTATGTCACAATTTGACGATGTGAAGGTGGGCTCCTCCCACAAGACACTAGTCGTACGCCTCAATCAACAGGCGTATGAGGAGTTCATCTCTGAAGGTAGCATAAGTCCTTCGAAGCGACTGCCGAAGAAGACTCGCCAGGCCTGGGTGCGCAAGGCGGAGACCCCTGGCACCATCACTGAAGGTGATACGTCGATGCAGCCTACCCTTCTCGCTGACGTCCTCAGCAGGCAGGATGTGCCCACGGATGCAACGCATATCTCGAGAAAACATGGTGCTGACCACATTTTCCAACCATCTCCTTCTCAGTCAAAGAAGATTCGTCGACGGAACAGGGGCGCATTTAACGCCCTGCGCATGAACTCTGGTGTGCCACAGAAGGCCTCTATCTTTGACAGACTCACTCGCTGTCATGGCAAAGATAATTTGGACTCTGAATACTATGCGCCCAGCGGGCTGGTATGAAGAGGTCCAAGGCGGCACGGGCCATGCGCCTCAAACGTGCTATGCCAACGGCAAACCAGAAGCATGCGCTCACAATCATGTGCACTGCTGATGGTAAGCTATACAAAGTTGACTCGGGTGCTTCTGTGCCAGAAAGAGCCGACCCTCAAAGTCCTTGTCTCACTTGGGCGCATCTGCTGCGTTCGCAACCAAGTCGTACAAGGCAAACTCTGTGGTCTTGAACCCCCGCGCCTACATTGGTTGTGCGTCTGAGGCTGGTTTAAGCCACCCTAAATGTTGCTCCCCCACTACTGATCTGGGCGCATCTTTTGCGCTGGATCAGGGGGTGCAGCATTCACTTGACCACCTCGGCGCTTGGCCTTACCATGCGCCTGATGAGGGTGTGAAGGTGGCACTCTCCCCTAACGATTTGCATAATATGATCATTCACAAACGCCGATCAGGAGAATTGACTGACAAGCATAATGCTCTCCTCACAGGGCACACCTGTGCTGTGGTCACCATCAACTGTTGTTGCAAAATAGCGGTCCCATCACAAAGGCAGTCTTTGTTCCAGCGGCTGCAATCATCAGCACCCCTCCAATGTTGCCTCGAAAAGAAGGTGTCGATCGAAGATGAGCCAGAACTAAAGGTTGCTTCTTACAATGTAGTCTCTAACTCTTCATTAATCCAAAAGACGACTGGCAACTCCTCGACCTCGTCCTCATCCAAGAGCCAGCCGAGGAAGACCAAGGTGACTGTCTTGTCCTTATGAGTGTTTGAAGGCACCCGAGCAAGAAAGAAGATTTCGGAAGAAGTAATAGCTGGGGGTAGTCAAGCCCTTGTTGATCCTCCTTCCGAAGACGAAGATATCCTTCAGAACATAGCTGGGGGTAGCCAAGACGAAACTCCAGGAGAAGCGACTCTTCTACAGGAGAGCGAGGCTGAAAGTAAAGCTTCAACTGATCCATCCACTTCCAGTCACGTCATGACAGTATACATGACGGAAGGGGTAATACAGAGTCAGATGCTCCACCAGCAGACCTCGTCCAGCACATGGATACTTTGGAGGGAGGACTCAAAACCCTCTCTGCTTCCATGCAAACACTGACTCAAGCAGTGTTCAAGATACGGTCAGCTTTGGCCAGAGCACCTTCCACCAATCCGGACCCAGGAGCTAACGGGGAATCAAGTGTGCCCCTTCAACGGGCATCCTTGAATACCGATTGCCGCGAAGCACCTCGGATATCAGAACCTTCAAATGTATAACTCCAGTCTGTTCCACCTTCTCCGACTCCCATTTCCACGGAGGATGTGGTTGAGATGATCAGGGACTTGCGTGAACGCTTCAGTCAAAGAATAGACAGGAGGAGCGCGAGAAGATGGGGATCCCGCAACCATACCCCATCGAATGGAACAAAGTGGTCTATCCTCCCAAGTATAAACCACAAACGTTGACGCCATACGATGGGAAGGACTCTCCACGCCGTTATCTGACGTACTTCTAGTCTCAAACGGAATATCTTCCGAAGGAAGACGCGCTACTCACCAGCCTGTTTGTCGGGGCATTGAAAGGAGTGGCTTACGACTGGTACTGCAGTCTCCCTGACAACTCCATATCCTCCTTTGATGACTTGACATGCCTCTTCCTCGATCATTTTTACGACGGAGGGAAAGACATGACGATGGCGTCCCTCATAGAGGTACGTCAGAAGGAATAAGAGACAGTTCGAGCATTCATCGAACGATTCTGACAAGCCTGCTTCAGACTGCCCCCGGGTATGCCAGAACATGCACTCCTCTCCTCCTGCAGCATGAACATGCTTCCTGCGGTTAAGTCTGGCTCAACTCCACTCCTCCTCCCGACTGGAGTTCATTGATTATTGAGGTCGAAACAGCTGAAAAGAAGGCATGCAATGCTCGCCTCCTGGAAGTCAGTTTCCCTACCTTTGAAGACAAGGAAAAACGGTCTGCCGCCAGCAACCCTGGACGCGAGACAAAGGGGAAGCAGACATTGACTGTCAATGCTTCTAAAGGCGCACAAGCACCTACTCAGAAGCCTCCGCTTGCACCAAGGCTAAAGGAGGTCTATTCTTTCAATGATGAAGACACCTTGCAACTCTTCGAGATGTTGAACCAGGGTGACAAGATTAAGTTACCGAACCCGAAATGTCCCGACGAGGTTGGAAAAGTTGACAATCCGAGGTACTGTCACTACCAACGGTTTTTAGGACATCCAACTCAGGACTGCTACGTCCTCAAGAACTACATCCAACGCATGATCAATGCGAATGTCATCTCTGTCGATTACGAGGAGAAGACAGTCTCGGCCAACCTGGTGTCACTCCAATTCGACACCTTGTCACCAACCACAGCACAAGATGGCATCGTCCCCATCCCTAAGGCGACAATGGAGGTGGTCAACCTACCACCTACCCGTGACAACGTGAGTGGACTCATCCCACTCACCACAAACAGGGGAGAGATCTTATGGGTTCACCCGGACCTCGTCTCTGAAGTTACTCAACCGGGGGTACGCTATACCTCCAAAACCAAAGGCAAGAAGACCAAGTCTTGCAGCATGGTCTCTTCCTCCACGGAAGAGGCACTTCCTGTACAAACGCGTTCGCAGCAGAACGCTCAACCCAACAAAACTGCCGTCGAGGTGGTGCCTCCCTGCATCGCCCTTTCTGTCCAGGAAGAGGGCCCATCCAGACCTCCAATAGCCAATAAATAGAAAAACGTAGAGGCCCGTTTCGACAAGCCTTTGCGAAGAGACGAGAACAGGCCCCAAAGGCCAAATCATCGCAGGAGTGGGGGTGGTCCTAGTCTCCCCCGATCAGCTGGTCATCCAACGTGCTTACTCCCTTTCAAAGCCGTGCTCCAACAATATTGTCGAGTATAACCCTCTCATCATGGGACTCCAGTTGGCATGACAACTAGGGGTGGATCATTTGGAAGCTTACGACGACTCAAAACTCGTCGTTAATCAAATCCGAAGGTAGTACGAAGTTCGTCATGAAGATCTGGTTCCTTACCATGAAGCTGTATTGAATATTATTTCAACCTTCACCAAGTTCTTTATAGAATACATACCTCGGCTACAAAACCTGGAGGCGGACGCTCTGGCTGGCCTCGCAGCTTCATTGGCAGCACCCCTCGGGACTCAACACTACGTCACCGTAGTAGGACGAGACTTGGTCTGTCCTAAAACAATCTATGCACACAGATGGCCCATGCCATGACGACAAGTACCAGTGTTAATGTTCGAGACTGGAGGTTCCCGTTCATCGACTTCGCTGTCTATAGAATTCTCCCAGAAGACCCGAAAGAAGTCGTCTCGGTCAGAAGGCGTTTCCTTTGGTTTTATTATGATACAGCTACTAAAATGCTGTACCGACGTTCCTACGACGGACTTCTCCTTCGATGTCTATCCAACGAAGAAGCAGCCGAAGCCCTTCGAGAAGCTCATGACGGAACTTGCGAGGCTCATCAACCCGGGCCTAAGTTGTCGGATCGACTGCGACGCATGGGTTACTACTGGCCAACCATGGCAGCCGACGCCGTCGACTATGCTAAAAAGTGCCATGCTTGCCAGCTTCATGCCGACTTTATCCATACACCATCGAAACCACTACATCTTACGGTCGCCTCCTGGCCCTTTGAAGCTTGGGGCATGGACATTGTGGGACCTATCACCCCTCCTTCATCGAGGGGACACCGCTTCATCCTAGCCATCACCGACTACTTCTCCAAATGGGCAGAAGCAGTTCCACTGACGGAAGTAAAAAGCTCTAGGGTGATCAGCTTCATCAAGCATCATGTCATCTACCGTTTTGGGGTATCTCGTAGGATTATCCACGACAATGGTCCTCAGTTCATCAGCCATGTTTTCAGCAGATTCTGTGACAAGAATCGAATTCAGAATGTGGCATCAACCGCCTACAATCCGGCAGCAAACGGATTGGCCGAAGCTTTTAATAAGACTATCGTGAGGCTACTCAAAAAGGTCGTGACATCCAACAAACGCAACTGGGACGAAAAACTTGGCGAATGCCTTTGGGCCTACCGTACAATGGTACGGACTCCGATGGGCAATACACCATTCTCCTTAGTCTACGGGAGCGAAGCGGTACTATCTCTTGAGATCCAGATACCCTCACTCCGTGTAGCGAGCACAAATCAATTAACAGAAGAAGACAATCAACGCTGCCTTCTGCGAGAATTGGAGGTACTTTACGAAAAACGTCTCCTAGCTCAACAGCGCATTGAACTCTATCAAGCCCGTATATCACAGGCTTTCAACAAAAAGGTCAAGCAAAGGACTTTCCAAGTAGGCGACCTGGTCCTGGCAGTCAGGAGGCCAATGGTGTTGACTCACAAAACACCAGGAAAGTTCAAGCCCAAGTGGGAGGGACCTTTCATCATAGAGACGGTATACTCAAACGGTGCTTACCGCCTCGCCCGACCAAACGGGGACTTGTTCATGATGCCCATCAACGACAAGTTCCTAAAGAAGTACTACTCTTGACATCTTTCAGATATATACTTCCATCTCTACCTATCAAGGGAATCAGTAGACCTGATCATCAGAGCTCACATACACCCTCCTTTCACAAAATCTTATGCTTTCGGAACCCAGTTGTTCCATGGCATTCTATCTCCAGTAGAAGAACAACCATGTCCATATTACCTCTGAGTTGCTCCTCTACGCCCTGCAAAGCAAAATCTTACACTCCGTAAGATTTTGCTAACTATCATGTTTACCACGTCCACATTACCTCTGAGTAAACATCCCGTACAGACAACCCCTGCATTACCGTACATCGATCGCAGAACTTCCATGTCCATATTATCTCTGAGTAGTTCCGCGTATCCCCCCAGAGTCACTCCTACCACGTCCCTAACACCTCTGAGTAGGAAGACTTCATCATTTGAATCCCATATTTGCCACGTCCATATTACCTCTGAGCAAACATGTCGGTCCTCTCCAACTTATTATCTGTACCTAAAAACTAAGGTGCACAAAAGATAATAGGTCCACACAAATCACCAGTTCATGACAGCAAAAAATGAACACACCACAAAATTCTTTATTTTTTTATTAAAGTAAAGGATTACATCCCCAGCAGAAGTTACAAACTACAAAATAAACAAAAAAAAGGGAGAGAGACTACAATCCCTAAGCATTACTGGGATTGGCAGAAAGCTTTTCAATCTGATGCTTCAAGTCTTCCGCCCGAGTCTCTGCAGTCGCCAAGACCCGGCGTTCGGCTTCTTGACGCATCACCTAGATAGCTTCAGGGGCAGTATCATTCTCATACTTCTCATCTAGCTGTTGCCGCTGGTGGGTCAGGGAAAGAATCTGGCGGGTAAAAGCTGCTTCCTCCTCCTTAGATGCTACATATTCAGCTTGGACTCGCTCAGCATCTAACAAGAGTTGGGCCCGCTGGCCTTCAAGGAGATGGATCTTGGCAGTGACCTCCACTATGCTAGCTTCCAACGAGGCCCGCAACTCCACCTTTTTTGCATGGATTGAGATAGCCTCTCCACCGCAACCTCAGCTTCGGCTACCTCGTGGTCCCAGACAGCCACCGTGGCCTGATACGACGACTCGACTTCAGCTATCAATTTCTTCTTTTCTGTTTCTATTAGAGCAGAAAAGTCATTTCGCCGGATACTCTGAAGCTCGAAGAGAAGCTGGTCGAGCTCGGCCACCTATGCCTCCAGAATCTCGGCCATATGATCGTGGCCACGATGCGAACGTATCAAACCAATGGAGGGGAGCGCCATGGCTTTTGCCGTCGCGAAACTCCCGTTCGCATTCAGCACCGTTGATACGTCTTTCTGTAACATCTTGTACACTGCTTCAACAACAAACTGTACATACTCATCCGCGTCTGCCAACACCTGAGGCATCATAGCAGGAGTTGTAGGAGCTGCGGTAAGGGACGGCGGACCTGAAGAGGATCCACCGACTTCAATCTACAAGGTTGAAACTTCGACATCAGCAGCCTCTTCCTCGACGGGGACTTGAACTTCGTCACTAGCCTGAGGTGCCAAGTGGACGAAAAGAGCCGGATGGGGGGTTGATACTGTCCCCCAAGTAGAAAGAGCAGGGGAAATGTCCTCCATAACAGGGCCCTTGCCCTTATCAGAGCCAATGACGGATGGTCCCCCGACATCCGGGATATTATCCCCATCCGAAGCAGGGCGGCTCTCCCTTTCGTTCGAAGCGACGGGGTCCGCCCCTGACAATTCAACCTCCGTCAGAGCCGGGCTCGAGAAATGAATCTCATCACCCGCATCAACTCCCCCTGCAGGGACGGGTGTAGGGCTCGACAGTGATGTCGACCCTACCACATCAACCCCCACTTCCGGGGCAGGAGTAGGGCTGGGCCACGAGGCCTCATGTGCGACCAGCGCCTCGGTACCACAACCAGGAAGAAGCCCAGCCAGCAAATCCTTGTCAAAGACATCTCCACTAGACACGATCTCTCTGGAAGCTTGATCAACATCTTCTTGCGAGCCATCATCAGAAGAAGACGAGCTCCATACTTCCTCCTCGTCTGGAAGGACTTTTCCTTCAATTTCTTCTGAGGCCCCGATGCTTTCAGGCACCCCCTTAACAGCCGGGCCGACTCCCGATCGAGGCTGTATGTCGCCCTCTTGATGGACCGATCGAGAGACCTCATCAACCTGAGGTGCTAATACATCTTCAGCCTCTCTTCCAACATAATCTGGAGACACCAAAATCTCCACAGAAGCGATGTCAACAGTAATCCCTTCCCTGAGAGATGCTACATTCGATGGAATGCGCTCGTCGGAAGAGCTCGCCACCTCCTTCGGCATGCTAATACTCGGTTTTGAAACACGAGATTTCCTCTTCGGCACATTCTAAAAAAGAAAGGAGGACATAAGTCACAGAAATCAAAGAATAAATCTGACTATATAGGACGTCTTTACCTCAGCGGGAGCTGATTCCGTTGGTACTACAGGTGGCACCCCCGGGGCTCCCACCTTCGGAGTCGTCGCTTTCTTCGGTCTTTTTGGCGTAGACGAACCAGCCTCCGCGTCGGCTAGCCTCTTTCCAGCTGGAAGCTCGTCCTGAGTATCCTCCATTGATGCCGCAACAGCAGCTCGATAACCTGCAACCTCCGGTGTGTATGAACGAAATTGTAAAGCAGAATACTCTAGAGGGGGGTGAATAGAGTAGGCAGCAGAATATCGCTAATTAAAACTTGTTAGCAGTTAGATCACAGATATAATAATAATCACAAAAAGTAAATGACATAATTTAAAAGTGATCAGAAGGCAAATACAAACACCGAGATTTATACTGGTTTCCCTCTGGTGAGGACTAGTCCAGTCGGAAGAACTCTAGCTTCCAGTTGTATCCACTATTGGAAAATTCTGCAAGTTTTCATACGAAGTCCTTGCAACTTCTACAGACGCGAGATTTAATACGAAGAACTCGTCCAACTTCAATTTTGAAGAGTTGAATCTTCTATCAAGCCTCTGATTACAATCGCTCTTGAAACTTCTAGACCGTACCGCACTGGCAAATCGACTAGAGGATTATAACTGGCTTGGGATTTGAAAATGAAAGCTTTTAAGAACTCTTTGGAAGAATGTAAGCATAAGAAGAGAAGAGATTGAAAGTGAATTGGTGTTCTGAAATGATCGAAATGCTTCTCTATTTATAGCTTTTCCAAAGACAAAACTCTGACAGAATTCGGGCAGAATTCGGACAGAACTCTTTGTAACAAACCGCAACTGAAGGAAGACCAAGTTCAAAAACCCAACGTTCACTAACGTTCCACATGGCCGAACTCTGGCCGAACTCGGGCCGAACTCGGGCCGAGAGTTCTCCTGAGGTTCTGCCAGTTCATTATTTTGGAGAAAATAAATTTTGGCTTTTTGAATAGTCCTTTAGAAGCTTTTTGTAAAAAGAATATTTTTCAAAAATGTAGGTCATTTGTAAAAGAATAGGATAGTTTTGAAAAACATTTTTCGGATAGCCTATTTGTCAGTACGACTCGGTGTACAAAGTATTCCTAGACTCAATAAAATAAAAAATTATATTGCTTAGCAGGAAGTACATCCGGAGAGGCAAACGGCTTCAGTCTTGAACATTATTGATAACCATTGTTGAACAGTATCCAAAACGTCGTAGGTAAACATCTTGCATTTATATCGAGACAGAGTTTGATCAATTATTGAAATTAGGTTTGACCATGACCAATGGGCCATCAATCTCCCCCATTTTGATAATTGACAAACCTTGCCGATATAACATCTAAGCTTGGAATCAAATCAAAAATAGTAAAGAATAATTGTTCATAACCTGTATTTCACAAACATGTTAGATCCTTATTTCTTCCCCGTTGTCACTTAGCAAAATAATTGCAAAAGAGGAGGCTCCCCCGCAATCAATGCATAAGTAACAAACAGTGAAGAAACACAAAAAAAGTAAATAATCATGACAGGCATGGTAGAAACAGTAAGAGAAACTATAGAAAATAGAAAAACAACACAGGCATGTATTTGTCACAGACAGTTAATAAAGAATGAAGCAACAAAAGATAAGTAGTTCTATTATAAACTGAAACAAATAAAGTGCTGAATAATAGACTAAGATGCCAAAACTGAGGCATAATAAAAAACAACCATGTCCATGAATATTAAAAAAAAGTGCTGATAATAACTAAAAAGAGTACTGATAAAAATCTTGGAATGTTGGAGCAATTCCAAGTAAACATAAGAAAAAAAGTATCAGTCTCAATAATCTAACATATCAAAACTCATCATCATCATCATCAGCTGCAGCTCTAGCATGTCCAGAAGGATCAGCTCTAGAAGTACCAGCGCCAGAAGTGTGAGGAGTGGCGCCAGTGGTACGATACCAATCATATGCGTTCCCTGGCTGGAACAGAGAGTGTACCGCCTCATCGTCAATGCGGTAGCCAAAAACAGAAGGATCTCGAGGCAGAGAGCTAGCAGAATGACCCATCTGTGCAAACCTCAGATCGGCGAAAGAGTTGGCAATCGCCTGGAACCGAGTCACATCACGGAACTCGTGTTCCCTAGAGGTCTCAACATAAAAAGACTGCAAATCTGATAAATGTTGATGGATACCCTCAAATGTCATAGGGTAAGAATAAGGAGGAACATGTACTGTAGGAGCAGTAGGAGTAGGTACAGGAGGAGTAGGTGCAGTAGGTGGAGGAACAGATGCAATGCTGCGACGAAAAAGTTTGAGAAACTTGGGCTCGGGGTCGACAGCACAAGTAGATAAATCAATATCAAATCTCTGAAAAATGCGAGGAATGAGCATCACATAAGATAGGTTGCGGTCTCTTCCGCGACATCTATCCATCATCTGAATGATAGTCTTAGGGGCAGAAAAAGGAATCTCCTTAAGAATATGATAAAGAGCATAAAGCTCAAGTGCAGTGACATCATATTTAGAAGTGGATTTTGGAAGTAAGGTGGAATAGATGATGCGATGTAATTCGTAGTTAAACAAATTCAAGTTATTAGCCTTGAACTTTCCAGGAAGAACGCGTGCAGGCGCACAAAGTTCATTCTTGAAACTAACGAGTGTCGTGCCATCGGGAAAATCAAAATCAGTGATGTCATTGACCGGGGCACCTTCGTTTGGGACACCAAAGATTTTCGCTAACGTTTTATCAGTGAATTCGATATCAATTCCTCCGACACGTATCCTCGCTGTAAAAGTGTCTAACACAAAATTACAATAGAATAATCTAATGGCATTAGTGGCAATGGAGAATTGTAAGGTGGCAAAATATTGTAACCCTAATGCCTCAAAATAAGGGCGATGATCAGAAAAGATAGTCCACTTAATCGGCGATCCGGTACAAATAGTACATATGTTAAAATCAGCATACCACAATAACGCTTGATCGGAAGTTTTAAAATAAAACTCATCTGACGTACCATCGTCTGATTGGACCGGAGAAAAGAAGCAATCCGTATGCGGATCAGAAGACGATGCCTCTTCACTGGCATTGGTCTTCTTCATCTTGAAATGATTGAACTTAGTCATTCTTTCCCAAAATTTTCTACAAACCCTAAGTATTGAAAAGTGATGGAAGAAGGGATTATACCTTCCAAGAATCGGATATGTTGTAGAGGATGACGATCTCCGCACGAATCCAAAGTTTTGAAGAGAAATACCACAAGAATTGGAAGAACAATGATGGAGGAGAACTAGGATTTCGGAGGGGCGGAGCTGCTGTTATGAGGATGTGGGGAAGTATGAAGAAGAAGGAAGCCGCAGGTTGGTGCTGGTATATATAAACACCAGCCGAACTCTGGCCGAATTCGGACCGAACTCGGGTCGAATTCGCCTAGGGTTGCCTGGCTATATATATATATATATATATATATATATATATATATATATATATATATATATATATAAATCCAAATGAGGCCACATTTTTTTTCATTAATTCGTTTCAAATAATTAATTTAAAGTTTAGTAATTTTAAATGTCAAAATAATATAATTAATATTATTTTACAAATTAATATTCTTTACTCTGTATTTGTCTCAGATTAGCTGTAGGAGTACTGTCCCAGCTAACGGAGGTTCACCGGGAAACTCTTAAGTACCGCTTCGCTTCGACCGTAGTCGTGGTGACAGACAGACTCTTTTTAAGCTTGTCTCGAAAATAATTTATGAGTATTGAATAAATAATTAATAAAACAAAATTAATTAATATTATTGATATCTAAAATTCCTAATTCTCGACGTAAATAGTTGAAACGATCTTCCGCTAAAGGTTTTGTGAGTATGTCAGCTAATTGATTCTGTGTGTCTATGTATACAAGGTCTATATCTCCATTTTGTTGATGATCTCTAAGAAAATGATGTCGAATCTCGATATGTTTAGTACGAGAATGACATACAGGATTCTTAGTCAAATTAATAGAACTAGTATTATCACAGAAAATGGGTATGTGTGTAAAATACAATCCATAATCTTCTAAGGTTTGTTTCATCCACAAAATTTGTGCACAACAACGTCCTGCGGCGATATACTCAGCCTCTGTTGTTGATAATGCAACAGAATTTTACTTTTTACTAAACCAAGAGACTAAAGCTTTTCCTAGAAAATGACATGTACCGCTAGTACTTTTTCTATCTACTTTGCATCCGGTAAAATCAGCATCGGAATAATCGGTTAGGTCAAACGACGTGGTTTTGGGATACCATAAGCCGACAGAGGAAGTGCTTTTAAGGTATCGAAAGATACGCTTAACTGCGCACAGATGTGATTCCTTAGGATTGGCTTGAAAACGTGCACATAAGCAAACACTAAACATAATGTCTGGTCGACTGGCAGTTAAATAAAGTAAGCTACCGATCATACCTCGATACTTACGTATGTCGACAGGTTTGCCTTGTTCATCAATATCAAGCTTGGTTGAAGTCGCCATTGGAGTGCTAAGTGGCTTTGCTGCTTCCATATCGAACTTCTTTAGTAGATCTTTTGTGTACTTAGCTTGATTTATAAACATCCCATTGTTGGTTTGTTTGATTTGCAGTCCGAGAAAGAACTTTAACTCTCCCATCAATCTCATCTCAAACTCATTCTGTATACACTTTGAGAATTCTTGACAAAGAGATTCATCAGTAGATCTAAAGATAATATCATCTACATAGACTTGAATCAAAAGAATATTATTTTTCAAAGACTTTATAAACAAAGTAGTGTCAACCTTTCCCTTTGAAAAATCGTTATCAAGTAGAAAAGAGCTTAGACGATCGTACCAAGCACGAGGGGCTTATTTCAAACCGTATAAAGTTTTCTTCAACTTGAAAACATATTCAGGAAATTGAAATCAGTAAAACCGGATGGTTGAGCTACATAAACCTCTTCTTTTATAAAATCATTTAAAAATGCGCTTTTGACATCCATTTGAAATAATTTAAAATTATGAAAATATGCAAATGCACATAACATGCCAATGGATTCTAATCTCGCAACTGGGACAAGTCTCATCGTAATCGATACCTTCTTCTTGATTGTATCCTTGAGCTACGAGTCGAGACTTATTACGAGTCACTAAACCATTCTCGTTCAGTTTATTTCGAAATACCCATCGGGTGCCAATGACCAGATGATTAATAGGCTTGGGAACAAGTTCCCAAACTTGATTCCGTTCGAATTGGTTTAATTCCTCTTGCATAGCATCTATCCAAAAATTATCACTACATGCTTCATCAATATTTTTGGGTTCAAACTGAGATACAAAAGCAACACAAGAAGCTATATCTTTATTAGAGGAGCGAGTGCTTACACCCTTGGTAATCTCACCAATTACCAAGTCCTTTGGATGATCAGCCGTGAACTTTAATCTTTTTGGCAGACTCCGAAGGTAGCTGGTTCCTGGATCTTCTCTAGGAGGATCAGCTGGTGCTTTGCTGGGTACATTGAGATCTTCGTTATTGTCATCGATTGTCGTTTGATTTAGTTCATCAAAGGTGACATTGATCGACTCTTCGATGATCATGGTTCTTTTGTTGAAGACTCTGTATCCTTTGCTTTTGCCCGTATAACCTAAAAATATACCTTCATCGGCCTTTTCGTCAAACTTTCCCAAATTATCTTTTGTATTAAGAATAAAGCATTTACAACCAAATATTCTAAAATATGAAACTGATGGAATTCTATCAAACCATAACTCAAATGGAGTCTTTTTCGATTTGGGTCGAATTAGAACTCTATTGAGAACAAAACAAGCTGTATTGACAGCTTCAGCCCAGAAGTACTTGGGTAGACTAAACTGGTTTAACATTACTCTGGCCATTTCGGATAGAGTTCTGTTCTTACGTTCTACAACTCTATTTTGTTGTGGAGTCCTAGGGTAGGAGAATTCGTGCACAAAACCGTGTGTGTCACAAAATTGCTCAAACTCTGCATTCTCGAATTCGCCTCCATGATCGCTTCTAATACGAGTGATCATGTAACCTTTTTCATTCTGTACTTTCTTGCAAAAGGTGACAAATTCCGATAATGCATCATTTTTGCGTGTCAGAAAATATACCTACGTGTATCTAAAATAATCATCTACAATTACAAAAGCATATAGCTTACCTCCGAGGCTAGCAACTCTGCTAGGACCAAATAAGTCCATATGTAGTAATTATAGAGGTCTAGTAGTACATACAACGTTTACTGACTTAAAAGTGGATCGAGTAGCTTTGTTCTTTTCACATTGACTGCATACCGAATCCTTCTTGAATGTAATGTCCGGTAAACCGCGTACTAGCTTCTTCGTGGATAATCTGGAAATAGTATCCATATTTGCATGACCGAGTCTCATATGCCACAGATGACTCTCATCGCTTTTAGCCATTAAATATTTACCTGAAATGTTAGTATCTTCTAACAAATAGAAAACATATATATTGTCTTCTATAATACCTTCAAATATAGTACTACCAGTTGAACTATCAATAATAGTACATTTGTCTTTTACGAAGTTAATACCATAACCGTGATCAGCTAAGTGGCTTATGCTGAGCAGATTATGTTTTAACTCAGTAACAAGGCAAACATCTTTAATCACTGGATAGGGAGCTTTACCAATATCACCAATACCGATTATATATCCTTTTAAATTATTGCCGAAGGAGACGTATCCTTCTTTATTCCTCTTCGACAGTATTGCAAATAATGAAGCGTCACCGGTCATGTGCCGTGAGCAACCGCTGTCGAGGATCCATTTGCTCCTAGCATATAAAGGGCGTCCCACCTACAAAACAATTTGCAGATAAAACTCTTGGTACCCATTTCTTGTAGGGTCCTGACTGGTTAGCTTTCGGTATCCATGCATAAATATTTAAATCTACTAACTTTCTGATTCTACATGCAGAAGATATATGACCAATGAGGCCACAATAATGACATTTAGCATGTTGAGAGTTGAAAGCTGAGTGGTGTGCATGGTTGGTAGGTTTAGGTTTTCTAGTATAGAAGAAAGCATACCTATTATCCTGTTTGGGCATAACCTTTTTAGGCAAAGGTTTGATAGGATTAGGTCTGACAGTGTTAGGTTTGGGAATGTTCCAATTTTTCGATAAGTGACACGTGTTAGGGTAGGAAGCAGCAGTCTCAGGCTGTTTTCCTAACCGAATTTCCAATCTTTTGGAAGTGTCATATAACTTAGTATAGTCAGAAGTGAGTGCTTCCATTCTGACTTGTGCACTTTGAAGACTTTTCTTTTCTTTAGAAAGTTCTTCTTTCAGTTGGTCAATAACCTTGTCTTTTTCTTCGGATGACTTGGTAGTCTTGTGTAATAAGAGCTTAATATAAGAAAGCTCACCAGACTCACTAACATTATCTTTAACCTCAGCTAGTAGGTCGGTAAGTCTTCCTATTTCACCTTTGTACTCTTTGAGTACCTTCTTAGAGGTCTGATATTTGCTATGCAGTTTCCTGTAATCACTTAACAGTTCACTGAAGTCTTCTCCTAATTGCTCAAAGGTGAAGTCATCATATGTATCAACTATAGGTTCAGAGAGTACCTGATCGGATGCCATAAAGCATACATTTGCAGCGTCTTCTGATTGTTCATCTTCTGAGTCGCTGGCTTCACTTTTATGCCATATGCTGGTATTGGCATACTTCCGAGATGTTGATCTTTTCAGGTTCCCTTTTTCGTATCTGTTGCTCTTCTTGCTTGTTGATGTGTTTGTAGGACAGTCCTTCTTCATATGTCCTTTCTTCTTGCAGCCGTAGCAGACAGCGTCATCTTGATACCAGCTGTTGTCGCCATTATTTTCTTTTGTCTTCTTCTCATATCTCAAGAATCTTTTAAATTTTCTTGCAAGGAGTGCTTGATCTTCAGTATCAGATTCGCTGTTGTCTAAATTATCTTCAACAGGTCTTCTGTGCCGAGCCTTGAAAGCGATCGTCTTCTCCTTTGGTGCAGGCTCTTCAAAGTCTTGTAGCTCTAGTTCATGAGTGAGTAGCTTACCCATGAGTACTTCAAGTGTCATGGTAGTGAGGTCGTTTCCTTCAATGATTGCAGTAGCCTTCAGAATCCAGTTCTTTGTAAGTGCTCGCAGGAGTTTGCGAATGTTTTCATGATTACTGTAATCTTTGCCTAGGGTGGACAAAGGATTTACAATATCCAAGAATCTCTCGAACATCTGAGTAATTGTTTCGTTGGGCTTCATCTTGAACGCCTCATACTCTTGAGTAAGTCTGCTGACCTTTGATTCTTTGACTTGAGTTGTGCCCTCATGTGTGACTTCAAGAAGTTTCCACACTTCATTTGCAGTTGTGCATATAGATACCCTGTTAAATCCAGTTCTGTCTAAAGCATAAAATAAAGCGTTAATAGCACGTGCGTCAAGACTGGCCTTTTTCTTTTCTTCCTCTGTATATTTGTCATGGGGTTTTTCAGTTAAAACTCCATCAACATTTATACGAGGTGGCTTTTTATAGCCATCAATAACTATAGACCATAGGTCAAAATCAAGAGATTTCAGAAAGAAACTCATACGTGTTTTCCAATAGGTGTAGTTTGTGCCGTCAAACAGTGGAGGTCTGTTTGTGGCTTGGCCTTCACTTGTGAATTTTACAGTTGCCATGTGTAATGCTGTGATCTATGTAATAATTAAATATGACTGCAATTTTACCTTGCTTTACCTGTATAACCCGCTTTGATACCAATTGTAGGAACAAAATTGTAAAGCAGAATACTCTAGAGAGGGGGTGAATAGAGTAGGCAGCGGAATATTGCTAATTAAAACTTGTTAGCAGTTAGATCACAGATATAATAATAATCACAAAAAGTAAATGACAGAATTTAAAAGTGATCAGAAGGCAAACACAAACACCGAGATTTATACTGGTTTCCCTCTGGTGAGGACTAGTCCAGTTGGAAGAACTCTAGCTTCCAGTTGAATCCACTATTGGAAAATTTTGCAAGTTTTCATACGAAGTCCTTGCAACTTCTACAGACGCGAGCTTTGATACGAAGAACTCGTCCAACTTCAATTGTGAAGAGTTGAATCTTCTATCAAGCCTCTGATTACAATCGCTTTTGAAACTTCTAGACCGTACCGCACTGGCAAATCGACTAGAGGATTGTAACTGGCTTAGGATTTGAAAATGAAAGCTTTTAAGAACTCTTTGGAAGAATGTAAGCTTAAGAAGAGAAGAGATTGAAAGTGAATTGGTGTTCTGAAATGATCGAAATGCTTCTCTATTTATAGCTTTTCTAAAGACAGAACTCTGACAGAATTCGGGCAGAATTCTGACAGAACACTTTGTAACAAACCGCAACTAAAGGAAGACCAAGTTCAAAAACCCAACGTTCACTAACGTTCCACATGGCCGAACTCTGGCCGAACTCGGGCCGAGTTCTCCTGAGGTTCTGCCAGTTCATTATTTTGGAGAAAATAAATTTTGGTTTTTTGAACAGTCCTTCAGAAGCTTTTTGTAAAAAGAATATTTTTCAAAAACGTAGGTCATTTGTAAAAGAATAGGATAGTTTTGAAAAACATTTTTCGGATAGCCTATTTGCCAGTATGACTCGGTGTACAAAGTATTCCTAGACTCAATAAAATGAAAAATTACATCGCTTAACAGGAAGTACATCCGGAGAGGCAAACGGCTTCAGTCTTGAACATTGTTGATAACCATTGTTGAGCAGTGTCCAAAACGTCGTAGGTAAACATCTTGCATTTATATTGAGATAGAGTTTGATCAATTATTGAAATTAGGTTTGACCATGACCAATGGGCCAACACGGTGGACAATATGATCGGGCCGCCGCCAGCATGTTTTTCGTTGCCTCTAGCTGGGTGCCAACAATGAAGCTAGTCTCCTTGTCATAATCTGGAGACATGGTATTCATGGTGCAATACAGCTTCACAACTGAATTCAAGATTTGCGGCCGAGGATTGTGAACTGGAGTAGTGAAACGAACTCCAGTGCATCCGGCGTTGTAATATTGCCAACCCCGAGCCTCATCCAGTAAACTCTCGACGAACCCCAGACTATTACTGGGGTTCCTTAACATCAGCTGGGTGTAACCAAACTGGCGCACAAACCGGCTCGGTAGATACGGCTCCAGATAGCACTTATTTTTGTTGCGGTAGACAAAATGGGACGGTCGAATACTTTCCAACCAGCGAAACCCCCATATCGGCAGGGCGATCGTATCTTCACCAGAGCCTTCCAGTTCTTGGTTAGCCTCGAAGTCTGTGAAGACAGGACTGACCTTGGAGATCTCCCACCCTTGAAGATAAGACAAAACCTTCCTACAGACAGGGACACCAGTGTGCAGCCACTTCCTCTTATAGAAGCGACGGATGAAGGCGTCACCTTCAACATGATCCTCTTCATGGCCTGGGCTCATCATATTTGGATGATGCAGAATCAACCATCCCATCAAATAATGGAATGGTAGCTCAGCTCGGGGAAAGTTGTCTTTCTTGCCCCTTCCATGGACCACATCGGCGGCAAAATCTCTCAAACCCCGTAACAGGTTACACACCATCGCGGGAAGGAGTGCCAGAGGATGACCAAAAACCAGTTTTACCGTAGGCAAAATGAGGTTCCTGCCCACTCTCTTTATGGATCCAGATCAGCCCGAGAACACATAGTCCCGGAGCCATATCATCAAGTATGCAGTCAATACTGCCTTGGAAGACATCTGGTGCATGTAATTCCAGAAACAACTATATACATCGTCACCACTCTCGTTTGAACGAGGATTCTTCTCGTCTAATCGGCTCATACCGGAGGTCACCTCCGTGTGACTCAGTTCCTGCGGAGTCACAAACCGAATCTTCGAAGGGTCCGTCAGGTCCTGCTTGAAGATATAATCCCTCCAAGCAGTCACATGGGGCTGTGATCTGCCCTTCTCCCTCTGTTGCAGCAGATAATGGTGGCTTGCCACTTCCTTGAAAACAACTACCATTTCTGGGTCCTTGTCTTCCAGAACTTGAATCTCTTTATTTGTCGGAAAGTATTCCTCATATGGCTCCGAGCCCCAGGGAAGCTTGGACACCTCATACATCTCATGGAGAGCCAATCCCAACTCCCCTATCGGAGTAAAAAAGGTACCAGTCTGGGTGTTAAACATCTCCAAGAGAGCAAAAAAGATATGTCGATTAAGGTCGACACCTGCTTGGGTGGCGCGAAGAGCATCGGTCAGCCCAATCGCTTTCAGCTCAGTCTTGAACTTCGTCAAAACCCAAGGGTCATCTCGTCCCACTTTGACACGTGGTGACACCAGCCCTCGACCCGAAAACCTCCCTTCGGATACATAACCTTCGATGTTAGCATCCGGCTTGCAAAGGTTGAAACACCGAAGACGAAAGTGTCGGGGGGAATATCACTATAAATGCTTCTAGGGCGCAAAGTTCGGCAATGGTACGAGGTCCCGGCTTGCGAGGAGGCCAAGGTATCCCTTTGATTCGAAGTAACATCAATACGAAGGGTACCCCCCACTGTCCCTCCTTGAGAAGGAGTAAGTTCCCATGGCATCCTCCTCTTGAAGGCCAAACGGTAGAAAGTCGTCAGTGGCAATTGACGCTCATACTGCCGCATGTACAGGGTCACACCCTTCGCTGTGAAGAACCAGTCTTCCTTGATCTTCAGTATCTTCGCCTCAGTGGAGATCAAATGGTCACCAAACAGGAAGGCCGGTTTCAAGAAAGTCATATTCTCGGATTCAACGGATTTTAGTTTGTCGCTCTCCATCATACTTTAGAGAAAAAACAGGCGACTGATCCCGGATTTGCAACATCCTCTCAGAAGGCTGATCCAGCATGATAGCAGCCTTCGCTGGATTAATAACTTCCTCGTTGAAGTCAACCCCCATTTGGCAAAACGAAGCATCCAGAAGGACTTCGTTTGGCAAGGGGATAGTCATTGACACTGACACAGCAAAAACAAAAGACAGGCAGCAAGAAAATTTTTTAGAGACTTCAAAGACAAAACATTTGGGACGCATCAAAAGCTTCGACACATAATCAAGGCCCAAGCACATGCGCACCAGCAGTGAAGCTTTGGCGTATAATCAGGGCCCAAGCCCATGCGCATCAGCAGTGAAGCTTCGACACATAATCAGGGCCTAAACCCATACGCGTCAGCAGTGAAGCCTCGACACATAATCCGGGCCCAAGCCCATGCGCGTCAGCAACGAAGCCTCGACGCATAATCAGGGCCTAAATCTCTCTCTCTACCAGATGCCTATTTATAGGCTTGGGGGACGTCAGCCACCGCTTAGGGTTCTACGAAGTGATAATTGCGGATAAACCAAATGATCATCATTAATCTTTTTGTTTATTACGAAGTGTTATCATTTGAAACTGAAGAGGAGCATACGCCTAATCACAGATGCGCGGAACACTCATGCGCCCTATTGTAGTCAACACCATGCTTCTTATTTAAAGTATTCCAAAACTTGACGAAAAATTTTGAAAACTTTGAAGGGGGTCTTGTAGAAGCATGGAATTTCAGACGCATCAATAGGCCAGAATTCCTATGCGCCTAACATTACATGCGCCAGGGAGCTCAGACGAGTACTTGGCACAACAGACAACAAAAGTATAGACATCAAAAGAGGATTTTTATTTCATATAAAAGTCTACTACATATCTAAAAAAGGCTTTACAAAGGAGAATTTCTATAAAAAGAAAGATCCTAAGACTACAGTCAGGCGCAGCAAACTGCCATGTGTCTCCTGCCAGGCGCATCATCTGCCAGGCGCATCTCTTCAGCGTCTTAGTTAGGCGCATCTCTTCAGTGTCTCAACTAGGCATGTCTCTTTAGCGTCTCAGTCAGGCACATCTCTTCAGCATTCCAGTTAGGCGCATCATGAAGTCTCAGCATTTGCGCTCTACTTCGACACGATCAAGTGCTTCGGCTAATGAAGCATTTATTGAGCAGAACCAGAGTGGGCAGCCAACCCCACTCTAGCAGAAGGAAGACCTCTCCAAAGCCCAAGGAAGATGGGGGCACCACAATTCTGATCTACGGCTCTTCCGACATAACGGAGACGGGACACGAGCATCCCGATCTTTGGATGCAACAAACACCTTTCGCCTGCCTCAGAAGCCCGCGACCCCGACTTTTGGATGTAACAGTCACCTTCAAGTGTATGAACGAAGACAACTCGTCACATCTTCACCCTCGGGAGAATCTTGTCAACAGAATGTGATCGAGCAAATAAGTTCATTCGGGAAGACATGAGAGAATGAGAAGTAAACTCTTTATTTGCTGCTATTTATAGGCCGGGCAAATCAAACCCATGCGCCAAGTGGCGGGCTCTCCGAATCCCGTGCAATAAATTTGCATTTATGGTGATGAACCTGACCCTTCGAATTCGGCCAAGTCAAAACGGCTATTTAAAGCACTTGAAGAACTCAAAAGTCGGACCAATAAAGATGAATCCTGCAAACGGATGTGCCGGTCAGATACCGCGCATCGTACAGACGCGCCCGTCAGTACCAAGCACCCCGTATGGATGTGCTCAACAAAGCACAGATCCATGTGTCCTAACCAACATGGACCCGTACACCCAATCGATGCGTCACCTCCATCAAACAATTAATGCTAAAGTGACAGAGTTGGCAGCACGTCCCCCGAGGACTGAACAGTTAGCAGCTTTTTCAGAAGATAAAGCATCGCTGACGTTAGCATCATCATTACTTTCCTCCGATGGTTACAAACCCACTTGACCGACCAACCACTCACATGCGCCTCAGCAGCCATGCGCCCGAAGACTCGTATGTGCCTCAAAAGCCGTGCGCCCAGACTGGTTCGTAACTCCTGAAGGTTGCGAGCCAAAGTCTTCTCATGCGCCCAATCCCAGGTGCATCCTATCAGATTACCTTCCACCAAATCCAAGATCTTTAAGCTACGGACATGCTTCACGTGTCCTTTGACTCAATTCAGCCTATGAAGGGGTGCTAATCACCCAAGATCTCAGCAACTGAAAGATCCTCTCTCCTGCTACGTGCCAGCCCACAAATGCAGCATGAAGGATTCAACCCACAAATGATGGTGCATCATCCATGCACCTCCCGCAGCTTCAACACGTGGCGTTCCCACGTACATGCACATCCTATATATGCGTGCATGAGCAGCCCAACCTGTTGCTTATAAATAGGGGGATCATCCCATTCTTCCACACACACACACAGACATACAGAGATGCACAGTCAAAGACAGCCGCAACCAGAGCATCAGAGTTCACTCACAGAGATCGGAAGAGACACTCAACGTCTTCTTCCTCTCCGCAAGCTCCAGCACCCAAAGCAACTCAGACCTTCAGAGAAATGAAAACCGTTGTCAGATCGTCAATGGAGTCAACGCATTACCGCTCGCTCCATTGATACAGGGATCCAGATAAACAAAAGTGTACTCCTAGGACTACATCTAAGTCCAATATTGTAACACTGTTCTGTTTGTAATTAAAATTGCAATCAAAAGATTTTAATGGCAAACAGGGATGAGGGTTAGTAGTTGTTCAAACCTGCGAGTCCATACTAGGGACGAGGGTTTGAGTATTCGAATTGGTTATCCATTGACATCTTGACATGAGTTCTCTCATCCTCGTTCAGCAGTTCATTTATGTGTAGTCAGTGTACAGATTCGGGTTTTATTCATTGCTCAGTTTTACTTGTTTATTCTGTATTTTTCTCCATGCATAATAAACTGTTAGAAAAGCTCATTTTTATGTATCTTGCTAGTCCTCTGAGGACCTGATGATCTCTTCAGGTTAGCCGAGTTTGAGTCAGGAGCAGACGAGAGGGTTTGAGCCAGCATTATATCGCAGTACTTGCAGTTTAGGTGGTCTAGATTAGCAATTTTATCCAGTTAGTTACTTCATGTATTTCTCTATTTTTTCGTCTATTGGTAGTGGATTTGTGTCCACCGGACGTGACATTGATTCTTGATATTCAGTTATATTCATTATTGTTTAGTATCATGTCTTTTTCATTGATCTTGATTGTGACATGATTATTCTGTGGATGAGATATAGTTTACCATGAGATTCTAGATTGTCGTGACTTGTGCATAGACAGCATACTACCGCCGATACTGCGGCGTAGGCTGGACTTGGACACGCTTCGTATCCGAAAAACGGGTGCGGGTTGTGACACTCATTCAGCTGATGTGCATCATATCCACAGTATAAGAACATCCCCAACCTCTTCCTATAATTCTCTCAAGTGTTTCTAGGCCTCTTACATTAGTTACAGATTTGTGCTCGATGCATCTGCCTCTGCGGCTACTGCTGAATAGGAACTCTAGCAGGCTGCTGGGGCTGGAACGTCTACTGCTGAAATTATAGATACTTCGTCGGCCCAGGGTTATTATTACCCCCAAAAGTATCCCGGTCCCTCTTGGACCTAAGTTCCAAGTCAACCTCAATCCTCTATGCCTGCGCTAAAATCCCAGCAAAAGTTGTAGTGCTCGAGGAAATGTGAACCTGGATCTCTCTGGCCAAACCACGATGGAATCTGCAAGCTTTGTCCTATGACTCCTTGACCATGTACTCTACAAATTGGCGCAACATGCCGAACTCTGCAGCATACTCTTTAACAGATAGTTTGTCGTGCACCAAATTCTAGAACTGTATCTCTATAACCCCTTCTGCAGCCTCTGGATATAACTTCTTCTTGAAGAGGTCCTTGAACCGGTTCTAAGTTAGATTTGGAACAGCTAGTCGAGGCTCATTTCGGAACCATGTACGGGCAATATCCTGAAGAAGTAGGCCAACAACATTAATCTACAGATCCTTGGGAATCCTAGCAACCCTTATGATATATTTGATGATCTCGAGCCACTCATCATCATATAAAATTCCCTCAGTGCCCTTGAAAACCCGAGGAGGCATCTTCTTGAAGTCCAGAATATCTGCTTCTTTCACGTTAGTGGACTGCTGCTGCTGTTGTAGCTGCTACGGAGGAGCATCTCTCTCAAGTGCAGCTTAGGCTAACTGATGTGCTTCCTTAATACTCTCACATATAGCAGTATTCTTCTCCCGCTGATTTAGCCTGAATCCGCTGGGACTCGGCCTGAATCCTCTGGGACTCTATCATCTCTCGAAGAAAATCAAATATATGTGCCCCGTCAGCTGGCATACTCTCGGAGGATAAAGACAGATGTATCCCTCGCTGAGATAGAGGTAGAGGAAGACTCTCTGATGCAGCTGAGGATACCTCCTGAACTGTAGAATAAGCAAAAGGTAGAGGAAGAGTCTCAGTCACCCTCTTCTTCGAAGATCGAGAGGACGACGATGCTGATCGCTCAGAAGCTGCAGCTGCTCCTAAGCCATAAGATCGAGTCTTGGACGGCAAAATAGGATATCATTAACAAAAAATCCTAAATACGGCACAGATAAGATTTTATTCAAGAAGGACAACAATTATGATAGATATTAACCAGAATGGATTAGAATAATCAAATTCAATTTAGAGTGGAGTTTCTATCTTGTGATTGAGTATTCCTATTCCTATCACTTTGTTGCAGGCTCATAATGATACCTAAACCTAAGTACCACTATGACATCGCAATAATTTGTGAAGTTTAACCTGTATGGGCCACCATAAGAACATGTCACTAGCTGCACCTAAAAGTTCATACACGAGTACGTAGAACCATGTCCAATTGTAATGCCCCAGTACCAAAATATGTAGGACTAGGAGATCGTATACATGCCAGCTACGTATCAAGTGGACCCCAGTCCATCTCGAATACGTATAAACTATTTATATTGGGTCTAAAATAGAAAGTCAACTATATCTCAATCCACAGATAATAATCTCAAGTAGGAACCAAAGCATTAAAGCTGATCAAATAATAATACACTGATGCCACTTGTGTATAAATACAAGAATAAATAATTTGTAATAAGGTTGGCCAAACCTTAACACAATCATCTGAACGAACTCATGATAAAAAAGTAAAGCTTATAAAACTAGGCTATTCAGTTAAAATGTCATCATAAAATATTAATGACGAAAGAATGATAAAAATACCACTATCAATATCTGAAACCTAGGGATACAATCATCTACTAATCTATCCTTCTATTCTAGTAGTCTCAATAAATAACTAGAGCAATAACCTAGAGATATCATCAGGTCCTCAGAGGGACGTAGCAAGATACATAAAAATATGCCAAATGTAACAGTAAATAACATGCATGGAAGGAGAGGAAAGTAAAACATGTAACAAATCAATAAAGACATCTAAATACCGTAACTCCATGGGAGGCTCCCTCTACTACCATAATGCCATGGGACGCTCTCGGTCCTAAAGATGGAATGACAAGTCGATAAATGAGTCTCTATACCGTAAAATAAGGAACGTTCACGTAAGAAATGTGCACGTAAAATAAGGAAATAATAATGAAATAAACATAAAAAATATGTAATCAAGTAAGACTGAAAAGAGTAGCAATATAGAAAATACATGAATAAACTGTACAATTCGGCAATGTATACTTGCTTGAAGTTTTGTCCCATCTGTGCTGAGACTGCAGTACCAAAGTCTACCCGACTATCCATGAACCAATGAATTATACTCCGTGCAATATCTATCAATCCCAAATCACAAGCAAATATGTATTGTCTGCTAAATACATATATGACTAACCACTCATACCTGGAAAGCTTAGAACTCGTGTAATACCTATGTCACCTAGGCCATTTATTAATCATATCATCTAGAACTAGGTTACATTAAGCTCTATGATCATTATTTGTTAATAATATGGATTACAAACTCTAGGTTCAAATATTAAGTTTGTATCTAGTAATACATACAACGAAACCTACGACATGCGAATCGAGACAACATGATCAATCTCCAAGTTAAAAATCTTATCTTGGCGATCTATATGGTCACTTTGGTCCATTTCAACGATATAAGATCACTAGAATCGACTGATCTCAGTTTTGACGCACATATTCCGAAATACGAACATAATATAAATTAATTATAATTTAATACTATTATAGAAGGAGAAACCTAACAGAAGTCGTCAAATGATGAAACAGATTTCATTAACGTGTCCAGAATTGTCAAATTAGCTAGGATGGCCTACCCATAATTCTAATTTTGGACACAGAAGGAAAATGGTAATTTTGGGTCAAAATAGTATCCGTTGTTGGACCCACTTTGTACCAAAAATGCGCTACGACAAAGGTTGTCCAAATTTGATAAATTATATGGCAATCTTGGCAAGAATGATGCTATGAATCCAATGGTGTTGTCAGATTTGGAAACTGATGTCCCGGGTTCAAAATCCAAAATTTACATGTTGGAAAATACGATTTTGAGAGGACAACTTGGTGTCGATTTCAACCAAACAAATGCCATCCTATGAAACAAAAAATTTTATGGGTCAAAGGTGGTTATACCTTCTATGCATCAGATTTGGTTGTTCGTCAAACAGAGCTTTGACGAGGGAGAAACAAATCCGCGAATTTGGCTCCACAAAACTATCCAAAATAAATGTAATTTAAATGGTGAACTTGGTGGCCGGTTTTGATCTAGCAAACGATCGAATTAAAGGCTAAAATTTTAGGTAAATAAAGAAGTATATACCTAGATTGAGAATGAAAAAACCGTTTGACGATCCAACAGTCAGATTGTCCAAAAAATGCGTCCAAAGTTACTGTCCTAAAATACGATTCTGGATTCGAATTTATACACGGCACGACGGAATCTCATGGAAAACGAACGAATGGCCCATATTGTAAGTCAGGAAGAAAGGTGGCTATCATGAGGGAGGTCGCCGGAGCGCCAGGGCTATGGGCAGTCATGGAGGCTTGCGACAGCGTTGCGACGGTCACTGCCGCTACTGCTGCATTGCTCTGTTTTGTGTGCGAGTCACCGTTGCTGCGTAGGTCACCGCCGGTGTGCCTGACCCCCGGGGGTAGGGGTAGTCGTATGGCGTACGATAGGCTGTTGGCGGCCACTACCAATGCCTACGTGCGCCTGTACTGTGCCATGTTGCTACTGCCGCTGGTGTGCCGGTTTGGCACTGCTGCCATGCCCTGGTGAGCGCACGACGGTCATTCCCGGTGGCGGGCGACGACGGATCAGGTGACGATGAGGTCGAGATGGTAGGTCGTAAGGGTCATGCGATGAGGGAGGTGGCAGGTAGGATCGGTTAGGGTTTTTCCCAGGGATTCTAATACTATGGTAATATATATAGGGATAGTGAGGAGCATGGGCTATTTATGAGAAGCCAACAAGCACTCTTGCCCAGCTTTAATATTATGGCCTTTATTATTATAGCTATTAGGCCTATTAACTCTATTAGTTACTAGTCTAATTTCTAATGTCTATTTATGAACTTAGTTATATTGTAAGAGAAAATAACCAAGGGTTGAGTTGATGAAAAGTAGTCATTTGGGTTGGAAAAAGAAAATGAATAAGGGCTTGGCCTGCTACAATTTATTCCTATGTATTTGGATATGGCCCAAGGGGTTTATATAAGGTTATGACTAGAAAATTAGTAATTATCAACTATTAACATAATTAAAAACCAAAAGCAGAAATTTTATAGGGTAACTATTATATATACAACAAATTAGTATAGCGATATGGCTTAGGCCCTGTACCATCAATTTATTATAGAGGGGTTTAAGACTCAACCAATATTTATTCCTCGTACATATGGGCCCCATGGAATATAGGTATTGTATTTATATAGGCTGAGGCGCCATAAAATTTAAGTTACATATACACATATATTGGTTTAATTAATCAAGGAATCTTATAATAAATAATTTATATATATATATATATATATATATATATATTTATATATATATATATATATATATATATATATATTTTAGGCTATTATAAATATAATCATATATATACAAAATTGTATTTAAGCCAATTTGGCTCAAAATAAATACCAAATAATTCTACTAAGTCATGACAACCTAACATGGCTATACCAAGTGGGGTTGGCTAGATTAGGGTCCAAACATATTTTTTAGTCAAATCGAACTCGAAAAGTCAACCAATAAGTCTCTCGTGTCATTCGCAAATAATTAGCACATGGGGACTTGATTAAGTGGCACATCCTTGGCATGTGTGTCGTAGGCTCAAAATGGCTCAAAATCATATAATGGGTCAAATGGTTTTGACCGATGTCGAGTCCCGAACTCAAGTTGGAAGTTGTGTCTACAATTACGGTAAACGATCATATGGCCTAAATTAACCCGAAGTTGCGCGAAGTCGAAAGAATGTTAGGGAACAGGTTTGGGTGGAACAAGATGTATCAAATTGAAGATGGAATTGCCTACTTCAAAACTCATGAGAACGTTTTGAAGGATTCACATTTCTTGTGCTCCAAAAATCAAAGCTACAAAAAAGTACATCTATAGTCATAACGAAGAAATAAATATAATGTAATAAATAAAAATTTATATAAAATCAATAAAAAATAATTTCTAAATATTAGGGTGCTTACAATCTATCCACCTTTAAAGAATTTCGTCCTCGAAATTCAATTTACCAACAACTCAATAATGATAAGGACTACTAACTGGAATAACTTCAATCCTCGAATACTTGAATCTCGTACTCTTGATTGGACTTAATCTCTAGCGACCGTTCTCACAATTCTATCGCTTATGCATATTCGATACATATGTGATTATCCAACAAAGTCACGACACGTGACGCGATTCAAAATCGTATTTCTCATTTCTGACGTTTTGTACTAACTATAAATTCTATGCGTTGCGTTAAGCCGTCGCACATCCGATCGCAATAAGTCTCTGTAATGCCTTGTGTTTGAAATTGATGTCCAACTATTTCTGAAGTCTCACTTTATAACTCATCTCGATATAATTTTCTTTGTTGATTTGCAAATGCATCAACATCCGGGACTATCCGTACTAGGCAACTTACCCAGACATCGTGCTTAAATTCTATATATGTAATTCAAATCTACGATGCTATAAGGAAATAGTTTTTCCGACACAATTGTTTAACTCAAGCTGTCAGTACTCAAAGGCAACAATCGCTTTGACACAAAGGTCTTCTATAATGCATCTTATGTTCAATCCTTAGCGAGTGGAAATTTTTTAGCCAAATCCCCAACTTGTCCGTCTCGCAACATCGAATATAAATTTGATTTACGCAAGCTCAATTGCTAGGTGAATCCAAATTCAACGATACAACTAGAAATTCATTCTCTTATCGCTCTATCATATATAGCACTAATCTCAAAGTCGCCTATCCGTATCACCAATTTGTGTGTGAATTTCGATTTCGATCGTCGACCAATATAATCACTCAAGCATTCATCTGACCAATCCACAAAATCCGACCATATCATTCTCAGCCGAAGTTGTTCCATCAATTCCCAAAACAATTTTTCGATCGCCTAGACATATCATCAATATGCACCATATCATTTTTTTTCTCGATGAAATTCCGTATGCAAAATCATTTGGGTCATCTTATGGGTCTGAAATGTTCACTTTTGATTTGGCGGTCAAGTCTTCTAGCGTCAGCTGTCCCGAAGCTACGCTCGATAATTATGGATCATTAATGAAGGATAATTGCTACGAACCATACAATATCTTATTTTGGATCCAAATCATGTTTTGATAATTTCAATGAGACTATCCAAATCCAAATATAATCATTTCTCTCTACGCAACTGAGGTGCAACTATGCTTCGAATAATTTATGCACTAACACTGATGATTACGTAATCCATAAAATATATACTTGTATTGAGTTCGAGTCTATCTACCCACGGTCAACACCCGAGATGCTATACGCATCGAAGCAATCATCAATGACTTTATAGTCTCGCATTGATCATTCACAAAGTTTACGATCAACCACTTCAACATTCTCGTATTGCTATTTACAAAATCTTCGATATCGTAGGCCCGCTCTATTTTGTATTCTTGCATCGTGCTTACTTTTTCTTGCATATTAATTTCAATAGCACGAGGGTCAACTTTGTATTTGTATCAATCTCAACTTAACTCGCATCACATACATCTAAGTTCACACGGACTTTTTTATATGCATCACACCATTTCTTGGTTCGTCATATCCTGCTATACTCCGATCGTGTAACCGAGTTACCGATTATCCAATATCGAATACTCGAGTTATACAATCGTACTCTCTACGTTTTATGCGACTCAGTCATACTTAAATGTGTTTCGTGTCAACATAACTAACTATTTTCTTAGGCACAATTATTCAGATCAACCAACATTTCATCGAGCTCACAATTCGTGCGATCCGATTATAATTCGCATCGACCGACATTTTTATCGAGCCCGCAAGTCATGCGACCCGATTATAACTTCAAGTTTCATATCTCGTCGATCCGATTATTGCCTCCAAGCATAATCGTTTTGCTAATATCATTCATTCGTCTGACTTATAAATTTTTGTCTAATGTATCATTCATTTATACAAGTCCATGCATGATCTTTCTAAGATAGAACCTAAGAGATTATCTTTATGCTTACTAGTTCACATGCTGCTTATTTCTCTGTGCTAAGTATTTTTTTTTAAGTTATGTTATTTGATTATATGACAAACGGAGGAGAAATATGATACTTTCCATTACATGTCAAAATGTTGAATATTCAAATTTCTTATACTTCTATATATTTCTCTAAAGAAATTGGTTTGAGATATGTTTTGCTAGATCTCAGAATATTCAGAGCCTGATCATTAATTATGGGGGAGCAAATCAATACACAAGCAACTTCCGTACCGTACAAATCTACTTCAAATCAAGCTGAACAAATTGCTAGAGTATTTATCGTAGTTTTGTCAAATTATCAAAATAGGGAAAATTGTTGGCTCATGTAGCCATGATCAACCTGATTTCAATAATTAACTTAAAACTCCGACTTTGACATGGAAAGCAAGAAAACTTCAAGGATGACTACAAAAGATTGAACTTGATCGTCAAGAAGATTTTTTTTTACTTTATTATACATTTTATATTTCTTGCGTCTAGATTATTTTGTGAGTCGGGATCACTGGCATTTAGAAGTCTATCATGAACCAAACCAAATCTATCCATTATCCCAAACCAAACCAACATCCAAAAGTCTACATAAACCAAAAATATCCAGAAACCCTAGCAACCGAACTCGAGCCGAGCTCTACCCGAACTCGGTCCCCTTGGATCACTCATGGTTAGCAACTTTTTCCTAGTCTTTTGGATCTCAAACGTTCAAAATTATGAACGTTGCCCTAGCCGAGTTCTGCCCGAGATTTGGTTCAAAAATTCCTATAAATAGAGAATAATTTGTCATTTCTAATCACTTAATCCGTTCTTTATCTTCTCTATCTATTATAAAGCCTTCCTATTACAAAGGGCTTTCAATCTTCCTATTTCCAAGACAACTTGTATTCTTCTAGTGCTGGTGGTTTCGGATTAGGAGTAATCGAGTTGTACAAGCTTGGAGTATAAAAGCTTCCTTCAGAAAGGTGTTGAAATTTGATCGTGGGCTTCGGATTAAAATACGATGGTGTTAAAGTTGGTGTGTTCTTCGGAGTAAAGCACGCAGTGTAATCTCTATTCTAAATAGTAGATTTAACATCGATCAGAGTTCTCGAGACTGGACTAGTCCTTTCAGGAAGAAACTAGTATAAAATCTTGGTATCTGCGTATTGCTTTCTTGCCTCTATTTACTTACTACTTTAATTCACTACACCTAAGTATTTATTTATATATGTCTTTACCTGCTTAAATTTTTATTGGGGCTATTTTTCTGCTGTACTCTATTTATCCCCCTCTAGAGGTGCCATCGATCCTACAATTGGGATCAGAGCATGGTTTCTCTCTAGTTGGATTAAAATCTCCTTGAGATATGGCATCATTATACACTAGCAATGGTGAAGGCCAGTCTACAAATAGGCCACCCCTATTTGATGGTAGAAACTACACGTATTGGAAGACACGTATGAGCTTTTACCTCAAGTCTCTTGATTTTGATTTATGGTCGATTGTCATCGATGGTTACAATAAGCCACTACCTATTGTGGCAGATAGGAATCTAGTTAAAAAACCGCATGATAAATATACTGACAATAAAAAGAAACAAGTAAGTCTTGATGCAAAGGCTATCAATGCTTTATTCTGTGCTGTAGATAGAATAGAGTTTAATAGGTTATCAACATGTGTCATGTCTCATGAGGTTTGAAAACTCCTTGAGGTAACTCATGAAGAAACTTTACAAGTGAAGGAGTCCAAAATCTCACGACTAACACAAGAGTATGAGGCCTTCAAAATGAAGTCTAATGAGACTATTACCAATATGTTTACTTGTTTTTTAGATATTGTTGTCCTTCTATCTTCCCTTGGAAAAAATACAACAACCATGAAAAGAAGTTGCTTCGCTGGCTGACCAAGAACATGAATCCCAAGGCGACGGCCATTATTGAAGGGAACAATCTCACTATAGTAACTCTTGAAACTCTTATGGGAAAGCTTATGACACATGAGCTGGACCTTAAAGATTTGGAAGACAAATATGAAGAAGAAAGATTCCAGAGACGAAGAAGAACCAATCTGCTACTGCTGTAAGAAGATAGGTCATATCAAAAAGACTGTCCTGTTGTAAGAAAGAGAAATATATACGATCAGTCAAGCAAAAAAAAGACTTCGACAAAGAATTATGCTAATACCAGCATCTGGTGTCAAAGTGAGGCAAGTGATTCTGAAGAGGAAGAAAAACCTCGCAACACAACAAATCTATGTTTCATGGCTACGGATGCTAAGGTAATTTCGAATCCTTTTTATGAAGAATTTACATTTGATGACTTTTCTGATGCCTTCACTGACCTACTAGAAGATCAAAAAAAGATGATGGATATGTACAAAAGTGCCAAAAAAGAGTTTAAAGTTATATATTCTGAATTCCCTAAGCAATCTCGAATACTAGAAAATATCAGAGATAAGAATTCTTCTAGTAACACGGATGGGATTTCTTATTTAAAGTTGAGATTACATGACACTCTTGAGAATCTTGATAAAGCAAATCGAAAAAACGTAAAGCTCAATGATCTCTATGAACTAAAGAAAAAGAAGTATTATATGCTGCACTGAGAATAGTTGCACCAATGGCCAAGTAAAATGAAGCCTGTGATGTCTCCAAAAAGTTAGAGATTAAATTAGGTAAACAGGTAGTCAAGCCTGTAACTCAAGCAAACACAAATCACAAGGCTAAACACAAACACAACACGACCAACACTACTAAAACTGCTAGGAGTCTTGCATTCATGTATACATTTCCACACAAGAAGTCACACACATCTTCAAAAACTCACATACATAATCTTTGAACTTCACCTAGTACTAATACTTCAGCTACATGTCATTATTGTGGTATAAGAGGACATGTATCACATCAATGCAAGATTAGAAGATTGTAGATATGCATACATATGTTTAGGTTCCAAAAACTAACATATACGGACCCTCAAGAAAGTGTGTACTAAAGGTTACATCTTCAACTTGTTTTGTAGGTAGACCTTCCTTCTCCCACTAGAAGCAAATGGATCCTCGATAGTGGTTGTTCCAAACATATGATAGGCGACAACACTTTGTTTGCAACTCTATCGATGAAGAAAGAAGGTTGTCTCCTTTGGAAATAATTTAAAAGGACATATAATTAGAATTGATGACATAGGTACTTCTTCCTCTTCTATTATTAAAAATGTATGTTTAGTAACAGAATTATAACATAACCTGCTGAGTATTAGTCAATTGACTGATCATGGTTATAGAATTAATTTTGTTAAGGATATATGTTTCGTTTACGATAGATCTTCTGGAATAATTTTCTTTGAGGGAATAAGAGAGGACAACATATATGTATTGTATCTGTCAGAAAGTACTAACAGTACAGGAAAGTGTCTATACATATCTCAAGATAAAAGTTGGGTATGGCATATGCGTCTTGGACATACGAACATGGATACTATTGCAAGATTGTCCAAAAAGAAATTGGTAAGAGGCTTACCCGATATTACTTTCAAGAAAGATATAGTCTGTGCCGCGCGAGTGTAAAAAAAAATAAGGCATCCAGATGATCTTTCAAATCAATAAACGTTGTAAGTACCTCTAGACCACTTCAACTGTTACATATAGATTTGTTTGGACCAAGTAGAGTCGTCAGTCTTGGCGGTAAGCTATATGCTTTCGTAATAGTTGATAACTATTCATGATATACTTGGGTTTACTTTCTTGTAAATAAAAATAAAGCATTTTCTGAATTTGTGTCTTTTTGTAAAAAAGTATAAAATGAGAATAGATTCATGATTACTTGCATTCGAAGTGATCATGGAGAAGAATTTGATAACCATGATTTCAAAATATTTTATGATTTGAATGTTTTATCACATGAATTCTCTTGCCCCAGAATTCCTCAACAAAATGGTGTTATGGAGAGCAAGAATAGAACTCTTGGCAATATGGCCAGAGTTATGATTAACCAGCATAATCTTTCAAAGTATTTTTGGGCAGAAGCTGTTTATACATCATAACATGTATTAAATAGAGTTCTTAGTAAACATATTTCTACAAAGACCCCGTATGAATTATGGTTCAATAGAACTCCTAACATCAGCTATTTCAAAGTGTTTGGTTTCAACACTAAAGATAACTTATGGAAATTTGATGAAAAGGCTGATGAAGGAATATTTATAGGATATGCTGCAAAGAGCAAAGGATACAGTATTCAATAAAAGATCATTTCTTGTTAAAGAATCGATAAACGTCATATTCGACGAGGTAAACAGTCAACATAACAACGATAGTGATAATGAAGATGATAGAACTCCCTCGAACAAAACACCTGAAGATACACCTACCTCGTACCTGGAAAGTCTATCGAAGCGATTGCGATTTACACCAAATCATCCAGAAGAACTGTTAATAGGTGATGTACCAAAATGTGTAAGTACTCGTTCAAGCACTAAAAATATTGTTGCAAATTTAGCAGTCATTTCTAAGATAGAACCTAAGAGATTCTCTTTATGCTTACTAGTTCACATGCTGCTTGTTTCTGTGTGATGAGTATTTTTTTCAAGTTCTGTCATTTTGATTATATGACAAACGGGGAAGAAATAAGATACTTTCCATTATATGTTAAAATGTTGAATATTCAAACTTCTTATACTTCTATATATTGCTCTAAAGAAATTGGTTTGAGATTTTTTGCTTGATCTCACAATGTTTAAAGCTTGATTATTAATTACGGGGGAGCAAATAAATACGCAAGCTACTTCCATACCATAAAAATCTACTTCAAATCAAGCTGAACAAATTGCTAAAATATCAATCGTAGTTTTGTCAAATTATCAAAATGGAGGAGATTGTTGGCCCATGTAACCATGATCAACCTGATTTCGATAATTGACTTAAAACTCCGACTTTGATATGGAAAGTAAGACGACTTCAAGGATGGCTAAAAAAGATTGAACTTGATCGACAAGAAGATTTTTCTACTTTATTCTGTATTTATATTTCTTGAGTCTAGATTATATTGTGAGTCGGGATCACTGGCATTTAGAAGTCTATCCTGAAACAAACAAAATCTATCCATTATCCCAAACCAAACCAACTTCCAAAAGCCTACATATACCAAAAATATCCAAAAACCCTAGCAACCGAACTCGGGCCGAGCTCTACCCGAACTCGGACCCAACTCGGTCCCCTTAGATCACTCCTGGTCAGCAGCTTTTTTCTAGTCTTTTGGATCTCAAACGTTCAAAATTATGAACATTGTCCTAGTTGCGTTCTGCCTGAACTCTCGTTCAAAAATTCCTATAAATAGAGAAGAATTTGTCTTTTTTAATCACTCAATCCATTCTTCATCTTCTCTATCTATTCTAAAGCCTTCCTATTACAAAGAGCTTTCAATCTTCCTATTTCCAAGACAACTACCATTCTTCTAGTGCCGATGGTTTCCAATTAGGAGTATTCGAGTTGTACAAGCTAGGAGTATAAAAGCTTTGCTCAGAAAGATTTTGAAGTTTGATTATGGGCTTCGATTTAAAACATGACGGAGTTGAAGTTGACATATTCTTCGGAGTAAAACATGCGGTGTAATCTCTATTTCAAATAGTAGATTTAACATCGAGCAGAGTTTTCAAGACTGGACTAGTCCTCTCAGAAGGAAACCAGTACAAAATTTTGGTGTCTGCGTATTACTTTCTTGCCCCTATTTACTTACTGCTTTACTTTACTTCACTTAAGTATTTGTTTATATCTGCCTTTATCTGCTTAAATTTTTATTGGGGTTATTTTTCTGCTACACTCTATTTACCTCCTTTAGAGGTGCCATCGATCCTACAAAAACATCCGTAATTCATAAAATGTGTCGACGCAATCTATCGCACAGTGGTATGGCATATACCACTCAGAAATCGAATCATTTCTCTTGTTTCATACTCGGTATAAATCAATAATCTATTATGAACTAACCATCTCGCGGTGATCAGGCCGATCACAATTATAACTTTTTTTTACTCAAAATTCGACACAATTCGGCCAATGTATACATTCGTCCATTAAAGTTCGGCACACAATCGAACCGATTCATTCCTATCGATTTACGAATTTTAATTCGATTCGTTGCATCTCATGCAACATTTTATTTCTGACCTTCAAGTCATTATTCGAATCCGTTCATCACATTCGATATTAACTTGCATGTTCAAATGCAACAATATGTCATTCATAATCAACTCGTTACAATTTATGCAAGAAAACATCCCATGACTTCTGTTATATCGATACAATCAACATTTCCATATCGACTGTTGCACTGAAACAACAAACATCTCAATTCACAATCTCACGAATTGTTGCACTTGCAGCAACAATTATTTCACGGCTCGTTGCACTTAATGCAATCAATATTTCACGACTTTTTATTCGGCAACATCATGTAAATTTTGAAACACTTGTGGCAAATTTACGCAAATTTGTATTAGACTTATCGTATGGAACATCCAGTACGGCATCGAGTAGTGTCAAGAGTAATTTAATCGTGGTAGGCAACTTTTGGAATTGAAATGAAGCAAGCATCCATAAGAAATTGAAACTAGAGCTATGATACCACTTTGTCACGTTCCGATCCAATGAATCGTTTGTCCTCGTGTCGATTCAGCCGAATTGATCGTCCTCAATAGTCACACCCAGTTCCAAAATGTAGAACCGAGCCACATGGCTATGGCCAGCTAGTACCACTCCAATGATTATCCCAATTGAATAGAATCATTGGGGTAGCACTTAAGCTATAAAGTACAACAACAGTATAAAAACATGCCCAAGTAATCACATTCACAAATACGATCAATGAATCACATAGAGATAAAAGGAGTCTACTAATGTGCGGAAGTAAATAAGTTTGAAACGTATCATATATAATACAATACTAAATAGAATGTCTCACGGGGACAAGCCCGCTAGTATAATACTGAATAGAGGAAATGTAGTAAGATAAGTAGATCGGATAACCGGTGAAGGAATCTTACTATTGAATCAAGGGTAGTCTCATGGAATAACCTCGTCTACCGATGCTGGACCTGCTCCTGAATCAATCCCGGACACGTAAATCTTTGGGTAGTCTTCCTCCTCACCTAGACTTGGAAGAGAAACAGGTCCTCACAGGGACGCAACAAGGTACATAATATGCGAGCCAAGTGTGCAATAGTAATGATAAATATAAGGTAAAAACGACTGCACAAGGTAGGTGAATCTAGCACAACCGACTAAATAACATGCAATTTTGAGAACATCACTCGAACACGCGGGCTGTCACAGTGAACCCCATAGACTTGATAGACACTCTAGCAAACTATGATATAACCTACAGTCATGGTAAGGAAAGCTGTGGCAAACTATGAAATCTTCGAAGCTTTGGAATGAGACAACCACATATTATGAGGGAAAGTAGCCCAAGTGCACGGTGTATGTTCTCCCCTCCCATATGACCTTCCGAATCGTATCCATGAGATGCTCGGTCAGATCCTCTAGCTAGGACATCAAGTCATAATAGTAATGATGTAGAATATTAAGTCGTCGTCCTAGAACCAAACACGGACTTCCATATACCAAGATGTCATCAAGTACGGGATCCGACTGTAATATAAGTGTCAATGAACATGTCCTTGAGACTGTGGTTCTGACAACGATCAGTCATGATATCTCAATCTAAATTTCTAATATCGTTACCCGATGACTCTATCGTCCATCGACACCCGAATATAATTCGGACGTGAGGTACCGAACACGGCCCTAAGGTAGCAAAATATCATGTATACATAATAAATATTTAGGAACAAAAAAAATGGTAACTGAAGGACATAATGGCAGGGTACATTTGCCTGGTTCCTGATGATGCAGTGGTGAACTAGTCGGTCCAACGTCCAGGTTCGAAGTGTCCAAAAAACTTAGAGGATAATTTACAAATAATTAATTAATTAATTATTTCATGCTAATAATTTTATTTGTTTATAAAACTATCTAATATTATACTTATAACTTTCACCCAAGCATTAATATTGGGAATGAGCCAACTTCTTAGACAACTTATGTACACATTTGTTGCTCTTCTCTTTTTATGCGCTCATATTTGTGACCCAACTTCTTTCCCTAGGGCACACACTTAATTATATATTTCTATTAAGCCACTTATAACTCATATTAATTTCGATCAACCCTATATTTTCGTCCTTTTAGGGAGGCACTAAAATGGAACTTCGATCTGATGTGGGTATCCAATCCCGCCGCTGAGATGTCCAGCAGATTCCGGGGCCTTGATGAATGGCCGACCACTATTGTTGTTAGAAGAGCAAAAGGCCCGGGGCATAGCAGGATGAACCAATGTGAATGAGTGTAAGCTTCGTTGCCCGAACACCATTGGTGCTGACCACACTAGGTGCTACCATGGTAGCAAGAGAGGCCAGGCGGTGACAATTGAGAGGTTGTCACTGAGCATTCCATCTCACACGGAAAGAGAGGTCAAATGGCAAGGGCGTAGTGGCCATATGCCCGTATGGCTCCTCGCGAAGTATAGCTCACATCCAAACATCTGATTGGGGAACGGGACAACGCCCATGAAGCTCCGGCAGAAAGGGAAGGCCTTTCTTTTAGATAGGCCGACTCCTCCTTTTAGCTATCGAGCGGTTGGGGAGTAAGTGGTCCCCTTTTTCTAGAAAATATGTCTTAAATAAAGGGATAGCTATGTATGAAATCCTCACTGTTATAAGTGGACAGCACACGCCGAGTCCGACTTCAACTTGAAAGAAAAGAATTCATTGGAACCTTCTTCTCAGGGTCTCACCTTCAGGGTTTTTTTATTGGATTAAAGCAACGTACTATTTATAAAGACCGCTACGCGCCTTCTCTCTTAAAAATTGAGAGAGACCAGAAAAATGGGCAGAAGAGTGTATTTGTTTTTAAGAGCAGGCGCGGTGTCTCTCGTATCTGAGCGCCAATTATTTTTCCAGAAGCGAGATAAGTCAAAAATATGGTACGAAATAAATTTTGAGACAATATTTTTGAAGTGTTGTATTTAGCTTGTGAAAAAATTGGTAGGAAATTAAATTTGAGACAACATTTTTGAAGTGTTGTATTTAGTACATAATATTATACAACACTTTTAGGTGGTCTTAAATGTGTTGTTGAATTTATGTTTACGACATTTTAAAAAAGGCGTCGTAGATTATGATAAGTATTTAATTACAATGACACATTTTTTTAGAGTGTCATCACTATAGAAATTAACGACACTTATTTAGAAAGTGTCGTAAAAGTGTCGTTATTAATCTATTGGGCTAATTAGAGTTTAGACTCTGGATTTTATATCAATTTAGACTTTAGGCCCTAACATGTCCAATTAGAAAATTTTGGCCCTGAATTTTATTTATTTTTCAATCATTCCTATTATACCCTCCATTTTATATTTAAAAAAAATATTCTCGTGCATTGGGAGGTAGGGTATAATGGAAAAAAAGAAGAAGAAATATTCAGGGTCCAAACTCTCCAATTGGACATGTTAGGGCTTAAACTCTAAGTTGGTATAAAATCCAGGGTCTAAACACTAATTAGCCCTAATCTATTTTGTTGTAGTGGCAATAGATGAATGTTACAGATTCTACAGTATTCAGGAAACGCTATAGATAGAAATTTTTATAGCACTGCAGAAAGAACGCAATTGTTGATAACATTCTATAGCGGGACACTTGAACGCTATAAAAAAAAATGCTATTGTATGTCCTATTTGTTGTAGTGTCTATACATTCATTGTTGTAACATTGAAATGCATGGCTCACCATATGTCCAATATACAAGTGACAGAAGAAAAGGAATAGAGTAAACAACACTCAAGTCTTTTTTTGATGAAAGAAAGAAAAAAATTGCATGAAGTAGTAGCTATCCAACCATGCACTAGTAGGACTCTGGTATGTGTGTATGACCTGGATTAATCACCCTTTTCGTTCTATCACTCAAGATTGCATGGCCATATACAACACCTTCCTTCACATTCCTTCACACATACTCTGTTGAGTTCCCATTCCTTCATTACATCATTCGACACCTACCCATCAACATATCTCCATTATTTCTCATAACAGACTCCTTGTTCTCTCATGTTTTGAACACAACTCACAACTCCCTATCCCTCTTTTTCGTATTCTCACTCCCGCTTGTGCAAGGTCCAAGCTTGAATCATAGCTAACTAAACTGTAATGTATCAGTAAGGAGAACATACAGTAGAGATAGGGAAACTTGAAACACAACTCACCTTCGCATATTGTTACCATATAAGCATGGCAGCAAGGAGAGGTCTATAGGGAAACTTGAGAAAACTCACAGTGGAGATGGAAAAGCCGTCAAGAGAACTCGCCTGAGTTCGATTTCGCAGCACCGCAAAAAAGTTTCGATTGATGGCGAAGGGAAGAAGCTGTCCACGCCTGTGTTGTGACCTGGTCGAATGGAGGAAGACGGTGCACAACGGCACGAGCCACAACGCATCACGGCTAGCGCCGAAAGCTTGTCGGCGTCGCACGGCTTGCCTGGAACACACGCACGCGGTGGTGCTGCCACCGGAAGGCTAAGAAAGAGAGGGTGGATAGCTAGAGGCGGATATGGTTTTGGGGCTTGGGAAGAGCAGAGAATAGGAAGACACTTATATAGGCGGGTGCTAGGTTTTGAACGTTAGGGGAGAGGGCTCAGTCGAGCTGGCATGGCGTGCTTGCACTGCGCAAAAGCGCGGTGTACTCGAGAAGAAGAAGTTTTCTTCTTCCTTTGTTTTCATTGCAGGCGCTTATGCATTGGGTTATAGGGTCAGGTTATTGGGTCGAACCTTGTTGCCGCCCGCCCAATAGGTTGGGCACACAGCAATTGCTAACGCCGGCCCGGGGAGATTGGGCTAGGCTGGCCCAATTCGAAATGGAGATGGAAATGGAGTTTTTCAACAGCACAATAACATATAGGTCCCCTAACCCTAGGCCTAATGTATATATACATATGGATATATATAATTTCTAAATCAACACAATGCTAGAATTTCATCAAAATCTAAATATCACTAGTCATCCTGTTAATAAAAAAACATATTTGTGAAAATAACCAAATAATATTAGGGTTACTTTAACTAATTATAATTATAACCATATGTAAAGTAAATTACAAAAATTTAAATTGGCATCAATTAAATGCTAACAAATATATATATATATATATATATATATATATATATATATATATATATATATATATATATATATATATATATACAAAATTGACTCGGCTGAAGAAGCCGAGGGGTCCCGGACCCTCCGGCGGGTACTCCGCTACTCGCCGCCCCACCCCCCCTCCTCTTTGGCGGATGGCTCGTCTTCCTCGGCCCGGCCGCAACCTCCGGCATCATCGGTTGGCCGGCATCCGCCTGCTCCCCCGCCCCCGCCCCCCCCCCCCCCCCCCCCCCCCCCCCCCCCGACACCTCCCCCTGTGGGGGGTTCACCCCTACCACGCCGGCTTCTTCTCGCCGAGCGGTCCCACCCCCCCACCTCCCTCGGCGACGCTGCTTGCCCCGGCGTCTCCGGCGCAACCTGTGCTCGACGCAGTCGGCCTCCTAGAGCCTCCCGGGACCCCTCCCTCCTTGGCCCTCTGCCAGGATCGTGCTCTGCTCCGCGTGTCGAGCCTCCCTCTGGCCCGACGCCCCACGCCCCCGTCGCTCCCCCCGCAGCGCCACCCCCCCTCCGCGGTGCCTCCCCCCTCCGCGGCTGCATCTGCCTTCTCCTCCCTGACCTGGCCTCTGGCTTATACGGCAGCGTCCTCCTCGAGTCCCCCGGCCCCCGCCCCAGTCCACGGCGGCCAAGGAGTGGCCACCACTCCCCCTTTTCCCTGCCTCCGCCGCGGGCCCCCCTGGGACAGCTCCCCCTGCTCCCGCGACGGTTCTCCCACCGGCGCTCCCGCCGTTGGAGCTCTCCCCCACCCCCGCGAGTTGTGCCCCCTCCGGTGGTCTCCGGCGCTCACTCCGGCGCATGCTGGAGGTCCCCCCCCTCCCCTTGCCGATGGTAGGCTTCGCCCGGAGGTCGAGCCCCCGCTACCTCCCCCAGGCTCGTGGGTCAAGCCCCCACCGTGGACACCTGTTCCTCCGGACGACTCCCCCAGCTCCCTGCCTCTCCCAGGTGGGTCCGAGCCCCCCTTTTTCCCCCAGGCGACCCCCATCCGCCTCCCTCTCTTCCCCCCCTCCCGCGTTCGCCGTGTAGCCCGGCCACCGCAGGCGCTGTCTTCCCCGTCCCCGAGATTCCCCTCCGGCCTCCCCATGCCGTAGCCTCCGTCCCCCGATCATCCCCCTCTCGTCCCTCGCCGGAGCAGAGCCCGTCCCCCCTTTATCCTACTCCCCCGTCGGCATCCGCCGGAGCCCCTACACCAGAGCTCCAACGCCGAAGCTCCCCATGGCTACGGGCTAAAATCGGGGGGGCCCAAGGCTCCCTCGAGCCGTGCGCCCCCCCTTGGGCAGTGCCCCCCTCGGGCAGTATGCCCCACCGCCTTGGGCTGAGCGCCCCCACCCCTCCCTAGGAATGGCGTGTCTGCTGTCCTATTTTTTCATTATTTCGCATTTGCGTAATTTCGGCTCTTACAATTTCGAATTTTGAAATTTCAGATTCCAAAATTTTGAAATGGTTGTGTTGCATTTCAAAATTTTGGTCCTCCGAAATCTCAAAATTTCGAAGTTCACCCTTTTGCATTAAGTACCTGGCTTAACAGGGCCCTTTTGTTTTTGGCTCTGCACCTGTCTGTAAGGCTCTTTCCGAGCCTCCTTTTCCTTTTCAATAAATTGTTTGTTCAAATATATTTTTTTTTTTTTTTTTTGTTCAAATATATATATTTTTGTTCAAATATATATATATATATATATATATATATATATATATATATATATATATATATATATAATTGGGGACTTACATCATTCCCACCTAAAAACTTTTGTCATCTAAATTAAGATAATTGCACAAATAGGAAGAACAAGATTTCTAAAATATGGAAGGTATTCGGAAAGTAGTACGTAAATTCGTACCTCGATCCTCGAACAAGTGAGGGAAGCGCTCTCAAATGGAATCTCCCAAGTGGACTCATCCGGGGAATGATACTTTCATGCAACCTGAACAAGTCGAATGGTCTACACTTTCAATACCTTCTCGCTGCGGTCGAGAATCTCAACAGGCTGCTTCACATGCGACAGACTCGGCCCAATGGTGATCTCTGAATGATCAAGCACATGGTTGGGGTCTACCATGTACCTCCTCACCTGCGACACATGGAAAATGTCCTGCGCACCCTCAAGTGACGGGGATAATGTAAGACGATAAGCCACCTCACCAACTCGCTCCAATATGTCAAAAGGCACGATGTACGTCGGACTCAACTTGCTTCTGCTCCCAAATCTAATAGTTTTTCGAGTTGGTGATATCCACAAAAATATGTGACCGCCTTCCTTCTACTCCAAAGGTCGGTAGTGCGTATCAATCCAATGCTTTTGCATATCCTGTGCCGCTCTGAGACGGCTCTGAATCTGTTTCACCTTCTCTACTGTATGGGTCACTAACTCTGGACCAAGTATCTAATGCTCTTCGACGTCACTCCAACACACTGGAGACTTGCACTTCCTGCCGTATAGTGCCTCAAAAGGTGCCATTTGGATGCTTGCTTGGTAGCTGTTTTTGTAGGAGAATTCTACCAAATGCAGATGATCTTTCCAAGATCTTCCAAAATCTAACATACAAGCTCTCAGCATATCCTCAAGTGTCCGGATCATGCGCTCTAACTAGCCGTCGGTATGCGGGTGATAAGCGATGCTGAACTTGAGGCGAGTTCCTAAACTCTCATGTATACTCTTCTAGAAATGAGATGTGAACCTCAAATCTCGATCCGATACAATACTGACTGGCACTCTCAGTCGCACTATCTGTTTCATGTATAAATCAGCCAGAACCTTCATGGATTGCCCAACTCTGAAGGACAAAAAATGAGCCGACTTGGTGAGTCGATCCACGATAACCCAAATTGCATCTTTTCTGCTGGGGCTCCTCGGAAATCCAGTAACAAAGTCCATCGTGATGTGTTTCCACTTCCACTCAGGAATATAAAGTGGCTGCAACAGTCATGCAGACCTCTGATGCTCTGTCTTGACCTACTGACAAACCAAGTACCTCGCTACAAATTAAGCGATCTCTCTCTTCATCCTATACCACCAATAATGCTTCCTCAAATCCCTGTACATGTTCGTACCTCCAAGATAAATAGAGTATATCGAGCTATGCGCCTCAATCATCAACTCATGGCACAGCTTGCCACTCGAAATGCATAGGCGATATCTACACCTTAATGTTTCGTCCTCGTGAATCCATAGCCATGTCTGCATACCGGCCTCTTTCCTCTCTCAGAGTCTCCTGAATCTCGCATCTGTAGGCAAAGCAGCTTTGATCCTCTCAACCAAAGAAGACTGTACCCCAAGGGTAGATAACTGTCTATCTATCATGTTCAAGGCATCAGCCACGACATTCGCCTTGCCAGGATGATACTGTAACTCAATCTCAAAGTCTTTCATCAACTCCAGCTAACGTTTATGTCTCATGTTAAGCTCCTTCTGAGTAAAGACGTACTTCAAACTCTTGTGGTCAGTAAATATCTCGACTCGCTCTCCATAAAGGTAGTACCTTTATAGCTTTAGTGCAAACATCACTGCAACTAGCTCCAAATCGTGCATCGGGTAGTTCTTTTTATGGGTCCTCAACTGTCGTGATGTATATGCCACAACCTTGCCATGTTGCATCAGAACACATCCTAATGCACTCCCAAACACATTTCTGTATACCTTAAAGCCTCCAGATCCCGAAGGAAGAGTCAAGATTAGTGCTAATGTCAGACGCTTCTTCAACTCATCAAAAGCAGTCTGACACTCCTCAGCCCAGATGAAATATTGATCCTTATGCGTCAAACACGTCATAGGCTCTGCAATCCTCGAAAATTTTTCCACGAACCTCAGATAGTATCCGACAAGTCCGAGAAAACTTCTAACCTCCGTAACTGATTTAAGGGTAGGCCAAGTCTCCACTGCGGTAATTGTAACCACCACTTTTCGAAAATAAAGGTAATTTTGTACTGTTATAATTTTTATCATTTAATAATAATATTTAAATTATATTAAGATTTTTGGTGATTTTCTCTATTTTATTTTATATTATTTAGATGGTGAATTGTGATTTTGGTTGTTGCTAGCTTAACCCTAAAGACTGCTTGACTTAGAGACTAACCATGACCAAGGAGACTCGAATATGTGACTAGATTGGCTAATTACCTATTTTTAGGCTAAGAGTATTTTAGTCATTATGCATTGCTTTGAATTTTATTAATTTATTAATTAAATTGCTTGTTGTGCGATTTGATTGGTAGCTGAATTGGTATTTTGGTAGTATAAGTGGTTTGATCTTAGTCAACCTTGACCAGAAGCCTAATAATGTAATTAGAAGTATTATTGGCCTTTAAAATTAAAATTAGAATTATTGTTTATTTTTAGAATCAATTATTTCATTTTTTAAGCTATTTTATATTAAAGCCTTTTTAGCCTTTTTGACATGGGCCTTTTAGCAACTCATGGAGTGCTTGGCCCATGTGCAAACCCTAACCTAACCCCCCTATCCCTGGCCGGCCATAGCAGCCCCCTCACTTTTGAGAAGAGAAACACATTGCCACCAAAGAGCAAACCCTACTTTCCCTTTCTCCAAAACCCTAGATTTCTCATCCGGAGTCCGTTTCACCTCAAACGAATTCCTTTGCGCTCGTTGGGAAGAGGAGGATTTTCTGGAGTACTGCTAGAAAGGAGAAGGAGGCATTTTGTCGGGAGAAATCGGCCGACAAAGCGCTCGGGGAATTCCTTTATTGAGATTCTGACTCTCAATAGGTAAATCTCGATCTACCTTTGTTTCGTATGAATTTTTTTCATTATTGCATCCATATTGGTACCCTTGATCTATGTATGAGTTTCGTAGGATTTTGGTTTCGTTTGATAGCGGTATCGGACACGTATCAGTCTCACGTTGCACGTGTTCGGCAAAATGCCACTTAGAATTGAAGTGTTAATTTTTTATTCTGTTTTCACAAAATCCTTCCTTATATGATTTTTAACAACTTTCATGAAGACAGATCAAAAATTGACACGATTTTGGCATCCGAACGGACACGGACACGCGTGCACGAGATCCCGTGCACGGTCCCGTGCACGTCCTGCTGTCTGTGCATCATAACTCGACGTACAGAGCTCCGTCTGGCATGAAATTTTATGGGCATGTAGGGGCTACCTCTTCCCTCATGCCCATAAAATTTCACGTCGTTTCGTGCAGCGAGCGCGAAGAAATCTCGCGTGCACTAGTCGGATGAACTGTGCATTCAGGCTAAAATTTGCCGCTGACACGGCCTTCGTACGCGAACACGGCGCATCGAGGACCCATACCAGGAGTTGGAACACGTAGCCCTATACCTAGACTACCCAGGGACTCGATCCTGAGTCATGCATGGCCCGACGCGCGAGCCACGAGCGGCGACCCACAGCACGAGCAGGCACGCACGCGCATAGCGCGCAGTTGCATGAGCGCTGTGTCGCATTGCTGCGACTTAGTGTCTGTTTATGTGTCCTAGACCTACCCGGGACCTACCTAGCCGTGTGTCGAGCACGAGACTTCTCGTTGTGGTGACGCGCATCGAGCGAGAACACCCTCTTCGACACGCAAAATTGGTTTTTCGATACGCACTCTCTGGACACGATAGGACACGGTTTCGACCACGGAAGTACCCGAGCACGTCCCACGTGTCGAGACCAACGTATTTGCCAAGTTTCGTTAGTTGGTTTGGCGTATTTACGTTTTGGGTCGATTTGTGAAAATTGAATTTTTGGGGTTCAATATTTTGAATAGAAATATGATTTTAATTCTTCGAACTTTTAATGATATTTCTGACTTGTTAACTTATATATATATTTTGGACTTGCGGAAAGTGATCCGCGGGATTATTACCTATATGTTTGCCTTTTTCAAGTATAATCGGGTTTTTCATTGAATTTGAAATTTGAAGATTTTGTAATATTTGATTTCTGAGTTTCATGGCGATATTCTGAGTTTTGGTCCTTGGACTTGTGTTGGACTTGTGGGAATCGACTCTCAGGGTTGATTCATATTTTCTAGCCATTTTTAGGCATTTATGGTGCTTACCTATTAAATGTATATTATATATATATATATATATATAGATATATATATATTATATATAATATATATATATATATAATTCCTTTATGTCTAATTTGAAATGGTTTATGTGAGGGTCGAGGCTTTGATTTCAGACCTGGGAGCTTACTCCGGGTTCGAGATCGACCTTTGTTGGCTTTTTACTTGGTATATATATATATTTTTTTTTAGATATATTATATATATATATATATTTAATATAATATATATATATATATAGATATATATATATATAGATATATATATATATATATAATATATATATTGGTATACCATATATATATAATATATATTTATATATATATATATATATATATAATATATATATATCTATATATATATATATATATATATATATATAAAAGTTGTTGTCATGTCACCATGATGTCATCATGCTTTATAACCACATGATCACATGGATGTACGGTGAGATTAAATGGTTGCAATAATGGTGCAATAAGCCTTGGTGCAATATCCCTCCTCATATATATATATATATATATATATATAATATTTTTTTTTTTTTTTTTGGGTGCAATATCCCTCCTCATATATATATATATATATATAATATATATATATTATATATATATATATATAATATATAGATTATATATATATATATTGTGATGAATGTAAATATAGGTAATATAATAAATTCTGTGATAGACTAGAGGAAGTGTTGGACAGATTAGGATCGTCGTTGGGAGCCTAGTTTGGTAATTGGCAGACAAGTTGACCAAGTTGACAAAAGTCAACTTTGGGTCAAACTTGATCCAAATCGACTCAAACAGACTTCGAATAACCTGAAAATTTGTGTATGACCTAGAAATTAGTAAACGGACTAGTTAACCTTGAGTTGACTAGGTTTGACCAGAGTTGACCAGGTTGACCAGAGTTGACCAAGGTTGACTTTGCCTAGAATGACTTAGAAGCATGTAGAATTGCATTGTAGCCCTTTCTTATATTATTGTTAGACTGTGACTTGTGGTTACTTTAAATAGGTTTACCTCACTCCAGTTCAGTTACACATCCTCATTAGCAGCTCGGATTGTCAGACGAGTACATTCTTGACCGTTTCATTCTTGCTTGGACATATTTACTTGTTTAGATAGTTTACATGTTGCTGTCACGATATTATCACGGATTAGAACTATATGGATCTCTTCATGATGTTATCCCTTCGGATACATCGGGTATATTGCTCATGTACTTTATCATGTGCATCGTCTACTCATTGTATTCGTATTTATTTATGTATACTCATGTGACATTCATGTACACTCATGATTATGTGAGCCTTCATATATAACCCAATGTGCTGTGGACTAGCAATCTATGTGACGCACTACTTTCAGTGCAATGACATAACCTGGACGATCCTGTGTACTGATTGGGACAGGGAGAGTATTTATTGGTTGTGTGATCTACACCATTTCATGTATAACTCCAAACTAGATTTAAGTCATGATAACCTAAGCCTGTTTACATAACCAAACATGTGCTTTAAATGACGCAGTTAGTTCAGTTTTCTTATCTATATCATGTATATCTATTTGACTATCATGTTTTCTTTTTACAGTCTCTTTACTATTTCTTTACAGCAGTTCATGTATTATTCTATAGCTTGTTTCATATTTTCTTTCATGTTATGATCTGTGTGAGAGATATGTATTCGTTCCTGTCCTGACTGGACCTGTTGAAAATATTACAGATGATGAGGAATGCTGCGACACTTACTATGGGAGGCCTAGTTGACACAGGTGACCTGGACCCTCAGCAGGATCCAGTAGTTGCCGAGGACTTGCCATGAGTAGATTAGACTTATATTATTATCTAGCTATGAGACTTTGTGATTGTATTGAGATTTATTATGGTATGGTTTACACTGGAATTATACTTCATTGTGACTCCTGTTATGATTATACTTCTATTCCATTTAGTTATTGGATTGAGTTGTACCATATATCATTCTACAATTGGAGCATAATCTATTGTGTAGATGTTGGACCTAGGACAGCGTTCTACCGCCGACACTACAGCGTAGGCTGGATGTACCCACGTCTCGTGCCCTTACATTGGTGCGGGTCGTGACACGTTTTTAGTGGTGGCCCATGCTGGTCCAATCGCAAGTAGTATGATTTGTAGTGGTACTCGAACTAGAGTATCACTATAGCCTGCAGTAGGATATAGGACATAAGTTAAGGTACTCAATCACATTAGGAAACTCTTATCTAATTCTTGCTGTTAATTATCTTCTTTTGAAAATAAACTGTCATCCTTTGATTTTTTTGCTTCAATTTCAATAATTGCTTCTTATTTGATCTGTCTCCAGGATGGTTATGGTGATACGATCCCATCGCTCGGTCCATTCAGGTCCAGATTCGTATTAGTGTGACATGGTAGTACAGCGATTTAATTGTACTACTACGAGCCTACTATAGAGTATAGGAAGCAAAGTGTTAGAATGAGATACTCAATCACTGTTAGGATTCCTTGAGAGATTTCTGGGACGACCCTTGAGAATCTTATTTAACTTCGATTTAAAATTTTTCCCTGATTTGATTAACCCATTACTCTTGTTTTGAGTTGATTTTGATGGATTCTTGTTGAATTTTTGAATCTTGATTTAGTTGTTGACTTTAAGTTGTATTTAATATATATATATTATATATATATATTATTTATTTTATTTTGGAATTTAGGATATAACTTGATAACATACTTGATAAGGACAGTGAGAAAGGTAAGTGTCTACCTTATTGTGGGGTTAGAATTTATCGCAGTCATACTGGCTAGCATGACAAGGACGTAGAGCCTGATTTAGATATACTACCCTAGTTATGGAATCTAGATTTTCTTGCAGCCATACGGTTGGCGAGGTAAGAATTCTAAATAACATAATTATAGGGTGTATACCTTAGTCACGGACTCTATTGTTTATTACAGCTATGCTTACTGGCGTGGCAAAATTCTAGCAATATGATTTCAGGAAGACGTGTATGGTTATCAGATTATATCTCAAAATTCGTTCATTCCTTTGAACAGATGATTAGAACAGGTTTATCAATATTTCTTCTTGCCATTATTTCTTGTATTCCCATTTTTCCTTATCTTAGTTAACTTTATCCCAATTATATCAATCATCCATCTCGTATCTAATTCTGTCATCTATACTTTGAAACCTTTGAATCTCTATATCTCTTTACCTTGGAAAGGTCGAGGAAGTGACGTAAATCATCTAGCTCGGAAAGGACATAATTGGTTATCTCATGATAATCTAGGTAGGGATATAAATGTTGGTCTTTGATATAGAAGTTTGAGATAGAGATGTAGTAAAAAGTGAGAATGAAATCAAGAGATTTATATTATCAGTCTAGGAACGATCACACACAGAGAAATATTTGGATGTAGATAATAGATGCATTTCTTAGCTAACGAGGATATTCGAGGTCGACATATTTGAGGACTTGGATAAATTTTGGTTATTGATTCTTGAGACGTTTACTTTAAGGCTATGATATTAAATTTAAGGATTTAGTAATGGAGAAGAGATTTTAACTATATTCGATGGCAATACAAAATTGAATAAGATATTGCAAGAAAAAGGCTAAGAACATAAAGAACACAAGGATTTTTTTTTGAGTTAAAGAAAATATAGAGATTTTTGAGAAAATTTTAAATTTAAGGAGAATAATATTTGAGAGTGTACGTTGAAGGAAATATGAAGGTGGTTTTAATGGGAATAAGTTTTGTAAGGCCTAGTAGTTTCAGATCGAAAACACGAGGAGAGTAATTTGAACAAGTTCAAGGATTCATAAAACTTGATTTAGAGGTTTCAGATCTAATTTAAGACAAGGTGAAAGAATTTGGATTTAAAGATGATTAAGTGGTTAGTATTGAGTGCTAATAAATAAAAGGGTATGCTTCATGAGTAATGTTTTGGAATTTAGGAATTGAGCCTATGATGATCATGAGAAGGTCCAATCTTTATAACAAAGGGTATAAATTCTTGGTGGTAGTCATATAAAGATTGATTTTCATATTTGGACTTATGAGATAAAGATATGATTGGCAAATGATGATTAGATAAGCTTGATGGTATCAGAGAGAGATGATTAACTTGACTTTTCTATGAAACCTTGTCTTCTGTTTCCCCTATCAGAAAGAGAAAATTGACTTATTCTATTTCTTTGAATTATCCTTTAAACTTTTCAATATCATTGAACCCTAACTCCCTTGATCACGACCAATCGACTTTGGTCACATTTTCTTATCATATTAATATCCTGGGTCGTACTCAATTGAATTAAATTTAAGCGTGACCTAGATTTCCATCCTTGGATGCTCGTGCTCAGACTTTGATGACCTTGTTCCCCATCTTACCCAAATCTTGAATTACCTAGAGATTGATCAACTTAGATCGTGCCGAGACTAAATTTCCTTTTATATATATTGTATTGGATATCAATGCTATTGACAGTCATGCTTTAAACTTTCAATTTTGATCATCTTTAAAATAGTAACCCTATATAGTTAATTCCAGTTGTTTTTTTTAATATAATCATCAGTTTTTATATAGGTTGATAGGCTGCCTTACAGCCCGATAATTATTATTTTTCTTACCAGAATGGCACCCATGACCAGAGTCTGTCCCCAGTGCACAGCTGTAGTTCCAGATGAGACCGAGACTGTACTTTCCCCTTCTATTGCTCAGGAGGTATTAGCAGCCTCACCGGAGAGTTTTCCTCCATCTTCTATCCTTCAGGAGAGGGCTGCAGTTCAGCCGAAGACTGAGGGCCTCCCTTTGCCTCCTGAAGTGGTACCCCATGCCATTCCTGATGGGGCTCATATTTACAGACTTCTTTAGGATGTGTGGGAGGTACAAAGACTTCAGGCTGAGTTTACAAGAGAACAGAGTCTTAGTATCCGACTGTTGTAGGATTACATGCATTCGAGGGGATAGCCTAGTCCCAAGAGGGCGAGGAGAAGTATATACCCAGAGCCTCAGGAGTACCCAGGCTTCCAGCCTAGACCAACCTATCCAGCTCAGATTCCTGTCCAGCAGAGTCCAGTTGAGCGAGTGCCTACCTGTGCCTTCTGTAAGAAGCCTGGGCACGTATGGGGACTGTAGGAAGAGACTAGGATTATGCCTATTTTGTGGGTCGGCTGCACACAAGATGCAAGACCGTCCTACTACACCTGTACCTAGTCGAGGCCTACCTCCGGAAGAAAGTTCCAGCTACCAGACCTAGTAGAGGTGAGTTCTTTACCTATATCTTATCCTGTCTTGATGATTACTGTACCCTACCATATTGTTTGTATATTTTGATACCTTATGACTACTTTTGATCTAGTATGACTAACGGCTAAATGATGAGACCCCAGACTGATATTACCGACCATAACCCTGTATGATATCTTTCCGACTACATGATTTAGATAAGTTTTCTTAAGACCATGATTGTTGGGGGTGTAACCTAGAAGGAGTAGGATCATCTTAATTTCGAGGACGAAATTATTTTAAGGAGGGTAGACTTGTAACCACCACTTTTCGGAAATGAGGATAATTTTATACTTTTGCAATTTTTATCATTTAATAATAATATTTAAATCATATTAAGATTTTGGTGATTTTCACTATTTTATTTTATATTATTTAGATGGTGAATTGTGATTTTGGTTGTTGCTAGCTTAACCCTAGAGACTGCTTGACTTAGAGACTAACCATGACCAAGGAGACTCGACTATGTGACTAGATTGGCTAATTACCTATTTTTAGGCTAAGGGTATTTTAGTCATTATGCATTACTTTGAATTTTAATAATTTATTAATTAAATTGCTTGTTGTGCGGTTTGATTGGTAGCTGAATTGGTGTTTTGGTAGTATAAGTGGTTTGACCTTAGTCAACCTTGACCAGAAGCATAATAATGTAATTAGAAGTATTATTGGCCTTTAAAAATTTAAATTAGAATTATTGTTTATTTTTAGAATCAATTATTTTATTTTTTAAGCTATTTTCTATTAAAGCCTTTTTAGCCTTTTTGACATGGGCCTTTTAGCAACTCATGGAGTGCTTAGCCCATGTGCAAACCCTAACCTAACACCCCCTATCCCTGGCCGGCAGCCCCCTCTCTTTCGAGAAGAAAAACACATAGCCACCAAAGAGCAAACCCTAGTTTCCCTTTCTCCAAAACCCCTAGATTTCTCATCCGGAGTCCGTTTCACCTCAAACGAATTTGTTGCGCTCGTTGGGAAGAGGAGGATTTACTGGAGTACTGCTAGCAAAGAGAAAGAGGCATTTTCTTGGGAAAAATCGGCCGACAAAGCGCTCAGGGAATTCCTTTATTGAGATTCCGCCTCTCAATAGGTAAATCCTGATCTACCTTTGTTTCTCCTATATTTTCTTTATTATTGCATCTATATTGGTACCCTTGATCTATGTATGAATTTTCGTAGGATTTTGGTTTCGTTTGATAGCGGTATCGGACACGTATCGGTCTCAAGTTGCACGTGTTCGGCAAAATGCCACTTAGAATTAAAAAGTCTTAATTTTTATTTTGTTTTCACGAAATCCTTCCTTATATATTTGTAAAAACTTTCATAAAGACGGATCGAAAATCG
>JANAVB010033783.1:0-2500 GCA_029216955.1 Iris pallida | reverse complement strand
GGTCGAATTGGCCGACAAGTTGACCAAGTTGACAAAAGTCAACTTTGGGTCAAACTTGATCCAAATCGACTCAAACAAACTCCGAATGACCTGAAAATTTGTGTATGACCTAAAATTAGTAAACGACTAGTTGACCTTGAGTTGACCTGGTTTTACCAGAGTTGACCAAGGTTAACTTTGACCTAGAAAGACTTAGAAGCATGTAGAATTACATTGTAGCCCTTTCTTGTGATATGTTATACTATGTTGTGACTTGGGTTACTTTATAGGTTTACCTCACTCCAGTTCAGTTACACATCCTATCAGCAGCTCGGATTGTCAGGCGAGTATATTCGCTGACCGTTTCATCTTGCTTGGACATATTTACTTGTTATAGACTAGTTTACTTGTTGCTGTCACGATGTTATCACAGATTAGTATTATGGATCTCTTCATGCGATATTATCCCCTCGAATACATCGGTATATTGTGCTCATGTATTTTATCATGTGCATCGTCTACTCATTGTATTCGTATTTATTCATGTATACTCATGTGAAATTCATATACACTCATGATCATGTGAGCCTTCATGTATAACCCAGTGTGCATGTGGACTAGTTATCCATGTGACGCACTACTTTTATGTGCATAACATAACCTGGACGATCTTGTGTACTGATTGGGGTAGGGGGAGTATTATTTGGTTATGTGATCTACACCATTTCATGTATACTCCAAACTAGATTTAAGTCATGTATAACCTAAGCCTGTTTACATAACCAAACATGTGCTCTAAATCACGTAGTTAGTTCAGTTTTCTATCTATATCATGTATATCTATTTCTACTATATCATGTTCTTCTTTTTACAGTCTCTCTACTATTTTTACAACAGTTCATGTATATTATTCTATAGCTATTCATATTTCCTTTCATGTTATGATCTGTGTGAGAGATATGTATTCGTTCTTGTCCTGACTGGACCCGTTGAAAATATTATAGATGATGGGGATTGCTGCGACAACTTACTATGGAGCAGCATAGTTGACACAGGTAACCTGGACCCTCAGCAGGATCCAGTAGTTGCTGAGGACTTGCCATGAGTAGATTAGACTTATTATTATCTAGCTATGAGACTTTGTTGATTGATTGAGATTTATTATGGTGGGTTTACACGAGATTATTCTTTATTGTGACTCTCTGTTATGATTTCTTTCTTCTAGCCATTTAGTTATTGTGATTGAGTTGTACCATATATATCATCCAATTAGAGCATAATCTAGATTGTGTAGATGTTGGACCTAGGACAACGTTCTACCGCCGATACTGCGATGTAGGCTGGACCATACCACGTCTCGTGCCCTTACACTGGGTTCGGGTCGTGACAGCAATCTTCTCTAGATCCCTGCTAATCCATTCCCAGTATTATGTGCCCAATGAAAGATACCTTGATCAGACAAAACTCACACTTACCTAGCTTGGCATATAGTCTCTGCCTCCTCAGTTTCTCTAGCACGATCCTGAGATACTCCTAATGCCCCTCGTGGCTCTTGGAATACACCAAATTGTCATGACCCGCATCCGCTTTTCGAATACGAGTCAGTGTCAAGTAACCCTACACTGCAGTGTCGGTAGTAGAATGTGTCCCAGAAGTAACCTGGCAATCTATATCTCATCACAGATGTAAAAAGATACACTAAGGTCAATAAGTATCAATAATACTGAATAATAAGGATAATATAAAACTGAAGTTTCAAGTATCAAAAAAATCAAGTCTCGTCCGGTGGAGACAAATCTATTACTAGTAGACAGAAAATATAATAAAAGATATGACATAAGATAACTAAGTCCAAACTACGCTAAGCATTAATAATATCATCTGCAGTAGTACCATGGTCCGGTTGGCTTATAAAACCTCTTCGTCTGCACCTGGTCAACCTGGAAACCTGGAGAGATCACCAGGTCCTCAGGAAACTAGCAAGACACTAAAACCATGCATGTTAACAATAATAACATGCATAGAGAATAAGCAGGAAAGAAATAGAAAATGACAAGTAACTAGAAAACATGCATATAAGAACAATTAAGCATAACTGAACTGCTGGAAAGAATACAGGTGACACATGGCAAGAATTAAACAAATAATCAAACTATCGTCCCTAGCGTGGACTCGCAGATTTGAACAAATAACTAACCCTCACCCCTGGTGTGAACTCGCAGGTTAGTTTAACAGTCACCCTCGTCCCTAGTGTGGACTCGCAGGTTAATCAAACAATCAATCCTCACCCTAGTGTGGACTCGCAAGTTGAGAATAAACAAAATAGGAATAGCAGTTCAGTCAGACACACTCGTCCAACGATACGACTTAATTAAAGTACAAGTGAGAACAAATCCAATATGAACTATAATGCAATCGTGAACAAGACTATATATCAATGAGACAACTAGATAGTATACATAATATGAGGAAACACATGTCAACAATCGACCAAAAAAACTAGATAATGACGTGTAACAAA
>JANAVB010033782.1:0-72708 GCA_029216955.1 Iris pallida | reverse complement strand
TTTCGGTTAGATTCAGCATCTATATTCGTTTTCATCATAATTTGGTTATAATCTTATTCTCATTTTCATCGTTGTATGCTCGTTCTCTACCATATTTTAGTTAGAATCACTCATTTGTACTCGTTTTCACAATTCTACAACCGTTTTATACCTTATTTTTGTTAAAATCACATTTTTTATACTCATTTTCGCTAATCTGTGCCACTTTTTTAAAGATATTATAGAAGACTCGGTTTCACCAATTTACACCTTTCTATACCACATTTTGATTAAAACCACCCGTCTTACACGTTTCACCATTCTGCGACTATTTTATACTATATTTCAGTTATAATTACCCATCTGATACTTGTTTTCAGTTGTACGCTCGTTCTGTACGATATTTTACTTAGAATACCTCAACTCGTTTTCATCTTTCCAAGAACATTTATATCTCATTTCAGTCAAAAATCATATTTCTATACTCATTTCAAACAATCTACGCCCTTTTTTGCTATATTTCGGTTAAAATCAGGCATCTATAGCCGGTTTCACCAATCTATGTCCATTCTAATCATATTTTGATTAGAACCATCCATATTACTTGCTTTCACACATTTTATGCATATTTATACCATATTTTGGTTAAAATCACCCATCTATATTTGTTTTCACCATTCTACGCCTGTTCTGAACCTTAATTTGGTTATAGCTACCCATGTAACTCTTTTCATCATTGTATGCTCGATCTATGCTACTTTCAGTTGAATCACTCATTTTATATTCGTTTTCGCAATTCTACGAGCATTTGATACCATGTTTCAGTTAAAATCTAATTCCTATACTCTTTTTCTATTCGTTTGTTCTAACATATTTTGGTTAAAAATACGCATTTATGCTCGGTTTCACCAACCTACACCTATAGTATACCATATTTCGATTAGAACCACCAATCTGTACTCGTTTTCACCATTCTATGCCTATTTTACATCATATTTCGGTTACGATACCTATCTATACTCTTTTCACCATTCTACGTCCGTTTTGCACTATAATTCGGTAATAATCCCCATTAAATACTCCTTTTCATCATTGTACGCTCGTTCTGTACCATATTTCAAATAGAATCACTCATTTATACTTGTTTTCACCATTATACGAGGATTTGATATATTATGTCGGTTAAAATCACATTTCTATACCCGTTTCTGCCAATCTACACTCGTTAAAACCATATTTTTAATATAGAATCACGTATCTACACTCATTTCACCAACCTGCGCCTATTTTGCACCATATTTTGATTAGAACTACCCTTTATACTCGTTTTCACATTCTATCCCCTTTTACACCATATTATTTCAAGAATCACCCATCTATACTAATTTTCACCATTCCATGCTTGTTTTATACTATATTTAGGTTATATTACCCATGGTACTCGTTTCATCATTATAAGCTCGTTTTATTCTATATTTCGTTAGAATCACTATCTATATTCATTTCCCATACTCCGAGCATTTGATACCATATAACGGTTAAATATAAATGTATTTCAGTTAGAATCACTTATCTATGTACGCCACTTTTTTTACCCTATTTTCTTTAGAATCAGACATCTACACTTAGTTTCCCAACCTACGTTATTCTACACCATATTTCGATTAGAACCACCCATCTATGCTCGTTGTTGCCATTCTACCCATTTTACACCATATTTTAGGTTATAATCATCCATCTATACTTGTTTTCACCATTTCACAACTTTTTAATACTATATTTTGGTTATAATTACCCATCTAGTACTTGTTTCATCAGTGTACGCTCGTTTGTACCATATTTTAGTTAGAATCATCCGTATGTACTCGTTTTCACACACATTCATTCCATGACTATTTTACACTATATTTTGGTTATAATTACCTATCTAATAACCATTTTACTATATTTTATACTCGCTTTCATAAACTACACCACTTTTTTTTACAATATTTCAGTTAGAATCACATATCTATAGTCGTCCATTCTATACCATATTTCGATTAGAATGTACGCTCTAGAATTGTGAAAACGAATATATTTCGGCTAGAAAATCACCCATTTATACTTGTTTTCACCATAATTTTGTTATAATTTTATTCTTATTTTCATCATTGTATGCTCGTTCTCTACCATATTTTAGTTAGTCACTCATTATAATCGTTTTCATAATTCTATGAGCATTTGAAACCTTATTTTGGTTGAAATCACATTTTTATACCCTTTTCCGCTAATCTATGCCTCTTTCTTCTAACATATTTCGGTCAGACTCGGTTTCACCAATTTACGCCAATTCTATACCACATTTCGATTAAAACTACCCGTCATACACGTTTCACCATTCCGCGACTATTTTATACACAATTTCGGTTATAATTACCCATCTAGTATTTGGTTTTCATCATTGTACGTCGTTCTGTACGATATTTCACTTAGAATCACTCAACTTGCTTTCATCTTTGTTTGTCATTTGATATCTCATTTCGGTCAAAAATCATATTTCTATATACGTTTAAAACAATCTACACCACTTTTTTGCTATATTTCGGTTAGAATCACGCATCTACAGTCGGTTTCACCAATCTATGCCCTTCTAAATCATATTTTGATAGAACCATCCATCTATACTGGCTTTCACCATTTTATGCATATTGTTTATACCATATTTAGGTTAGAATCACCCATCTATACTCGTTTTCACCATTCTATGCCTATTTTGAACCTTAATTAGGTTATAGCCACCCATGTAATACGTTTTCATCATTGTATGCTCGTTCTATACTATTTTCAGTTAGAATCACTCATTTTAATTCGTTTTCACAATTCTATGGAATTTGATACCTTGTTTCAGTTAAAATCTAATTTCTATCCTCATTTTCTATTTCGTTTGTTCTAATATATTTCGGTTAAGAACACGCATCTATGCTCGTTTTACCAACCTACGCATATCATACACCATATTTCGTTGTACTCTTTTTTACCATTCTCTGCCTATCTTACATCATATTTCGGTTACGATCACCTATCTATACTCGTTTTCATCATTCTACGTCATTTTATTACTATATTTCAGTAATAATTACCCATCAAAATCCTTTTCGTCATTGTACGCTCGTTTTACATATTTCAAATAGAACCACTCATTTATACTTGTTTGCACAATTCTAAGAGCATTTGATATCTTATGTCTGTAAAAATCACATTTTATACTCGTTTGCCAATCTACACTCAGTTAAAATCACATTTTTAAGATAGAATCACGTATCTACACTTGTTTCACCAATCTACGCCCACTCTACACCATATTTAGATTAGAATTACCCATCTATACTCACTTTCACCATCTATGCCCATTTTACACCAAATTATTTTTAAGAATCACCCATCTATACTCGTTTTCACCATTCCATGCTTGTTTTATTATTTATTTCGGTTCTAATTACCCATGTAATACTCGTTTTCACATTACGCTTGTTCTTGTTTATAATTCAGTTAGAATCACTCATCTATGCTCGGATTCACAATGCTTCGAGTATTGGATACCTTATATCGGTTAAAAATAAATTTATATACTTCTTTCCGCCATTCTACGACACTTGTTTACCTATTTCGGTTCGAACCACCCATCTACGCTCGTAGAATGATGAAAATGAGTATAAATAAGTAATTCTAACCGAGATATGATACCTAACGTGCGTAATGATGAAAATGATTATTTATAGGTAATTATAACCAAAATATAGTATAAAATAGTTGTGGAATGGTGAAAACGAGTATAGACGGATGATTCTAACTGAAATATGGCACAAACGAGCATACACTGATGAACGAAGTACTAGATGGGTAATTATAACCAAAATATGGTATAAAATAGTCGTAAAATGTGAAACGAGTATAGATGGATGATTATAACCTAAATATGGTGTAAAACGGGTGCAGAATGGCAACAACAGCATAGATGGATGGTTCTAATCGAAATATGGTGTAGAATTAACGTAGATTGGTGAAACTAAGTGTAGATGTGATTCTAACCGAAATAGGATAAAAAAAGTGGCGTAGAATGGCAGAAACAAGTCTATAAATTTATTTTTAACCATATAATGTATCAAATGCTCGAGCATTGCGAATCCGATATAGTAGTGATTCTAACTGAAATATAGAACAGAACGAGCGTATAATATGAAAACGAGTATTACATCATAACCGAAAATAGTAAAACAAGCGTGAATGGTGAAAACGAGTGTACATGGATGATTCTTAAAACAATATGGTTAAAATGGGCGTAAATGGTGAAAACGAGTATAGATGGGTAGTTAATCAAAATATAGTGTAGAATGGGCGCAGATTTGTGAAACCGAGTATAGATACGTGATTCTATCTTACAAATGTGATTAACCGAGTGTAATTGGCAGAAACAGGTATAAAATGTGATTTTAACAGACATAAGATACAAATGCTCGTAGAATGGTGCAAATAAGTATAAATGAGTGGTTCTATTTGAAATATGGTACAAAACGAGCGTACAATGACGAAAAGGATCATTAGATGGGTAATTATTATCGAAATATAGTATAAAACGTACGTAGAACGGTGAAAACGAGTATATATAGATGATCGTAACCGAAATATGATGTAAGATGGGAATAGATTGGTGAAAACGAGTACAGATTGATGGTTCTAATCGAAATATGGTGTATGATAGGCATAGGTTGGTGAAACCGAGGATAGATGCGTGTTCTTAACCGAAATATGTTAGAACAAATGAATAGAAAATGAGTATAGAAATTAGATTTTAACTTAAATAAGGTATCAAATGCTCGTAGAATTATGAAAACGAATATAAAAGAAGTGATTTTAACTGAAAGTAGTATAGAACGAGCATACAATGATGAAAACAAGTATTTCATAGGTAGTTATAACCGAATTAAGGTTCAAAACAGGCGTAGAATGTTGAAAACGAGTATAGTTGGGTGATTCTAAACGAAATATGGTATAAAATTTGCATAAAATGGTGAAAGCAAGTATATATGGGTGGTTGTGATCGAAATATGATGTAGAATGGACATAGATTGGTGAAACCGAATATAGATGCATGATTCTAACCGAATATAGCAAAAAAGTGGTAAAGATTGTCTGGAACGAGTATAGAAATTTGATTTTTAAACCGAAATGAGATATCAAATGCTCTTGGAAAGGTGAAAACGAGTTGAGTGATTCTAAGTAAAATATCGTTCAAAACGGACGTACAATGATGAAAACAAGTATTTGATTGGTAATTATAACCAAAATATAGTATAAAATAGTCGTGGAATGGTGAAACGAGTAAGACGGGTGGTTTTATTCGAAATGTCTTATAGAATGGGCGTAAATTGGTGAAATCGAGTCTTTCCAAAATATCTTAAAAAAAGTGGCGTAGATTAGCGAAAACGAGTATAAAAATGTGATTTTAACAAAAACAAGGTATCAAATGGTCAGAGAAATGTGAAAACGAGTATAAATGAGTGATTCTAACTAAAATATGGTAGAGAACGAGCATACAATGATGAAAATGAGAATAAGATTAACCAAATTAGGGGGAAAACGAGTGTAGATGGGTGATTCTAACCGAAAATGGTATAACCTGTGCGCAGAATGGTGAAAATGATGGTTCTATGCGTAATATGGAGTAGAATGGGCATAGATTGGTGCAACCGGTTGTAGATGCATTATTCTAACGCAAATATGATTAGGCAAGCGGTGTAGATTTGTGGAAACAAGTATAGAAATATAATTTCTAACTGAAATATGGTATTAAATGCTTGTAGAATGGTGCAAACGAGTATAAAAAGTAATTCTAATTGAAATATGGTACGGAACAAGCATACAATAATGAAAAAGAATATTATATAGGTAATCATAACCGAAACAAGGTATAAAATAGGCATGGAATGGTAAAAACGAGTATAAATGGGCGATTCTACGAAACATGGTATAAAATAGGCGTTTGGTGAAAACGTGTATAGATGGGTGTTCTATTTGAAATATGGTACAAAATGGAAGACTGTAGATACATGGTTCTAACTGAAATATTGTAAAAAAAAGTGACGTAGATTTATGGAAGCGAGAATAGAAACGTGATTTTCTAATCGAAATAAGTATTAAATGCCGTAAAATGGCGAAAACGAGTATAAATGTATGAGTCTAACATAAATATGATACATAACGAGCGTACAATAATAAAAACAAATTTGAGATGGTTAATTACAACAAAAGTACGGTTTAAACATGCGTAGAATATTGAAAACAAGTATAGATGGGTGATTCTACTCGAAATATGGTGTAGAATTAGCATAGAATGGTTAAATAGATTATAGATGGGTGGTTCTAATCGTGATATGGTGTAGAATTGGCATAGATTGGTGGAACCGACTGTAGATGCATGATTGTAACCAAAATGTGGTAAAAAGGTGGTATAGATTGGTGGAAACGAGTATAAAAATTGTTATTTCTATCAGAAATAAGGTATTCAATGTTCGTAGAATGGTGAAAATGAGTATAAATAAGTAAATTCCGACTGTGATATGGTACCTAACGTGCGTCTGATGATGAAAATGATTATTATATAGGTAATTATAGCCAAAATATATGGGTAGTTCTAATCGAAATATGGTGTTGAATTAACGAAGATTGGTGAAACTAAGTGTGGATGTGTGATTCTAACCGAAATAGGACAAAAAAAGTAGCGTAGATTGGCGAAAACAAGTATACCAATTTATAACCATTATAAGGTATCAAATGCTCGGATCATTGTAAATCCGAGTGTAGATGAGTGATTCTAACTGAAATATAGAACAGAGCAAGCGTATAATGTGAAAATGAGTATTACATGGGTAATCATAACCAAAATATAGTATATAACAAGCGTGGAATGGTGAAAACGAGTATAAATGGGTGATTCTTAAAACAATATGGTATAAAATGGGCGTAGAATGGTGAAAAACGAGTATAGATGGTTGTTTTGATCAAAATATGGTGTAGAATGGATATAGATTGGTGAAACCGAGTGTAGATACATGATTCTATCTTTAAAATATGATTTAAACCGAGTTTTGATAGGCAGAAATGAGCATAAAAGTTAGATTTTAACAAACATAAGATATCAAATGCTCGTAGCATGGAGAAAACAACTATAAATGAGTGATTCTAATTGATATATGGTATAGAACGAGCATACAATGATGAAAAGGATCATTAGATGGGTAATTATTATCTAAATATAGTATAAAACGGACGTAGAATGGTAAAAACGAGTATAGATAGGTGATCGTAACCGAAATATGATGTAAGATGGGCATAGAATGGTGAAAATGAGTACAAATGGGTGGTTCTAATTGAAATATGGTGAATGATGGGCGTAGGTTGGTGAAACCGAGCATAGATGTGTGTTCTTAACCAAAATATGTTAGAACAACGAATAGAAAATGAGTTTAGAAATTAGATTTAACTGAAATAAGGTATCAAATGCTCGTAGTATTGTTAAAACAAATATAAAATGAGTGATTCTAACTGAAAGTAGTATAGAACGAGCATACAATAATAAAAACGAGTATTACGTGGGTAGCTATAACCGAATTAAGGTACAATGATGAAAACTAGTATTATATGGGTAATTATAACTGAAATATAGTATAAAATAGTCGCAGAATGGTGAAACGAGTAAGATGGGTGGTTTTAATAGAAATATGGCATAGAATGGTCGTAAATTGGTGAAACCGAGTCTGACCAAAATTTGTTAAAGAAAGTGGCGCAAATTAATGAAAACGAGTATAAAAAAGTGATTTTAACTTAAATAAGGTATCAAATGCTCGTAGAGTGTGAAAACGAGTAGAAATTAGTGACTCTAACTAAGTATGTTAGAGAACGAGCATACAATGATGAAAATAAGAATATGATTATAACCAAATTATGGTGAAAACGAGTATAGATGGGCGTTTCTAATCGAAATATGGTATAACGTGTGCGCAGAATGGTGAAAACGATGATTCTACGCATAATATGGAGTGAATGGGCATATATTGGTAAAACTGACTGTAGATGCGTTATTCTAACCCAAATATGATTAGATAAGTGGCGTAGGTTTGTGAAAACAAGTATAAAAATATGATTTCTAACTGAAATAAGGTATTACATGCTTGTATAATGGTGCAAACAGGTATAAATAAGTTATTCTAATTGAAATATGCTGCAGAATGAGCATATAATAATAAAAACTAATATTATATTGGTAATTATAACTAAAATAAGGTATAAAATAGGCATGGAATGGTAAAAAGTAGTATAAATGGGTGATTCTAAGAAACATGTTATAAAATAGGCGTTTGGTGAAAACGTGTATAGATGTGTGGTTCTAATCGAAATATGGTATATAATGGACGACTGTAGATATCTGATTCTAACTGAAATATTATAAAAAAAGTGGCGTAGATTTATGGAAGCGAGTATAGAGATATGATTTTCTAACCAAAACAAGTATTAAATGCTCGTAGAATGGCAAAAAACGAGTATAAATATGTGATTCTAACTTAAATATGATACATAACGAGCGTACAATAATGAAAACAAATATTATGGTTAATTACAACCAAAGTATGGTTTAAACATGCGTAGAAAATTGAAAACAAGTATAGATGGGTGATTCTACTCAAAATATGCTGTGGAATAGGCATAGAATGGTAAGATCGAGTATAGATGGGTTATTCTAATCGTAATATGGTGTAGAATAGGCATAAATTGGTGGAACCGACTGTAGATGCATGATTGTAACCGCAATATGGTGAAAATGTGGCATAGATTAGTAGAAACGAGTTTAAAAATTATGATTTCTATCAGAAATAAGGTATCCAATGCTCGTAGAATCGTGAAAATAAGTATAAATAAGTAAATTCTAACTAAGATATGGTATCTAACGTGCGTATGATGATAAAAATGATTACTAGATAGGTAATTATAACCAAAATATTGTATAAAATAGTCATGGAATGGTAAAAACGAGTATAAACGGATAATTCTAACTGAAATATGGTACAGAACGAGCGTACACTGATGAAACAAGTACTAGATGGGTAATTATAACCAAAATATAGTATAAAATAGTCATGAAATAGTAAAAATGAGTATAGATGGATGATCATAACCTAAATATGATGTAAATAGGCGTAGAATGTCGACAACGAGCATAGATGGGTGGTTCTAATCGAAATATGGTGTAGAATTAACGTAGATTGGTGAAACTAAGTATAGATGTGTGATTCTAACTGAAATAGCGTAAAAAAGTAGCATAGATTGGCATAAACAAGTATATAAATTTATTTTTAACTGATATAAGGTATCCAATACTGGGAGCATTGTGAAATCGAGTATAGATGAGTGATTCTAACTGAAATATAGAATAGCATCAGCATATAATGTAAAAATAGCTATTACATGGGTAATTATTACCGAAATATAGCATGAAACAAGTATAGAATGGTGAAAACGAGTATAGATGGCTGATTCTTATAACAATATGGTGTAAAATAGGCATAGAATGGGGAAAACGAGTATAGATGGGTAATTCTAATCAAAATATGAAAGGGCGTAGAATGGTGAAAACGAGTATAGATGGGTAGTTATAATCAAAATATGGTGTAGAATGGGCGTAGATTGGTAAAACCGAGTGTAGATACGTGATTCTATCTTCAAAATGTAATTTTAACCAAGTGTAGATTGGCATAAACGGGTATAGAAATTGATTTTGATAGACATAAGATATAAAATGCTCGTAGAAATGGTTTGAAACAAGTATTAAAAAGTGATTCCTTTTGAAATATGGTACAAAACAAGCGTACAATAACGAAAAGGATTATTAGATGGGTAATTATTACTGAAATATAGTATAAAAGGGACGTAGAATGTGAAAATGAGTATAGATAGGTGATCATAACCGAAATACGATATAAAATGGGCATAAAATGGTAACAATGAGTACAGGTAGGTGGTTTTAATCGAAATATGGTGTATGATAGGCGTAGGTTGGTGAAACAGAGTGATTCTAACTGAAATAAGGTATCAAATGCTCATAGAATTATGAAAATGAATATAAAAAGAGTGATTCTAACTGAAAGTAGTATAGAACGAGCATACAATGATAAAAATGAGTATTACATGGGTAGCTATAACCGAATTAAGGTGCAAAACAGGCGTAGAATGGTGAAAACAAGTATAGATGGATGATTCTAACCAAAATATGGTATAAAATGTGCATAAAATGGTGAAAGTAAGTGAAGATTCATGATTCTAACCAAAATATAGCCGATATTTCACTTAGAATCACTCAATGCATTTTCACCTTTCTAAGAGCATTTGATATCTTATTTCGGTCAAAAATTATATTTCTATACTCGTTTCAAACAATCCACGCCACTTTTTTGCTATAATTCGGTTAGAATCTTGTATCTACAGTCGGTTTCACCAATCCATGTCCATTCTACATCATATTCTGATATGAACCACCCATCTATACTTGCTTTCACCATTTTATGCATATTTTATACCATATTTTGGTTAGAATCACCCATTTATACTCCTTTTCACCATTCTATGCCAGTTTTGAACATTAATTCGGTTATAACTTCCCACGTAATACTTGTTTCATTATTGTATGCTCGTTCTATACTACTTTCGGTTAGAACAACTCATTTTATATTCGTTTTCACAATTCTACGAGCATTTGATACCTTATTTCAGTTAAAATCTAATTCCTATACTCATTTTCTATTCGTTTGTCCTAACATATTTTGGTTAAAAACACGCATCTATGCTCGATTTCACCAACCTACGTCCATCATACACCATATTTTGATTAGAACCACACATCTGTACTCTTTTTCACTATTCTATGTCTATCTTACATTATATTTCGGTTACGATCACCTATTTATACTTGTTTTCACCATTCTATGTCTGTTTTATACTATATTTTGGTAATAATTACCCATCTAATACTCGTTTCCGTTATTGTACGCTCGTTCTGTACCATATTTGAAATTGAATCGCTCATTTATACTTGTTTTCACCATTCAACGAGCATTTGATATCTTATGTCGGTTAAAATCACATTTTTGTACCCATTTCTGCCAATCTACACTCGGGTAAAATTACATTTTTAAGATAGAATCACGTATCTTCACTCAGTTTTACCAATCTATGCCCATTCTATACCATATTTTGATTAGAACTGTCCATCCATACTCGTTTACACCATTCTACGCCCATTTTACACATATTGCTTTAAGAATCACACATCTATACTCGTTTTCACCATTCCATGCTTGTTTTATAGTATATTTTGGTTATGATTACATATGTAATACTCGTTTTCATCATTATAAGCTAGTTATGTTCTATATTTCAGTTAGAATCACTCATCTATGCTCGGTTTCACAATGCTCCGAGCATTTGATACCATATATCGGTTTAATATAAATTTATATACTTGTTTCCGCCAATCTACGCCACTTTTTTACCCTATTTCGATTAGATTCACACATCTATAATTAGTTTCACCAATCTTCGTTAATTCTACAACAAATTTCAATTTGAACCACCCATCTATGCTCGATGTCGCCATTCTACGCCCATTTTACACCATATTTAGGTTATAATCATCCATCTATACTCATTTTCACCATTTCACTACTATTTTATACTATATCTTGGTTATAATTACCCATCTAGTACTTGTCTCATCAGTGTATACTACATTCTGTACCATATTTCAGTTTGAATCATCCGTCTATACTCATTTTCACCAATCTATGACTATTTTATACTATATTTTGGTTACAATTACCTACCTAATAATAATTTTCATCATCATACGCACGTTATGTACCATATCTCAGTTAGAATTTACTTATTTATACTCATTTCACCATCTATGCACGTTAGGTTTTCACCAATCTATGCCACTTTTTTTGCAATATTTCAGTTAAAATCATGCATCTACAGTCGGTTCTGCCAATCTATGCCTATTCTTTACCGTATTACGATTAGAACCACCCTTCTATACTCGATCTTACCGTTCTACGCCTATTTTATGCCATATTTCGACTAGAATCACCCATCTACACTTGTTTTCAACATTCCACTCAAGTTTAAACCATACTTTTGGTTGTAAGTAACCATCTCATATTTGTTTTCATTATTGTACGCTCGTTATGTATCATATTTCAATTAGAATCACACATTTGTACTTGTTTTTGCCATTCTACGAGCATTAAATACTTATTTCGGTTAGAAAATCACATTTCTATACTCGCTTTCACAAATCTATGCCACTTTTTTTTTACAGTATTTCAGTTAGAATCACATATCTACTGTTGTCCATTCTATACCATATTCGATTATAACCACCCATCTATACACGTTTTCACCAAACGCCTATTTATACCATGTTTCGTAGAATCGCCCATTTATACTCGTTTTTACCATTCCATGCCTATTTTATACCTTATTTCGGTTATAATTACCTATCTAATATTCGTTTTTATTATTGTCTGTTCGTTCTGCACCATATTTCAATTAGAATCACTTATTTATACTCGTTTGCACAATTCTATAAGCATTTAATATAGTATTTCAGTTAGAAATCACATTTCTACCCTTGTTTTCACAAATCTACGCCACTTGTCTAATCATATTTGGGTTAGAATAATGCATCTACAGTCGATTTTACCAATCTATGCCCATTATACTCCATATTATGCATAGAACCATCGTTTTCACCATTCTCAGCATAGGTTATACCAAATTTCGGTTAGAATCACCCATCTATACTCATTTTTCACCATAATTTGGTCATATTCTTATTTTCATTTTTATCATTGTAAGCTCGTTCTCTACCATATTTTAGTTAGAATCACTCACTTATACTCGTTTTCATAATTATATGAGCATTTGATACCTTGTTTTGGTTAAAATCACATATTTATAATCATTTTTGCTAATCTATGCCCACTTTTTTAACATATTTCGGTCAGACTCGGTTTCACCAATTTACGCCCATTCTATACCATATTTCAATTAAAACCACCCGTCTTACTCGTTTTACCATTCCGCGACTATTTATACTATATTTCGGTTATAATTACCCATCTAATACTAGTTTTCATCATTGTACGCTTGTTCAGTACGATATTTCACTTAGAATCACTCAACGCGGTTTTCACCTTTTCAAGAGCATTTGATATTTTATTTCGGTCAAAAATCATATTTCAATACTCGTTTCAAACAATCTATGCCATATTTTTGCTATATTTCGGTTAAAATCGTGCATCTACAGTCGATTTCACCAATCTATGCCTACCCATTCTACATCATATTTTGATTAGAACTCCCATCTATACTGGCTTTCACCATTTTATGCATATTTTATACCATATTTTGGTTAGAATAACCCATCTACACTCGTTTCACCATTCTACGCCAGTTTTGAACCTTAATTCGGTTATAACTTCCTATGTAATACTCGTTTTCATCATTGTATGCTCGTTCTATACTGCTTACGGTTAGAACAACTCATTTTATATTTGTTTTCACAATTCTACGAGCATTTGATACCTTATTTCAGTAAAAATCTAAATCCTATACTCATTTTCTATTCGTTTGTTCTAATATATTTTGGTTAAAAACACACATCTATGCTCGGTTTCACCAACCTACGCCCATCATACACCATATTTCGATTAGAACCACACATCTATACTCGTTTTCACCATTCTATGCTATTTTACATCATATTTCTGTTATGATCACCTATCCATATTCGTTTTCACCATTCTACGTCCATTTTATACTATATTTTGGTAATAATTACCCATATAATACTCGTTTCCGCTATTGTACGTTCGTTCTATACCATATTTCAAATTAAATCACTCATTTATACTTATTTTTACCATTCTACGAGCATTTGATGTCTTATGTCGGTTAAAATCACATTTCTATACCAGTTTCGCCAATCTACACTTGTTTAAAATCATATTTTTTAGATAGAATCATATATCTACACTTGGTTTTACCAATCTACGCATATTCTATACCATATTTTGATTAGAACTACCCATTTATACTTGTTTTCACCATTTTATGCCTATTTTACACCATATTGTTTTAAGAATCACCCATCTATACTCGTTTTCACCATTCCATGCTTGTTTTATATATATTTTGGTTATGGTTACCCATATAATACTTGTTTTCGTCAATATAAGCTAGTTCTGTTCTATATTTTAGTTAGAATCGCTCATCTATACTCGGTTTCACAATGCTTTGAGCATTTGATACCACATATCAGTTAAATATAAATTTATATACTTGTTTCCACCAATCTATGCCACTTTTTACCCTATTTCGGTTAGATTCACATATCTACACTTAGTTTCACCAATCTACTTTAATTCTACAACATATTTCGATTAGAACCACCCATCTATGCTCGTTGTCGCCATTCTACGCCCATTTTACACCATATTTAGGTTATAACCATCCATGTATACTCGTTTGCACCATTCTACAAGCATTTAATACCTTATTTCAGTTACCAATCTCATTTCTACCCTTGTTTCCACAAATCTACGCCACTTGTCTAATCATATTTGGGTTAGAATAATGCATCTACAGTCGGTTTTACCAATCTATGCCCATTCAACTCCATATTATGCATAGAACCATCGTTTTCACCATTCTTCGCACAGGTTATACCATATTTCGGTTAGAATCACCCATCTATACTCATTTTTCACCATAATTTGGTTATATTCTTATTCTCATTTTTATCATTGTATGCTCGTTCTCTACCATATTTTAGTTAGAATCAAACATTTATACTCTTTTTCACAATTATATGAGCATTTGATAACTTATTTTGGTTAAATCACATTCTTATACTCGTTTTCGCTAATCTATGCCCACTTTTTTAACGTATTTCGGTCAAACTAGGTTTCACCAATTTACGCCCTTTCTATACCATATTTCTTTTAAACCCACCCGTCTTACTCGTTTCACCATTCCGCGACTATTTTGTACTATATTTCGGTTATAATTACCAATCTAATACTTGTTTTCATCATTGTACGCTCGTTCTGTACGATATTTCACTTGGAATCACTCAACAAGTTTTCACCTTTCCAAGAGCATTTGATATCTCATTTCGGTCAAAAATCATATTTCTATACTCATTTCAAAATAGAACAACTCATTTCGGTCAAAAATCATATTTCTATACTCGTTTAAAAAAGCATATTTCTATACTCGTTTTCACATTTCCAAAATATAGTATAAAATAGTCATAGAATGGTGAAAACGGGTATAGACGGATGATTCTAACTGAAATATGGTACAGAACGAGCGTACACTGATAAAAAAACAAGTACTAGATGGGTAATTATAACCAAAATATAGTATAAAATAGTTGTGAAATGGTGAAGACGAGTATAGATGGATGCTTATAACCTAAATATTCTGTAAAATGGGCGTAGAATGGTGACAACGAGCATAGATGGGTTGTTCTAATCGAAATATGGTATAGAATTAACGTAGATTGGTGAAACTAAGTGTTGATGTGTGATTCTAACCGAAATAGGGTAACTTTTTTTGGCATATATTGGCAGAAACAAGTATATAAATTTATATTTAACCGATATATGGTATCAAATGCTCGCAGCATTGTGAAACCAAGTATAGATGAGTGATTCTAACTGAAATATAGAACATAACGAGCTTATAATGATGAAGACGAGTATTACATAGGTAATCATAACCAAAATATAGTATAAAACAAGCGTGGAATGGTGAAAACAAGTATAGATGGGTGATTCTTAAAGCAATATGGTGTAAAATGGGCGTAGAATGGTGAAAACGAGTATAGATGGGTAGTTCTAATCAAAATATGGTGTATAATGGGCATAGATTGGTGAAACTGAGTATAGATACGTGATTCTATCTTAAAAATGTGATTTTAACCGAGTGTAGATTGGCGAAAACGGATATAGAAATGTGATTTTAACCGACATAAGATATTAAATGTTCGTAAAATTGTGAAAATAAGTATAAATGAGTGATTCAATTTGAAATATGGTACATAACGAGCGTACAATGACGAAAAAGTGTATTAGATGGGTAACTATTACCGAAATATAGTAAAAACTGACATAGAATAGTGAAAACGAGTATAGATAGGTGATCGTAACCGAAATATGATGTAAAATGGGCATAAAATGACGAAAACGAGTAAAGATGGGTGATTCTAATCGAAATATGGTGTACGATGGGCGTAGGTTGGTGAAACCGAGCATAGATGCATGTTTTTAACCGAAATATGTTAGAACAAACGAATAGAAAATGAGTATAGGAATTAGATTTTAACTGAAATAGGGTATCAAATGCTCGTAGAATTGTGAAAACGAATATAAAATGAGCGATTCTAACCGAAAGTAGTATAGAACGAGCATACAATGATGAAAACGAGTATTACATGGGTAGTTCTAAACTAATTAAGGTTCAAAATTGGCGTAGATTAGTGAAAACGAGTATAGATGGGCAATTCTAACCGAAATATGGTATACAATATGCATAAAATAGTGAAAGCAAGTATACTTGGATGGTTCAAATCGAAATATGATGTAGAATGGGCATAGATTGGTGAAACCGACTGTAGATGCATGATTCCAACCGAATTATAGCAAGAAAGTGGCGTAGATTGTTTGAATCGAGTATAGAGATATGATTTTTGACCGAAATGACATATCAAATGCTCATGGTGTGTTGAGTGATTCTAAGTGAAATATCGTACAGAACGAGCGTACAATGATGAAAAAAAGTATTATATGGATAATTATAACCGAAATATTGTATAAAATAGTCGCGAAATGATGAAACGAGTAAGACGGGTGGTTTTAATAGAAATGTGGTATAGAATGGGCTTAAATCGGTAAAATCGAGTCTGACCGAAATATGTTAAAAAAAGTGTCGTCGATTAGCGAAAACGAGTACAAAAAAATAATTTTAACCAAAATAAGGTATCAAATGCTCATAGAATTGTGAAAACGTGTATAAATGAGTGCTTCTATCTAAAATATGGTAGAGAACGAGCATACAATGATGAAAATGAGAATAAGAATATAACCAAATTATGGTGAAAATGAGTATAGATGGATGATTCTAACTGAACTATGGTATAATATGTGCGTAGAATGGTGAAAATGATGGTTCTATGCGTAATATGGAGTAGAATGGCCATAGATTGGTGAAACCGACTGTAGATGCATTATTCTAACCCAAATATGATTAGACAAGTGGCAAAGATTTGTGGAAACAAGTATAAAATGTGATTTTTAACATAAATAAGGTATTAAATGCTTGTAGAATGGTGCAAACGAGTATAAATAAGTGATTCTTATTGAAATATGGTGCAGAACGAGCATACAATAATGAAAACAAATATTAGATAGGTGATTATAACAGAAATAAGGTATAAAATAGGCATGGAATGGTAAGAACGAGTATAAATGGGTGATTCTACGAAACATGTTGTAAAATAGGCATTTGTTGAAAACATGTATAGATGGGTGGTTCTATTCGAAATATGGTATAGAGTGGACAACTGTAGATATGTGATTCTAGCTGGAGTCTTGTAAAAATAAATGGCATAGATTTGTGGTAGTGAGTATAGAAATGTGATTTTCTAACCGAAATAAGTATTAAATGTTCATAGAATGGTAAAAACGAGTATGAATGTGTGATTCTAACTGAAATATGATACATAACGAGCGTACAATAATAAAAACAAATATAAGATGGTTTCTTACAACTAAGTATGGTTTAAACATGCGTGGAATGTTGAAAACAAGTATAGGTGGGTGATTCTAGTCGAAATATGGTGTAGGCGTAGAATGGTAAAATCGAGTATAGATAGGTGGTTATGATCGTAATATGGTGCAGAATAGGGATAGACTGGCAGAATCAACGGTAGATGCATGATTTTAACCGAAATATGGTAAAGAAAAGTGGCATAGATTGGTGGAAACGAGTATAAAAAATTATGATTTCTATCAGAAATAAGATATCCAATGCTCGTAGAATGGTGAAAATGAGTATAAATGAGTAAATTCTAACTGTGATATGGTACCTAACATGCGTATGATGATGAAAATGATTATTAGATAGGTAATTATAACCAAAATATAGTATAAAATAGTCGTAGAATGGTGAAAACAAGTATAGACGGATGATTCTAACTGAAATATGGTACAGAACGAGCATACACTGATGAAACAAGTACTAGATGGATAATTATAACCAAAAATATAGTATAAAATAGTTGTGAAATGGTGAAGACGAGTATAGATGGATGCTTATAACCTAAATATGGTGTAAAATGGACGTAAAATGGAGACAACGAGCATAGATTGGCGGTTCTAATCGAAATATGGTGTAGAATTAACGTAGATTGGTGAAACTAAGTGTTGATGTGTGATTCTAACCGAAATAAGGTAAAAAAGTGGCATAGATTGGCGAAAACAAGTATATAAATTTATATTTAATTGATATATGGTATCAAATGCTCGGAGCATTGTGAAACCGAGTATAGATGAGTAATTCTAACTGAAATATAGAACAGAACGAGCTTATAATGATGAAGACGAGTATTACATGGGTAATCATAATCGAAATATTGTATAAAACAAGTGTGGAATGGTGAAAACGAGTATAGATTGGTAATTCTTAAAACAATAAGGTGTAAAATGGGCGTAGAATGGTGACAACGAGTATAGATTGGTAGTTGTAATCAAAAATGGTGTACAATGGACATAGATTGGTGAAATCGAGTGTAGATACGTGATTCTATCTTAAAAATGTGATTTTAACCAAGTGTAAATTGGCAGAAACAGGTATAAAAATGTAATTTTAACTGACATAAGATATCAAATGCTCGTAGAATGGTAAAAACAAGTATAAATGAGTGATTCTATTTGAAATATGGTACAGAATGAGCGTACAATGACGAAAAGGAGTATTAGATGGGTAATTATTACCTAAATATAGTATAAACGGACGTAGAATAGCGAAAACGAGTATAGATAGGTGATCGTAACCGAAATATAATATAAAATGGGTATAAAATGGTGAAAACGAGTACAAATGGGTGGTTCTAATCGAAATATGGTTTACGGTGGGAGTAGGTTGGTAAAACCGAGCATAGATGCGTGTTTTTAAATAAAATATGTTAGAACATATGAATAGAAAATGAGTATAGGAATTAGATTTTAACTGAAATAGGGTATCAAATGCTCGTAGAATTGTGAAAACGAATATAAAATGAGCGATTCTAACCGAAAGTAGTATAGAACGAGCATACAATGATGAAAACGAGTATTACATGGGTATTTATAACCGAATTAAGGTCAAAACTGACGTAGAATGGTGAAAACGAGTAAAGATGGGCAATTATAACCGAAATATGGTATAAAATATGTATAAAATGGTGAAAGCAAGTATAGATGGATGGTTCTAATCGAAATATGATATAGAATGGACATAGATTGGTGAAACCGACTGTAGATGCATGATTTTAACCGAAATATAGCAAAAATGTGGCGTAAATTGTTTGAAACGAGTATAGAAATATGATTTTTGACCGAAATGAGATATCGAATGCTCATGGAAAGATGAAAATGCGTTGAGTGATTCTAAGTGAAATATCATACAGAACGAGCGTACAATGATGAAAACAAGAATTAGATGGATAACTATAACCGAAATGTAGTATAAAATAGTCGTAAAATGGTGAAAAGAGTAAGACGGATGGTTTTAATAGAAATGTGGTATAGAATGGGCTTAAATTGGAGATATCAAGTCTGACCAAAATATGTTAAAAAAAGTGTCGTACATTAGCGAAAACGAGTATAAAAAAGTAACTTTAACCAAAATAAGGTAACAAATACTCATAGAATTGTGAAAACGTGTATAAGTAAGTGCTTTTATCTAAAATATGGTAGAGAACGAGCATACAACCAAATTATGGTGAAAACGAGTATAGATGGGTGATTCTGACCGAATTATGGTATAACCTGTGCCAAGAATGGTGAAAATGATGGTTCTATGCGTAATATGGAGTAGAATGGGCATAGATTGGTGAAACCGACTGTAAATGCATTATTCTAACCCAAATATGATTAGACAACTGGCGGTGATTTCTGGAAACAAGTATAGAAATGTGATTTCTAACTGTGATAAGATATTAAATGCTTGTAGAATGGTGCAAACGAGTATAAAGAAGTGATTCTAATTGAAATATGGTACAGGACGAGCATACAATAATGAAAATGAATATTAGATAGGTAATTATAACAGAAATAAGGTATAAAATAGGCATGGAATGGTAAAAATGCCTATAAATGGGAGATTCTACGAAACATAGTGTAAAATAGGCGTTTGGTGAAAACGAGTATAGATGGGTGGTTCTAATCGAAATATAGTATAGAATGGACAACTGTAGATATGTGATTCTAACTAAAATATTGTAAAAAAAAGTGGCATAGATTTGTGGAAGTGAGTATAGAAATTTGATTTTCTAACCGAAATAAATATTAAATGTTCGTAGAATGGCGAAAATGAGTATGAATGTGTGATTCTAACTGAAATATGATACATAACGAGCGTACAATAATGAAAACAAATATGAGATGGTTACTTACAACCAAAGTATGGTTTAAACATGCTTGAAATGTTGAAAACAAGTATAGGTGGGTGATTCTAGTCGAAATATGGTGTAGGCGTAGAATGGTAAAATCGAGTATATATGGGTGGTTCTGATCGTAATATGGTGCAGAATAGGCATAGATTGGCGGAACCGGTGGTAGATGCATGATTTTAACCGAAGTAAGGTAAAAAAAAGTGGCACAGATTGGTAGAATAAAAATTATGATTTCTATCAAAAATAAGGTATCCACTGCTCGTAGAATGATGAAAATGAGTATAAAAGAGTAAACTCTAACTGAGATATGGTAACTAACGTGCGTATGATGATGAAAATGATTATTAGATAGGTAATTATAACCAAAATATAGTATAAAATAGTCGTGGAATGGTGAAAACGAGTATAGACGGATGATTCTAACTGAAATATGGTACAAAACGAACGTACACTGATGAAACAAGTACTTGATGGGTAGTTATAACCATAATATAGTATAAAATAGTTGTGAAATGGTGAAGACGAGTATAGATGGATGCTTCTAAACTAAATATGGTATAAAATGGGCATAAAATGGCGACAACGAGCATAGATGGGTGGTTATAATCGAAATATGGTGTAGAATTAACGTAGATTAGTGAAACTAAGTGTAGATTTGTGATTCTAACCGAAATAGGATAAAATGAGTGGCATAGAATGGAGGAAACAAGTATTTAAATTTATATTTAACCGATATATGATATCAAATGCTCGGAGCATTATAAAACCTAGTATAGATGAGTGATTCTAACTGAAATATAGAATAAAACGAGCATATAATGATGAAGACGAGTATTACATGGGTAATCGTAACCGAAGTATAGTATAAAACAAGTGTGGAATGGTGAAAACGAGTATAGATGGGTGATTCTTAAAACATATAGTGTAAAATAGGCGTAAAATGGTGAAAACGAGGATAGATAGGTAGTTCTAAACAAAATATGATGTAGAATGGGCGTAGATCGGTAAAACCGAATGTAGATGCGTGATTCTATCTTAAAAAAATTTGATTTTAATCGAGTGTAGATTGGCGGAAATATGTATAGAAATGTGATTTTAACCGACATAATTTATCAAATGCTCGTAGAATGGTGAAAACAAGTATAAATGAATTATTCTATTTAAAATATAGTACAGAACGAGCGTACAATAGCAAAAAGGAGTATTAGATGGGTAATTATTACCGAAATATAGTATAAAACGGACGTAGAATGGTGAAAATGAGTATAGAAAGGTGATCGAAACTGAAATATGATATAAAATGGGCATATAATGGTAAAAACGAGTACAGTTGGGTGGTTCTAATCGAAATATGGTGTATGATAGGCGTAGGTTGGTGAAACCGAGCATAGATGCGTATTTTTAACCGAAATATAGTATAACCTGTGCAAAGAATAGTGAAAATGAGAATAAGATTAACAAAATTATGGTGCAAAGAATGGTGAAAATGAGAATAAGATTAACCAAAATATTTAGATTTTGTATAAATGAGTAATTCTAACTAAAATATGATAGAGAACGAGCAAACAATGATGAAAATGAGAATAAGATTAACCAAATTATGGTGAAGAGGAGTATAAATGGGTGATTGTAACCGAAATATGGTAAAACTTGTGCAAAGAATGGTCAAAATGATGCTTCTATGCGTAATATGGAGTAGAATGGGTACAGATTGGTAAAACCGATTGTAAATGCATTATTCTAACCCAAATATGATTAGGCAAGTGGCGTAGATTTGTGGAAATAAGTATAGAAATGTGATTTCTAACTGAAATAATGTGTTAAATGCTTGTTGAATGATGCAAACAAGTGATTCTAATTGAAATATGGTGCGGAACGAGCATACAATAATGAAAATGAATATTAGATAGGAAACTATAACCGAAACAAGGTATAATATAGGCATGGAATGGTAAAAACGAGTATAAATCGGTAATTCTACGAAACATGAATAAAATAGGCGTTTGGTGAAAACATGTATAGATGGGTGGTTATAATCGAAATATGGTATATGTGATTCTAACTGAAATATTGTAAAAAAAGTGGCATATATTTGTCGAAGCGAGTATAGAAATATGATTTTCTAACCGAAATAAGTATGAAATGCTCGTAGAATGGCAAAAACGAGTATAAATGTGTGATTCTAACATAAATATGGTACTTAACGAACGTAGAATAATGAAAACAAATATGAGATGGTTAATTACAACCAAAGTATGATTTGAACATGCGTAAAATATTGAAAACAATTATAGATGGGTTATTCTACTCGAAATATGGTATAGAATAGGCGTAGAACAGTAAAATCGATTATAGATGGGTGGTTCTATTCGTAATACGGTGTAGAATAGGCATACATTGGTGGAACCGACTGTAGATGCATGATTGTAACCGAAATATGTTAAAAATGTAGCATAGATTGGTGGAAACAAGTATAAAAATTGTGATTTCTAACATAAATAAGATATCCAATGCTCGTGGAGTAGTGAAAATGAGTATAAATAAGTAAATTCTAACTGAGATATGGTACCTAAAGTGTGTATGATGATGAAAATGATTATTAGATAGGTAATTATAACCAAACTATATTATAAATTAGTCGTGGAATGGCGAAAACGAGTATAGACGGATGATTTTAACTAAAATATGGCACAGAACGAGCATACACTAATGAAACATGTACAAGATGGGTAGTTATAACCAAAATATAGTATAAAATAGTCGTAAAATGGTGAAAACGAGTATAGATGGATGATTATAACCTAAATATGGTGTAAAATGAGCATAGAATGACGACAACAAGCATAGATGGGTGGTTCTAATCAAAATACGGTGTAGAATTAACGTAGATTAGTGAAACTAAGTGTAGATGTGTGATTCTAACCGAAATAGGATAGAAAAGTGGCATAGATTGGCGGAAACAAGTATATAAATTTATTTTTAACCGATATAATGTATCAAATTTCTAAACCAGTTTATGCCAATCTACACTTGGTTAAAATCACACTTTTAGATATAATCATGTATCTGCACTCGGTTTCACCAATCTACGCCATTCTACACCATATTTTGATTAGAACTACCCATCTATACTCGTTTTCACCATTCTACACCCATTTTATACGATATTGTTTTAAGAATCACCCATCTATACTCGTTTTCACCATTTCATGCTTGTTTTATACTATATTTTGGTTATGGTTACCCATGTAATACTCGTTTTCATCAATATAAGCTAGTTTTGTTCTATATTTCAGTTAGAATCGCTCATCTATACTCGGTTTCACAATGCTTCGAGCATTTGATACCACATATCAGTTAAATATAAATTTATATACTTGTTTCCAGCAATCTATGCCACTTTTTACCCTATTTCGGTTAGATACACACATCTATACTTAGTTTCACCAATCTACTTTAATTCTATAACATATTTTGATTAGAACCACCCATCTATACTCGTTGTCGCCATTCTACGCCCATTTTACACCATATTTAGGTTATAATCATCCATATATACTCGTTTTCACCATTTTACAATTATTTTATACTATATTTTGGTTACAGTTACCCATCTAGTACTTGTTTCATCAGTGTACACTCGTTCTGTACTATATTTCAGTTAGAATCATCCGTCTATACTCATTTTCACCATTCTTTGAATAATTTATACTATATTTTGGTATAATTACCTATCTAATAATCATTTTCATCATCATACGCACTCTAGGTAGCATATCTCAGTTAGAATTTTCTCATTTATACTCATTTCACCATCTACGAGCATTGGATACCTTATTTCTGATAGAAATCATAATTTTTATACTAGTTCCACTTTTTTCTTGCCATATTTCGATTAAAATCATGCATCTATAGTCGGTTCCACCAATCTATGCCTATTCTACACCGTATTACAAATAGAACCACCCATTTATAATCGATTTTACCGTTCTACGCCTATTCCATACCATATTTCGATTAGAATCACCTATCAATAATTGTTTTCAATATTTTACGCATGTTTAAACCATACTTTGGTTGTAATTAAGCATCTCATATTTGTTTTCATTATTCTACGTTCGTTAAGTACCATATTTATGCTAGAATCACACATTTGTACTCGTTTTTGCCATTCTTCGAGCATTTAATACTTATTTCGGTTAGAAAATCACATTTCTATACTCACTTTCACAAATCTATGCCACTTTTTTTTACAGTATTTAAGTTAGAATCACATATCTACAGTTGTCCATTCTATACCATATTTCGATTATAACCACCCATCTATACACATTTTTACCAAACGCCTATTTTACACCATGTTTCGTAGAATCGCCCATTTATACTCGTTTTTACCATTCCGTGCCTATTTCATACCTTTTTTGGTTATAATTACCTATCCAATATTCGTTTTCGTTATTGTCTGTTCGTTCTGCACCATATTTCAATTAGAACCACTTATTTATACTCGTTTGCACCATTCTATAAGCATTTAATACCGTATTTCAGTTAGAAATTACATTTCTACCCTTGTTTTCACAAATCTACGCCACTTGTCTAATCATATTTGGGTTAGAATAAAGCATCTACAGTCGATTTTACCAATCTATGCCCATTCTACTCTATATTATGCATAGAACCATCGTTTTCACCATTCTCCGCATAGGTTATACCAAATTTCGGTTAGAATCACCCATCTATACTCATTTTTCACCATAATTTGGTCATATTCCTATTCTCATTTTCATCTTTGTATGCTCGTTCTCTTCCATATTTAGTTAGAATCACTCACTTAAACTCGTTTTCACAATTATATGAGCATTTGATACCTTATTTTGGTTAAAATAACATATTTATAATCGTTTTCGCTAATCTGTGCCCACTTTTTAAACATATTTTGGTCAGACTCGATTTTACCATTTTACGCCCATTCTATACCACATTTCAATTAAAACCATCTGTCTTACTCGTTTTACCATTCCGCGACTATTTTATACTATATTTCGGTTATAATTACCCATCTAATACTAGTTTTCATCATTGTACGCTTGTTCAGTACGATATTTCACTTAGAATCACCCAACGCGTTTTTACCTTTTCAAGAGCATTTGATATTTTATTTCGGTCAAAAATCATATTTCAATACTCATTTCAAACAATCTACGGCACATTTTTGCTATATTTTGGTTAAAATCGTGCATCTACAGTCGGTTTCACCATTCTATGCCCAATCTACTTCATATTTTGATTCGAACCTCCCATCTATGCTGGCTTTCACCATTTTATGCATATTTTATACCATATTTTGGTTAGAATAACCCATCGACACTCGTTTCACCATTCTATGCCAATTTTGAACCTTAATTCGGTTATAACTTCCCATGTAATACTCGTTTTCATCATTGTATGCTCGTTATATACTGCTTTCGGTTAGAACAACTCATTTTATATTCGTTTTCACAATTCTACGAGCATTTGATACCTTATTTCAGTTAAAATCTAAATCCTATACTTATTTTCTATTCGTTTGTTCTAATATATTTTGGTTAAAAACACACATCTATGCTCGGTTTCACCAACCTATGCCCATCGTACACCATATTTCGATTAGAACCACACATCTATACTCGTTTTCACCATTCGATGCCATTTTACATCATATTTCTGTTACGATCACCTATCCATACTCGTTTTCACCATTCTACATCCATTTTATACTATATTTAGGTAATAATTACCCATCTAATACCCGTTTCCGTTATTGTACGTTCGTTCGATACCATATTTCAAATTGAATCACTCATTTATACTTGTTTTCACCATTCTACGAGCATTTGATGTCTTATGTCGGTTAAAATCACATTTCTATACCAGTTTCCGCCAATCTACACTTGGTTAAAATCATATTTTTTAGATAGAATCATGTATCTACACTCGGTTTCACCAATCTACGCGCATTCTATACCATATTTTGATTAGAACTTCCTATCTACACTCGTTTTCACCATTCTACGCCCATTTTACACCATATTATTTTAAGAATCACCCATTTATACTCGTTTTCACCATTCAATGCTTGTTTTATACTATATTTTGGTTATGATTACCCATGTAATACTCGTTTTCATCAATATAAGCAAGTTATGTTCTATATTTCAGTTAGAATCGCTCATCTATACTCGGTTTCACAACGCTTCGAGCATTTGATACCACATATCAGTTAAATACAAATTTATATACTTGTTTCCCCCAATCTATGCCACTTTTTACCCTATTTCGGTTAGATTAACACATCTACACTTAGTTTCACCAATCTACTTTAATTCTACAACATATTTCGATTAGAACCACCCATCTATGCTCGTTGTCGCCATTCAACGCCCATTTTACACCATATTTAGGTTATAATCATCCATATATACTCGTTTTCACCATTTCACAACTATTTTATTCTATATTTTGGTTACAGTTATCCATCTAGTACTTGTTTCATCAGTGTACGCCCGTTCTGAACTATATTTCAGTTAGAATCATCCAACTATACTCGTTTTCACCATTCCTTGGATAATTTATACTATGTTTTGGTATAATTACCTATCTAATAATCATTTTCATTATCATACGCCCGCTAGATAGCATATCTCAGTTAGAATTTACTCATTTATGCTCATTTTCACCATCTACGAGCATTGGATACCTTATTTCTGATAGAAATCACAAATTTTATAATCGTTTCAACCAAATCTACGCTACTTTTTTTTGCCATATTTCGGATAAAATTATGCATCTACAGTCGGTTCCACCAATCTATGCCTATTCTGTACCGTATTACGATTTGAACCACCCTTCTATACTCGATTTTACCGTTCTACGCCTATTATATGCCATATTTCGACTAGAATCACCCATCTATACTTGTTTTCAACATTCCACGCAAGTTTAAACCATACTTTTGGTTGTAATTAACCATCTCATATTTGTTTTCATTATTGTACGTGATGGAACTGGAGATTCCCAGGACCCTTCCTTTGGTGTGCGTATTGATCGATAGAAAGTTAAACAGATCTAATACGTGTTCTAACCCTTCATAGGCGGAAACTAGGGTTCACGAATTATACCTGCGGCAAAAAGAAGACAAGTAATTCCTGGCAATCTCGAGCGGACGACCCCAAGATCTTCTGCACGTATTCCTTCCTCGAGTTGGACGTCGTGTGGGCGACGATCTTCCAACTTTTTCTTCTCCTTGGCAGCACTCTCTTTCTCTCCTTACGTGAATCACGAATTTAGAGAAAATTTTAGATTTCTGATCAGTAATCTGGCGGCCAGAGAATAGAGGATATATATAGGCTACGGCAGGGACCATGAGGAGAAATTAGGGTTAGGCCTCCTAACGGATCTGGATATCCTGTGTTCAGCCCGAACACACAATCCAGGCCCATTAACAATAGCTCGGTCCACTAATGAGCTATTGTTGCACTACCTCTCTAATCCTAAATTATGTTTGTGGGCTCCTTTTATTATATGCTCGTTTGGCTCTCCATGTTAAGATATCGTATGTCCGTCGATCAAATTAAGTTACTGACAACTATATTGATTCGACATCTTTTATCCTTAAGTAGTACCGCTCAACTTTATTTGTCATGCCGGATATAATCCACCTGCAGGATTTATATGACAATCCTTATGAGCTCCTTAAGAGGACATCATCAACCCGATGTATCGGGACATGGATTCCATTTATAATCAATAGCCCATCATACAATGTTATTACCCAATTCATAGAGGTTGTTGATCCATAATGAATCTCTCTTTTATGAGTCAAAGTAATGCACATTGCATATACATATCCGTTATTATATCCGGATTAAGAGTACAAGCATCCATAATAACAGAGGTGTTTGTTCTCTTATTTAGTCAGTACAAAGAGAACAACCTCAAGTGGTCCTGTTCAATACACACAAAGTGTACAAGTGTAAACCTATAGTCAAGATAGACTAATACCAGATTACACTACAACCTTTCCAATAGATTGTCCAAGTCCATCTAGGTTGTGAACTATTTATATACTCCATAGGAAACTGATAATATGATCTTCTGTGTGACACCACACACCATATTATCTATAATATAGAATATCAGACATTTGCATTAACACTTGCAACAAATACAACATGCAAACATTTGCCCATATGATTCTCATTCAAAATTTAAGAAAATAAGGTTACTACAAAAGTGATGCTTTTAGTATATAACCTTAACAATCTCCCACTTATACTCAAAGCATTGCTTTTCAGTATACTGTTACAAATCTCCCACTTATACTTAAAGCCATGCTGCTACACATCTGACTTCCATTCCCTCAACATGACTGTCAAAAGCCTTAGCTGGTAAGCTCTTTGTAAAGGGATCAGCAAGGTTGTCGGCTGATGCTATCTTGATCACAGCAACTTTTCCTTTCTTTACGAAATCTCGTATCAGGTGGTACTTACGCTCAATGTGTTTGCCTGTCTTATGGGCTCGTGGTTCCTTCGAGTTTGCCACTGCACCACTATTATCATAATAAAGTATAATAGACTTAGAAAAACTAGGTACCACATCCAAGTCCAACATAAAGTTTCTGAGCCAAACCGCTTCTTTGGCTGCCTCAGAGGCTGCCACATACTCGGCTTCCATGGTGGAATCAGCAATACATTTTTGCTTGATACTCCTCCACACAATGGCTCCACCTCCCAAAGTAAACACATAACCTGAGGTATATTTCCTGGAATCCCTATCTGACTGAAAATCTGAGTCTGTATACCCCAAGGGAACTAACTATCTGCCTGGTAAACTAGCATATACTCTTTAGTCCTTTTCAGGTACTTCAAAATATGCTTTACGGCAGTCCAGTGCTCTTGTCCTGGGTTAGACTGATATCTGCCGACCATGCCTACGGCAAAGCAGATGTCTAGTCTCGTACATAGCATTGCATACATTAAGTTCCTACTGCTGAAGCATAAGGAACTGCCTTCATGTTCTCTATCTCTTTAGGTGTCCTCGGACACTACTCCTTTGATAGAGCAATTCCATGTCTAAAAGGTAAGAAACCTTTCTTAGAATTTTGCATACTAAAACGAGTTAGTACAGTATCGATATAGGAAGCTTGGGATAAGCCCAACATCCTTTTCTTGCGATCTTGTAGAACTTTGATCCCAAGGATGTGACCTACTTCTCCCAAGTCCTTATATCAAACTGTTTGGATAACCATACCCTTACATCAGATAATACCTTCACATTGTTTCCAATGAGCAAGATGTCATCCACATAAAGTACTAGGAACACCACCATGTTTCCGTCACACTTTCTGTATACACATGATTCATCCTGACATTGATCAAATCCATAGGATTTTATCACCTGATCAAAACAGATGTTCCAAGATCTGGAAGCTTGCTTAAGTCCATAAATGGACTTTTTGAGCTTACAAACAAGATGCTCCTGGCCCTTTTCAATGAACCCGTCTGGTTGCTTCATATAGATGTCTTCCTAAAGACTTCCATTAAGGAAAGCTATCTTGACATCCATTTGCCAAATCTCATAATCGAGATGAGATGCAATAGATAAAAGAATCCGAATAGACTTAAGCATGGCTACAGGAGAAAAGGTTTCCTCATAATCGATACCCTCTCTTTGAGTAAAACCTTTTGCTACAAGCCGAGCTTTAAAGGTTTCAACCTTACCGTCTGATCCTCTTTTTCTCTTATAGACCCACTTGCATCCAATGGCTTTTACACCAACGGGTGGTTCTACAAGCTCCCAGACCTGATTAGAATCCATAGATTCTATTTCAGATATCATTACTTTTTGCCAAGACTCTGCATCTTTATCTTGGAGTGCTTCATTGTAGGTACAGGGATCATAATCTTGTTCCTCAGGGACGAAGTCTGATGACTCTCCCAAGAACATATATCTATCAGGTTGTATCACAACCCTCCCACTACGACGAGGCACTATCGGTTGTGGTGTAACATTTGTGACACGTTATGCAGTTATTTATGGTTCATCCTCTTGTACTGTTGGTACTGAAGTACTTGGTGTCTCACGTCTCAGTTCTTCTAGAACAACTCTACTTGTGGGTTTATGGTTCATCACATAGTCTTTCTCTAAGAATCGGGCATTGGTGCTGACAATGACCTTCTGATCCTTAGGACTACAAAATAAACCTCCTTTCGTTCCTCTTGGATAGCCTACAAACAAGCGTACTTTTGTACGAGATTTCAACTTATCTGCTTTCCTATTCAGCACATGTGCTGGATTACTCCAAATGCGAACATGTTTCAGACTAGGCTTACGCCCAATCCACAGCTCTGTGGGAGTAAGAGGTACTGACTTAGAAGGAACTAAGTTCAAAATATAAGCTGCAGTCTCTAAGGCATATCCCCAAAACGAATCTGGCAAATCCGAATAACTCATCATTGATCTAACCATCTCCATAAGAGTTCTATTCCTTCTTTCGGCTACACCATTCTGTTGGGGCGTTCCAGGTGCAGTCAATTGGGATACAATTCCAGCCTCTGATAAATAATCCCTAAACTCTCCAAAGAGGTACTCGCCACCACGATCTGATCGTAATGACTTGATATATTTTCCATGACGTTTCTCCGTTTCAGCCTTGTACTCTTTGAATTTCTCAAAGCACTCAGACTTACGGCGCATCAAATAAATGTATCCATACCTTGAATAATCGTCAATAAATATGACAAAATATTCAAAGCCACCTCTAGCTTGGATAGTCATGGGTCCACACAAATCAGAATGAACCAATTCCAACACATCTTTGGCCCTATACCCCTTTGCCGTAAAAGGCCTTTTTGTTATTTTATCTTCCAAGCAGGATTCACAGACTGGTAGTGCCTACACTTCCAATAAACTCAAAGGTCCATCTTCAACCAGTCTTTGAATCCTTCTTAGGTTAATATGCCCCAATCGTAAGTGCCAAAGATATGTTTGGTTCATACAAGAAGGTTCTTTTCTCTTATTTAAGTTAGATGACATATTATTCATTTACATAAGTTGCATTGTGGGCGAAATAGGATTAATGACATACAAATTATCAACCAATGCACCAGAACAGATAAAATATTTATTCTTTCTAATAACAATATTGTTATTAAAATAAACTGAATATCCATCCTTAACTAACATAGAAACAGAAACTAAATTCCTTCAAAGTGAAGGTGCATAAAGACAATCTCTCAATGTCAAAGACTTATTTCTACCAAAAGATAAAGTAACATCTCCTAATGCAACGACCGATACTTTTGTACCATCACCCATGAACAAGCATATCTCACTATCACTGAGCCGTCTGGTTTCCTGGAACCCGTGCAATGCATTACAGACATGATTAGTGGCTCCTGTATCTACACACCAGGTGCCGGTAGATAACACCGCTAAACATGTTTCAACTACTAGTAAATGAGATATACCTTCTTTGTTCCCTTGTTTGAGAAGTGGACAATCAGTCTTCCAATGTCCTGACCCTTTGCATTTGAAACATTTACCTTTCGGGTTTTTCACCGCGCCTTGAGGTCCCATGCCCTTCTTTGCTAAGTTTGCCTGTTTCTGAATGTTATTCTTCTTCTTACCGCCTTTTGGCTTAGAAGTAGAAGCCTTTTCAGAAACAAAAACATGACCACTCTGCCTAAAGAGAGATTCAGCATCCTGTAGCTCTTTTGCAAGTTCTGCCAAACTATACAACCTTTTGTTCATGTTGTAATTAAGACAGAAATTGTCAAAACTTTTAGGCAGAGTCCCGAGAATGATATCGACCTGGGTTTCCCCATCGATTTCAGCACCAAGGATCTCCATCTCATTCAGATGACCCATCATCTTGAGAACATGATCCCTTACTGGTGTCCCCTCAGCCATTTTTGTATTCATCAAACATTTCATAGCAAACTGCATAGCTGCTCTACTCTGATGTCCGAAGAGTTCCTTGAGGTTATACATCATGTCATAAGCTGTGGTCATGGCTTGATGCTGATGTTGCAGTACATTTGACATAGATGCCAGAATGTAACACCGCACCATCTTATCTGCCTTTTTTCCACTTCTTATAAGCCTCTTTGACCTCTTCATCAGAGTTAGCATCAGGCTTAGGTGGGCATTCCTCAATAAGTACATATTTGTACTCCTCAGCAGTTAGAACAATGTCCAAATTATGTTTCCAGTCAATATAATTAGGTCTAGTAAGTTTGTTTTCTTTAAGAATCACCATAAGTGGACTGAAAGAACCCATTTTTTGAAATTCTGAGAATCACATAAATAAAATTATGTAGGGCAAAAAAAACTTTTTGAATTAACTAAATATTGATTCCCTCAAAACAATAATAAGAAATTCACCAACACCTTGAACACCATGAATTTAGCATGCCACGATAGTGTGGACGTATACAAATTCAACTTTGTTCAAGTAGATTTTTCTTATTAATTTTACTATCATGTCAATATAACTTTATGATAAATAAAATTAATATGCTGGTCTTGCTCTGGTCATACAAATAATAGCAGTGACTCCGATGGGGAAGATACCATTATTTGTATCTAAGTGTATACCATTACTTAATACTAAGTCCATTACCTTGTAATGAGTTCCTTCAGATGGAGAAGTGAACACATACTAGGTAACTTTCTACAATTATCCCTAAGGAAGTTTGTACTGGTGATCCATAATTATACTCATCCGATATGGAGGAAAGCACTAAAGCCAACACGCAAGTATAATTACATCACCTACAAACCAGTAATGGAGACCATAGGATTTATACAAAATAAAAATCCTCTCCCACTTAGTTATTTAACAATGAGGGTTTTTTTACTAGTTGATATTATGTCCATGTTGCCCATTATTAATGTAGGCTTGGTTTTTCAAAAAAACAACCACACAATAATAAACATGCATAATTAGAAAAAGCAAAATGACAAAAATAAGAGAAAATATCCAACTATTATGGTCATCTTTGCTGCTCCGTCCTCAACTATCCGAATCCAAAATCTGGCGCTGTGCAGATCTATACGGGGTTCGACCTGGATTCCTTCATCGAAAATCATATGTCTACCTCTGGATTGCTCAAAACCAGCATCTCGTCCGGCGTCAGAAACAGCCACCACCGCCATCACGATTGATCAAAAATAATTAAAATTACATCAATCCTATGCCTCCCGAAGGAGTTCACACATAATCTAGATTGAAAAATTAAATTAATAAGCACGATCAACCCTCATGATTTTAATTACATCCACAGCAGCAACAACATCCACGACATGTCCGTGGTTTAAACAACACAATCAAAAAACATGCATTAGACCATAAATGTTGGATCTAAGATGCCTGCAAAACCGAGTTAGAACAGATCTACATCTACCGACTACTACATAGCGCAAGTTTTATTGGACAACATGGACGTATCAATCAATATGTAGAAACAAAGTGGCTCTGATACCAATTGATGGAACTGGAGATTCCCAGGACCCTTCCTTTAGTGTGCGTATTGATCGATAGAAAGTTAAACAGATCTAATACGTGTTCTAACCCTTCATAGGCGGAAACTAGGGTTCACGAATTATACCTGCGGCGGAAAGAAGATAAGTAATTCCTGGCAATCTCGAGCGGACGACCCCAAGATCTTCTGCACGTATTCCTTCCTCGAGTTGGACATCGTATGGGCGACGATCTCCCAACTTTTTCTTCTCCTTGGCAGCACTCTCTTTCTCTCCTTACGTGAATCACGAATTTAGAGAAAAGTTTAGATTTCTGATCAGTAATCTGGCGGCCAGAGAATAGAGGATATATATAGGCTACGGCAGGGACCATGAGAAGAAATTAGGGTTAGGCCTCCTAACAGATCTGGATATCCCGTGTTCAGCCCGAACTCATAATCCAGGCCCATTAACAATAGCTCGGTCCACTAATGAGCTATTGTTGCACTACCTCCCTAATCCTAAATTATGTTTGTGGGCTCCTTTTATTATATGCTCGTTTGGCTCCCCATGTTAAGATATCGTATGTCCGTCGATCAAATTAAGTTACTGACAACTATATTGATTCGACATATTTTATCCTTAAGTAGTACCGCTCAACTTTATTTGTCATGTCGGATATAATCCACCTGCATGGTTTACATGACAATCCTTATGAGCTCCTTAAGAGGACATCATCAACCCGATGTATCGGGACATGGATTCCATTTATAATCAACAGCCCATCATACATACAATGTTATTACCCAATTCATAGAGGTTGTTGATCCATAATGAATCTCACTCTTTTATGAGTCAAAGTAATGCACATTGCATATACATGTCCGTTATTATATCCGGATTAAGAGTACAAGCATCCATAATAACAGAGGTGTTTGTTCTCTTATGTAGTCAGTACAAAGAGAACAACCTCAAGTGGTCCTGTTCAATACACACAAAGTGTACTAGTGTAAACCTATAGTCAAGATAGACTAATACCAGATTACACTACAACCTTTCCAATAGATTGTCCAAGTCCATCTAGGTTGTGAACTATTTATATACTCCATAGGAAACTGATAATATGATCTTCTGTGTGACACCACATACCATATTATCTACAATATAGAATATCCGACATTTGCATTAACACTTGCAACAAATACAATATGCAAACATTTGCCCATATGATTCTCATTCAAAATTTAAGGAAATAAGGTTACTACAAAAGTGATGCTTTTAGTATATAACCCTAACAGTACGCTCGTTATGTTTCATATTTCAGTTAGAATCACACATTTGTACTCGTTTTTGCCATTCTACGAGCATTTAATACTTATTTCGGATAGAAAATCACATTTCTATACCCGCTTTCACAAATCTATGCCATTTTTTCCAGTATTTCAGTTAGAATCATATATCTACTGTCGTCCATTCTGTACCATATTTCGTTTATAACCACCCATCTATACATGTTTTCACCAAAAGCCTATTTTACACCATGTTTCGTAGAATCGCCCATTTATACTCGTTTTTACCATTCCATGCCTATTTTATACCTTATTTCGATTATAATTACCTATCTAATATTCGTTTTCATTATTGTATGCTCGTTCTGCACCATATTTCAATTAGAATCACTTATTTATATTCGTTTGCTCCATTCTACAAGCATTTAATACCTTATTTCAGTTACAAATCTCATTTCTATCCTTGTTTCCACAAATCTATGCCACTTGTCTAATCATATTTGGGTTAGAATAATGCATCTACAGTCGGTTTTACCAATCTATGCCCATTCAACTCCATATTATGCATAGAACCATCGTTTTCACCATTCTCCGCACATGTTATACCATATTTCGGTTAGAATCACCCATCTATACTCGTTTTTCACCATAATTTGGTTATATTCTTATTTTCATCATTGTATGCTCGTTCTCTACCATATTTTAGTTAGAATCACTCATTTATACTCTTTTTCACAATTATATGAGCATTTGATACCTTATTTTGGTTAAATCACATTTTATACTCGTTTTCGCTAATCTATGCCCACTTTTTTAACGTATTTCGGTCAGACTCGGTTTCACCAATTTACGCCTATTATATACCACAGTTCTTTTATAACAACTCGTCTTACTCGTTTCACCATTCCGCAACTATTTTGTACTATATTTCGGTTATAATTACCAATCTAATACTTGTTTTCATCATTGTATGCTCGTTCTGTACGATATTTCACTTAGAATCACTCAAATCGTTTTCACCTTTCCAAAAGCATTTGATATCTCATTTCGGTCAAAAATTATATTTCTATACTCATTTCAAAATAGAACAACTCATTTCGGTCAAAAATAATATTTCTATACTCGTTTTAAAAATCATATTTCTATACTCGTTTTTACATTTCCAAAATATAGTATAAAATAGTCATAGAATGGTGAAAACGAGTATAGACGGATGATTCTAACTGAAATATGGTACAGAACGAGCGTACACTGATGAAAAAACAAGTACTAGATGGGTAATTATAACCAAAATATAGTATAAAATATTTGTGAAATGGTGAAGACGTGTATAGATGGATGCTTACAACCCAAATATTGTGTAAACTGGGCGTAGAATGGTGACAATGAGCATAGATGGGTTGTTCTAATCGAAATATGGTGTAGAATTAACGTAGATTGGTGAAACTAAGTGTTGATGTGTGATTCTAACCGAAATAGGGTAAAAAAAGTGGCAAATATTGGCAAAAACAAGTATATAAATTTATATTTAACCGATATATGGTATCAAATGCTCGCAGCATTGTGAAACCGAGTATAGATGAGTGATTCTAACTGAAATATAGAACACAACGCGATTATAATGATAAAGACGAGTATTACATAGGTAATCATAACCAAAATATAGTATAAAACAAGCGTGGAATGGTGAAAACGAATATAGATGGGTGATTCTTAAAACAATATGGTGTAAAATGGGCGTAGAATGGTGAAAACGAGTATAAATGGATAGTTCTAATCAAAATATGGTGTATAATGGGCGTAGATTGGTGAAACCGAGTGTAGATACGTGATTCTATCTTAAAAATATGATTTTAATCGAGTGTAGATTGGCGAAAACGGGTATAGAAATGTGATTTTAACCGACATAAGATATCAAATGTTCGTAAAATTGTGAAAACAAGTATAAATGAGTGATTCAATTTGAAATATATATGGTACATAACAAGCATACAATGACGAAAATGAGTATTAGATGGGTAACTATTACTGAAATATAGTATAAACGGACGTAGAATGGTGAAAACGAGTATAGATAGGTGATCGTAACCGAAATATGATATAAAATGGGCATAAAATGGTGAAAACGAGTACAGATGGGTGGTTCTAATCGAAATATGGTGTACAATGGGCGTAGGTTGGTGAAACCGAGCACAGATGCGTGTTTTTAACCGAAATATGTTAGAACAAAAGAATAGAAAATGAGTATAGGAATTAGATTTAAACTAAAATAGGGTATCAAATGCTCGTATAAATGTGAAAACGAATATAAAATGAGCAATTCTAACCGAAAGTAGTATAGAACGAGCATACAATGATGAAAACGAGTATTACATGGGTAGTTATAAACGAATTAAGGTTCAAAACTGGCGTAGAATGGTGAAAACGAGTATATATGGACAATTCTAACTGAAATATGGTATAAAATATGCATAAAATGGTGAAAGCAAGTATAGTTGGATGGTTCTAATCAAAATATGATGTAGAATGGGCATAGATTTGTGAAACCGACTGTAGATGTATGATTCTAACCGAATTATAGCCAGAAAGTGGCGTAGATTGTTTGAATCGAGTATAGAGATATGATTGTTGACCGAAATGAGATATCAGATGCTCATGGAAAGGTGAAAATGTCTTGAGTGATTCTAAGTGAAATATCGTACAGAACGAGCGTACAATAATGAAAACAAGTATTAGATGGATAATTATAACTGAAATATTGTATAAAATAGTCGCAAAAAGATGAAACGAGTAAGATGGGTGGTTTTAATAGAAATGTGGTATAGAATGGGCTTAAATTGGTGAAATCGAGTCTGACCAAAATATGTTAAAAAAGTGTCGTAGATTAGCGAAAACGAGTACAAAAAAGTTATTTTAACCAAAATAAGGTATCAAATGCTCATAAAATTGTGAAAACATGTATAAATGAGTGCTTCTATCTAAAATATGGTAGAGAATGAGCATACAATGATGAAAATGAGAATAAGAATATAACCAAATTATGGTGAAAATGAGTGTAGATGGGTGATTCTAACTGAACTATGGTATAACCTGTGTGTAGAATGGTGAAAATGATGGTTCTATGCGTAATATGGAGTAGAATGACCGTAGATTGGTGAAACCAACTGTAGATGCATTATTCTAACCCAAATATGATTAGACAAGTGGCAAAGATTTGTGGAAACAAGTATAGAAATGTGATTTCTAACATAAATAAGGTATTAAATGCTTGTAGAATGGTGCAAACGAGTATAAATAAGTGATTCTAATTGAAATATGGTGCAGAACGAACATACAATAATGAAAACGAATATTAAATAGGTGATTATAACCGAAATAAGGTATCAAATAGGCATGGAATGGTAAGAACGAGTATAAATGGGTGATTCTACGAAACATGGTGTAAAATAGGCGTTTGCTGAAAACATGTATAGATGGGTGGTTCTAATCGAAACATGGTATAGAGTGGACAACTGTAGATATTTGATTCTAGCCGAGTATTGTAAAAATAAGTGGCATAGTTTTGTGGAAATGAGTATAGAAATGTGATTTTCTAACTGAAATAAGTATCAAATGTTCGTAGAATGACAAAAACGAGTATGAATGTGTGATTCTAACTGAAATATAATACATAACGAGCGTACAATAATGAAAGCAAATATGAGATGGTTTCTTGTAACTAAAGTATGGTTTAAACATGCATCGAATGTTGAAAACAAGTATAGGTGGGTGATTCTACTCGAAATATGGTGTAGGCGTAGAATGGAAAAATCGAGTATAGATGGGTGGTTATTATCGTAATATGGTGCAGAATAGGGATCGATTGGCGGAACCGACGGTAGATGCATGATTTTAACCGAAATATGGTAAAAAAAAGTAGCATAGATTGGTGGAAACGAGTATAAAAATTATGATTTCTATCAGAAATAAGGTATCCAAGGCTCGTAGAATGGTGAAAATGAGTATAAATGAGTAAATTCTAACTGAGATATGGTACCTAACATGTGTATGATGATGAAACCGAGCATAGATACGTGATTCTATCTTAAAAATATGATTTTAACCGAGTGTAGATTGGTGGAAACGGGTATAGAAATGTGATTTTAACCGACATAAGATATCAAATGTTCATAAAATTGTGAAAACAAATATAAATGAGTGATTCAATTTGAAATATGGTACATAACGAGCGTATAATGACAAAAATGAGTATTAGATGGGTAACTATTACCGAAATATAGTGTAAACGGACATAGAATGGTGAAAACGAGTATAGATAGGTGATCGTAACCGAAATATGATGTAAAATGGGCATAAAATGGTGAAAACGAGTACAGATGGGTGGTTCTAATCGAAATATGGTGTACGATGGGCGTAGGTTGGTAAAACCGAGCATATATGCGTGTTTTTAACCGAAATATGTTAGAACAAATGAATAGAAAATGAGTATAGGAATTAGATTTTAACTGCAATAGGGTATCAAATGCTCGTAGAAATGTGAAAACGAATATAAAATGAACGATTCTAACCGAAAGTAGTATAAAACGAGCATACAATGATGAAAACGAGTATTACATGGGTAGTTATAAACGAATTAAGGTTCAAAACTGGCGTAGAATGGTGGAAACGAGTATAGATGGACAATTCTAACTGAAATATGGTATAAAATATGCATAAAATGGTGAAAGCAAGTATAGTTGGATGGTTCTAATCAAAATATGATGTAGAATGGGCATAGATTTGTGAAACCGACTGTAGATGTATGATTCTAACCGAATTATAGCCAGAAAGTGGCGTAGATTGTTTGAATTGAGTATAGAGATATGATTGTTGACCGAAATGAGATATCAAATGCTCATGGAAAGGTGAAAATGTCTTGAGTGATTCTAAGTGAAATATCGTACAGAACGAGCGTACAATGATGAAAACAAGTATTTGATGGGTAATTATAACCGAAATATTGTATAAAATAGTCGCAAAAAGTTGAAACGATTAAGACAGGTGGTTTCAATAGAAATATGGTATAGAATGGGCTTAAATTGGTTAAATCGAGTCTGACCGAAATATGTTAAAAAAAGTGTCGTAGATTAGCGAAAACGAGTATAAAAAAGTGATTTTAACCAAAATAAGGTAACAAATGCTCATAGAATTGTGAAAACGTGTATAAGTAAGTGCTTCTATCTAAAATATGGTAGAGAACGAGCATACAATAATGAAAATAAGAATAAGAATATAACCAAATTATGGTGAAAACAAGTATAGATGGGTGATTCTGACCGAATTATGGTATAACCTGTGCGTAGAATGGTGAAAATGATGGTTCTATGCGTAATATGGAGTAGAATGGGCATAGATTGGTGAAACCGACTGTAGATGCATTATTCTAACCCAAATATGATTAGACAACTGGCGGTGATTTCTGAAAACAAGTATAGAAATGTGATTTCTAACTGAAATAAGATATTAAATGCTTGTAGAATGGTGCAAACGAATATAAAGAAGTGATTCTAATTGAAATATGGTACAGGACGAGCATACAATAATGAAAATAAATATTAGATAGGTAATTATAACTGAAATAAGGTATAAAAAAGGCATGGAATGGTAAAAATGCCTATAAATGGGTGATTCTACGAAATATGGTGTAAAATTGGCGTTTGGTGAAAATGAGTATAGATAGGTGGTTCTAATCGAAATATAGTATAGAATGGACAACTGTAGATATTTGATTCTAACTGAAATATTGTAAAAAAAGTGGCGTAGATTTGTGGAAGTGAGTATAGAAATGTGATTTTCTAACCGAAATAAATATTAAATGTTTGTAGATTGGCAAAAATGAGTATGAATGTGTGATTCTAACTGAAATATGATACATAATGAGCGTACAATAATGAAAACAAATATGAGATGGTTAATTACAACCAAAGTATGGTTTAAACATGCGTGGAATGTGGAAAACAAGTATTGGTGGGTGATTCTAGTCGAAATATGGTGTAGGCATAGAATGGTAAAATCGAGTATAGATGGGTGGTTCTGATCGTAGTATGGTGCAGAATACGCATAGATTGGCGAAACCGATGGTAGATGCAAGATTTTAACCGAAGTATGGTAAAAAAAAGTGGCATAGATTGGTGGAATAAAAATTATGATTTCTATCAAAAATAAGATATCTACTGCTCGTAGAATGATAAAAATGAGTATAAATGAGTAAATTCTAACTGAGATATGGTAACTAACGTGCGTATGATAATGAAAATAATTATTAGATAGCTAATTATAACCAATATATTGTATAAAATAGTCGTGGAATGGTAAAAACGACTATAGACGGATGATTCTAACTGAAATATGGTACAAAATGAGCGTACACTATTGAAACAAGTACTTGATGGGTAATGCAGTTGCAGACGGACAGAACTGAGTTACAACTCAGATGAAGGAGAAGAAAGAAGAAAGAAGAAGAGAAAAGGTTCTTGCTGGGGTGATTAAGATCACCGTTGCTCAAAGCAAGATTTGCCCCACCACGATCTGCTTCTAGGAACCAGCAAGTTCACGAAGAACTTCTGGAACGCTCGTAAGTCAAAATTTGAGACTTGAACGGGCTTCCTGGACTTTACAGACTCCCTTAACTCTCTTCTTTGTGCATCTTTCAAAGGAGGCCAAGGGGCTCTATTTATAGAGTGGAGTTGAGACTTCACCTCTTCTCCTATCCGATGTGGGACTAAAATACCAATACTCAAAAATAGAGTTTGATATTTTAGATCATCCCACAATCAGCATAGAAGTGTGCCAGTCCATGCCTACCCTCCGAACACTCCCGTGCATGCACGAGACATCCTGGAGTCCGTGTCCGAGTCCGAGTCTGCACAACAAAAATCAACTTGCATCCTTGTTGGATTTAATCCTTTTTTCTTCTAGGAAAATACTCCCACATGGCATAAACTTGCACTCCACTACACCTCATGTGCACACCTCAACACAAGCAATGCATTATATTGAGATACTCACCATTTGGTATAGTCGATGTGGGACTATCTTTTCTAGTCCAAAGGCAAAAATACCAACAATCCCTCACATATCTTAATATATGGGTTGAGCGTTCCCCACAGTGACTGTCCATCATGCATTAGGAGAGATGTTGCTACGACTTGAATCTTCCTGTATAGGTTAAATAACAGCATGATACAAGAATGGACTAAGCCTTGAATTCTGTACCATAACTGCAATTCTTCCTACTCACATAATGACATCAACTGTGCTTCTGGCTGCACATTGAAGGCCTTGTGCCAGCCTAGTTTTAGTGTATAATTTTTGGGCGTCTACAAGTTTTCCCTCAAGAGACGGCCTGATATCTCTGTCCATACACTATAGGTGAGTTCTTTATAAAGAGTCATGGCATGAAGCATTGCGCTTCTTTGCGGTGCTACACCGCTATGACATGGCTTAAAGCCGAGGCTTTACCCTACCTGGGTACCTCATCGTAGTGTCATACTACTGTAGCATGAGGTCACAGGCCTCTTTGTAGTGCCAAACTATCCAGCATGAAGCCTTGCGCTTCCGTACGGTGTTACGCCGCTATGATATGGCTCACAAAGCCGAGGCTTTACCCTACCTGGTACCTCTTCGTGGTGTCATGCCACTGTAACATGAGGACATCGTCCTCTTTGTAGTGCTGTCTACCTCTCTTTATTAGGATTATCATATAGCATTAGGCTACCTGCCTATTTGCAGTACTACTCTGCTGTGACTTGGCTTGCAAAGCCGAGGCATTACCCCTACCCGGGAACCTCATGGTGGAGTCACCCCACTATAGCATGAAGTTATACTCCTTGTAGTGCTGCGCTACCGTGCTTCATGTAAAGCACTCCAGGCATTCACTCTGCCTGAGAAATCATTAAGGCATTTAAGCCAATCTTCCCACAGGATCCGTTTTCTGCAGAAAACAACAGTAGACAACAGTGGTTGTAGGTCCGTAACCTCTCCATGTCACAGAGGACAAGTACCCACCATTCCTGATATTCTTCTGGTTAATAGTCCTTCCTTGAACCAAAAGCTAGATGCCTAGTAGATTTCTCTTTGAACTAATAGCATAAAACTTTATGGTAGGATTGTAATAATATAATATCAGAATGCCTTCAAGCCTATTTTATAAGCTGTGTCATCGACCAGCTGGCGCTTGAGGCCCTTGGTGAACGGATCCGCCAGGTTCTTCTGACTCTGAACATCAATCACTGTAATAACACCCCTCTTGATGAGATCGTGTACTGCCCTGTGCTTCAACCGCAAAGTCCTCTTCTTCCCGTTGAAGAGGTCATTTGATGCCACCGCCGCAGTTGCCTGATTGTCGCAGTATATCGGTATCGTCGGTATTTGTGTCCCAACCACTGGAAGATCATACATGAGCTCCTAAAGCCATTCTGCTTTCTTCGATGCGGTATCAAGTACAAAGAACTCAGATTTTATGGATGACCGCGAGAGTATAGTCTGCTTCTTCGATTTCCACGATATAGCAGCTCCACCCATTATGAAAATGTATCCACCTGTGGACCTCTCGCTCTCCACTTCTGAGCACCAACTGGCATCACTGAAGCCTTCCACTACCGACGGATCTCCGTTGTAGTGCAGTGCATACGTCTGAGTCTTCTTGAGATATCTCATAACCCGTTTTACAGCTTTCCAGTGCTCAATGCCTGGGTTGCTCGTGAAATGACTCAACATTCTCATAACGAAAGCTATGTCAGGCCTTGTGGCAGTAGTAGCATACATTAAACTCTCGATTACGCTTGCATACTCCAGCTGCCTGACACTTTCCCTTGAATTAGGCTTCAGTTTCAGATCACACTTGTACGGCGTATCGATCCCTGGAAGATCCTGATACCCGTAACGAGTGATCATCTTCTCAACATAATAAGACTGTGACAGTGCTAGTCCAGTGTCTGTCCGGATGATCTTGAGTCCCAAAATAACATCAGCATCCCCCAAGTCCTTCATACTGAACTTCGTCGAGAGGAACTTCTTTGTCTCCGTGACAGCTTATATCCGTACCTAGGATTAGCATGTCGTCCACGTATAGACAAACGATGACACCTCTTCCGTCAGCAAACTTCGTATAGACGCACTTGTCTGTTTCACTGAGCCTGTAGCCATTTGACCTTATGACTTTGTCAAACTTCTCATGCCATATTTTGGGAGCTTGTTTTAAACCGTACAGAGATTTTACCAACTTGCAGACTTTGTCTTCAAGACCTTTGACGACAAACCCTTCTGGTTGTTGTATGTATATCTCTTCGGTCAGCTCGCTATTCAAGAATACCGTTTTCACATCCATCTGATGTACCACCATCTTATGTATCGCTGCGAGAGTAATCAACATTCTGATGGTGGTCATCCGGGCTACTGGAGCATACGTGTCAAAGTAGTCGATCCTCTGCTTCTGAGAAAACCCCTTGGCCACCAACCTGGCCTTGAACTTGTCAATGGTTCCATCAGCTTTCATCTTCTTCTTGAAGATCCACTTATATCCAATAGGTTTTGCTCCTTCAGGTAGATCAACCAACACCCAAGTGTTATTAGAGGTGATTGATTCAATTTTATTGTCTATCGCCTCCTTCCAGAAAATAGCATCTCTGGTCTTCATCGCCTCATCATAGGTAAGCGGATCTGCTTCCATATGATAGGTGATGAAGTCATCTCCGAAGTTCTTCGGCCTCCTCGCTCGCTTCGACGATGGCTCAGCGAGTTCTGGTTCAATCGTTGTCTCCTCAGTAGCAACTTCATCTTGGACAACTGGCTCATTGAAGATCTCAGTCACCTTTGCACCTTCATCATTCTCCAGAATGTCCGTTAGAACAATGTTCTTGTGCCTTATAAACTTGTCTTCAAAATATTCAGCATCACGAGATTCGATGAAATGATTTGACTCAATATCAAGAAATCTCCGAGCATCACTCTTCTCGGCATACTCCAAGAAGATCGTCTTCGTATTCCTTGTCCCCAGTTTTTGAATCTTCATATCTAGGAGCTTCACATAGGCCAGACACCCCCACACTCAAATGATATTCAATTTAGGTCTGACTTTGAACCAGAGTTCATAAGGAGTTACGTCCGAAGTTGCATACGGCACTCTATTTAGAATAAAAGTGGCTGTCAATGCAGCTTCTCCCCATTAGCATTTAGGAAGACTCGTAGTTAGCAGCATTGAGTTTATCATTTCTGTCAACGTTCTGTTCTTTCTCTCCGCTATCCCGTTAGATTGAAGAGAATACGGAGCAGTAGTCTCATTGATGATTCCATGTTCTTTGTAGAACGATGCAAATTCATGAGACCTATACTCTACATCTCGATCACTTCTGAGTAGTTGTAGATCGGTTTAACGTTCAGCTTTAGCCCTGAAGTCTCTGAACTACTTGAATGATGCATCCTTCTACTTGAGAAGTCATGCGAATGTGCACTTCGAGAAACACTTCAAACCGGCCTCTGTGGAGAATTGATAAAAGTCACAGATATCTGAGTGTACTAACTCCAGATAATCAGTACTTTAGTTGAATCGTCTGAGCAGCTTACCAACAGTCTTGTATCTGCACAGACCTTAAACTCCTCCACCTCCTTACCCCTATATTCCGAAGATAAGGTCCCGGTAGGATAGCTTGAGTCTGCTTCTGTCATAGAACAACTCTCAGTCCACTCAATGAAGTAACTTCATCGCCATCAGCAGAAATTCGAACATTCCTTCAGCATCGAGCATCTTTTCGAAGCATGTTCCTCGCCAAGAAATTACCATCTAGCTAGTACGAATGTCCATCTTTCAAGTCTGTATCAGATAACAGACTTTCTGAGATCAGATCACCAAAAAATCTCTGGTACGTGCTATACACATTCCAGTGTCCTTGTCGGTGGTTAATAACTATTGTCTCAATCTTCAGAACTTCTGCTAGATATATGTTCGCCATCGAGACCTTCGTCATAACATGGCTCGTCCTTGGTGAACAGCTCCTTTGAGAGCACACGTGGTCAGATGCACTAGTGTCAGACCACTAGTCAGCTACCACGCTAGATTACCACGCTAGATAACTCAACCTGTGCAACACTAGCAACCAAGTTAAGTAATCAAAATAACCAAGTTTAGCTATACCTGCTATTTTGGTTTGGGCTTGGATTTGCATTCACTCATGTAGTGGCCATTCTTGTCACAGTTGAAGCAAGTCACGTGGGACTTGGATTTCTGTTGCTTGAACGAAGGACCGTTCACTTTTAGATTTAGTGGAGTCCTTCTTCTTGTGATGAGAAGCCACCTACTTCCCCTTGAACTCTCTTGTCTGTAACAAGTTGGCCTTAGCCAGTTGTTTGGACAGAGAGTCCATCTTCTGTTGAGATCGCATTTCGTCCTCAACGAGGATCTCTTGTAGAAGATCTTCCAATCTAATGTCCAGCTTCTTCCGATGCATTCTAGCATAGAAGTTGCTCCAACCAGCAGGAAGTTTCGAGACTATTCCTCCAACGACAAACTTGTCGACGAGGGATATCTTCTCGTCATCTAACTTCTGGTGCAACTTCAGGAATTCCTTTACTTGAGGTAGCATCGCCATCTCGTCTTCGAAGAGGCACTTGTGGTACTTTTCGACGATGAAGATTTTGGAACTGTTCTCATCATCTTCATATAGCTTACCCAAAGAATCCCAGATCTCTTTGGCATTCTCTATCTTGGAATATGACTCAACCAGAGATTCTTCCATAGAATTGAGAATCAGCAGTTTACATATGCTGTTTTCTCTCTTCCATTTGCTCTGCTTGATGAGTGCAGCAGCAGTAGCATCGGCAGTTTCTCCTTCTGGAATCGTCGGTTCATCCTCAATCAACACATGGTCTACGTCCATGAGTTGAAGATTAAGGGTGACCTTCCTCTTCCATATTTGGAAATATTCTCCGTCGAATTTCTCCAACTTGTTAAAGCTGGTATCGATGAGAGAAGCACGAGAGTTTTCCATCTACAAGGATCTTGCTTTGAGATTGTTAGTCCCGGGGCTTGATCAAAGATGGTAGAGTCGATGTCGAGATCAGAGGTTCAACAAACGTTCACCTTCTGATTATTCTTGAGATCCAAGAGGAACACTATAATATAAATCTGATTACAAAAGCAACAATAATCAGAAAGTAAATCTCACGTTCTTCCTCGCAATCGCAGTTGTTGACGGACAGAACTGAGTTCAGAAAATAAATCTCACGTTCTTCCTTGCAATTGTAGTTGCAGACGGATAGAACTGAGTTACAACTCAGATGAAGGAGAAGAAAGAAGAAAGAAGAAGAGGAAAGGTTCTTGCCGGGGTGATTAAGATCACCGTTGCTCAAAGCAAGATTCGCCCCACCACGATCTGCTTCCAGGAACCAACAAGTTCACGAAGAACTTCTGGAACGCTCGTAAGTCAAAATTTGAGACTTGAACGGGCTTTCTGGACTTTACAGACTCCCTTAACTCTCTTCTTGGTGCATCTTTCAAAGGAGGCCAAGGGGCTCTATTTATAGAGTGGAGTTGAGACTTCACCTCTTCTCCTATCCGATGTGGGACTAAAATACCAATACTCAAAAATAGAGTTTGATATTTTAGATCATCCCACAATCAGCATAGAAGTGTGCCAGTCCACGCCTACCCCCCGAACACTCCCGTGCATGTACGAGACATCCTGGAGTCCGTGTCCGAGTTCGAGTCTGCACAACAAAAATCAACTTGCATCCTTGTTGGATTTAATCCTTTTTCCTTCTAGGAAAATACTCCCACATGGCATAAACTTGTGCCCCACTACACCTCATGTGCACACCTCAACACAAGCAATGCACTATATTGAGATACTCACCATTTGGTGTAGCCGATGTGGGACTATCTTTTCTAGTCCAAAGGCAAAAATACCAACAATTATAACCATAATATATTATAAAATAGTTGTGAAATGGTGAAGACGAGTATAGATGGATGCTTCTAAACTAAATATGGTGTAAAATGGGCATAAAATGGCGACAACGAGCATAGATGGGTGGTTATAATCGAAATATGGTGTAGAATTAACGTAGATTGGTGAAACTAAGTGTAGATGTGTAATTCTAACCGAAATAGGGTAAAAAGAGTGGCATAGATTGGCGGAAACAAGTATATAAATTTATATTTAACCGATATATGGTATCAAATGCTCGGAGCATTATGAAACCAAGTATAGATGAGTGATTCTAACTGAAATATAGAACAGAACGAGCTTATAATGATGAAGACGAGTAATACATGGGTAATCATAACCGAAATATAGTATAAAACAAGCATGGAATGGTGAAAACGAGTATAGATGGGTGATTCTTAAAACAATATGGTGTAAAATAGACGGCGAATGGTGAAAACGAGTATAGATAGGTAGTTCTAATCAAAATATGGTGTAGAATAGACATAGATTGGTGAAACCGAGTATAGATACGTGATTCTATCTTAAAAAAAATATGATTTTAACCGAGCGTAGATTGGCGGAAACATGTATAGAAATGTGATTTTAACCGACATAAGATATCAAATGCTCGTAGAATGGTGAAAACAAATATAAATGAGTGATTCTATTTGAAATATGGTATAGAACGAGCGTATAATAACGAAAAGGAGTATTAGATGGGTAATTATTATCGAAATATAGTATAAAACGGACGTAGAATGGTGAAAACAAGTATAGAAAGGTGATCTTAACCGAAATATGATGTAAAATGGGCATAGAATGGTAAAAAAAGAGTTCATTTGGGTGGTTCTAATCGAAATATGGTGTACGATGGACGTAGATTGGTGAAACCGAGCACAGATGCATTTTTTTTAACCGAAATATGGTATAACCTTTGCAAAGAATAGTGAAAATGAGAATAAGATTAACAAAATTATGGTGCAAAGAATGGTGAAAATGAGAATAAGATTAACCAAAATATTTAGATTTCGTATAAATAAGTAATTCTAAATAAAATATGGTAGAGAACGAGCAAACAATGATGAAAATGAGAATAAGATTAACCAAATTATGGTGAAAACGATTATAAATGGGTGATTCTAACCGATATATGGTATAACCTGTGCAAAGAATGGTGAAAACGATGGTTCTATGCGTAATATGGAGTAGAATGGGTACAGATTGGTGAAACTGATTGTAAATGCATTATTCTAACCCAAATATGATTAGGCAAGTGGCGTAGTTTTGGGGAAACAAGTATAGAAATGCGATTTCTAACTGAAATAAGGTATTAAATGCTTGTTCAATGGTGCAAACAAGTGATTCTAATTGAAATATCGTGCGGAACGAGCATACAATAATGAAAATGAATATTAGATTGGTAATTATAACCGAAATAAGGTATAAAATAGGCATGGAATGGTAAAAACAAGTATAAATCGGTGATTCTACGAAACATGGCATAAATTAGGCGTTTGGTGAAAACGTATATAGAATGGTGGTTCTAATCGAAATATGGTATATGTGATTCTAACTGAAATATTGTAAAAAAAAGTGGCATATATTTGTCGAAGCGAGTATAGAAATATAATTTTCTAACCGAAATAAGTATGAAATGCTCGTAGAATGGCGAAAACGAGTATAAATGGGTTATTCTAGCATAAATATGGTACTTAACGAACGTAGAATAATGAAAACAAATATGAGATGCTTAATTACAACCAAAGTATGATTTAAACATGCGTAAAATATTGAAAACAATTATTGATGGGTGATTCTACTCGAAATATGGTATGGAATAGGCGTAGAACGGTAAAATCGATTATAGATGGGTGGTTCTATTCGTAATACGGTGTACAATAGGCATAGATTGGTGGAACCGACTGTAGATGCGTGATTGTAACTGAAATATGTTAAAAAGGTGGCATAGATTGGTGGAAACGAGTATAAAAATTATGATTTCTAACATAAATAAGGTATCCAATGCTCGTAGAATGGTGAAAATGAGTATAAATAAGTAAATTCTAACTGAGATATGGTACTAAAGTGTGTATGATGATGAAAATGATTATTAGATAGGTAATTATAACCAAAATATATTATAAAATAGTCATAGAATGGTGAAAACGAGTATAGACAAATGATTCTAACTGAAATATGGTACAGAACGAGCATACACTGATGAAACATGTACAAGATGGGTAATTATAACCAAAATATTGTATAAAATAGTCGTGAAATGGTGAAAACGAGTATAGATGGATGATTATAACCTAAATATGGTATAAAACGATCGTAGAATGGCGACAACGAGCATAGATGGGTGGTTCTAATCGAAATACGGTGTAGAATTAACGTAGATTGGTGAAACTAAGTGCAGATGTGTAATTCTAACCGAAATAGGGTAGAAAAGTGGCATAGATTGGCGAAAACAAGTATATAAATTTATTTTTAACCGATATAATGTATCAAATGCTCGGAGCATTATGAAACCGAGTATATATTAGTGATTCTAACTGAAATATAGAACAGAACGAGCGTATAATATAAAAACAAGTATTATATGGGTAATAATAACCGAAATATAGTATAAAACAACCGTGGAATGGTGAAAATGAGTATAGATAGGTGATTCTTAAATCAATATGGTGTAAAATGGGCATAGAATGGTGAAAACGAGTATATATGGAGAGTTCTAATCAAAATATGGTGTAGAATGGGCGTCAATTGGTGAAATCGAGCGTAGATATGTGATTCTATTTTAAAAATGTGATTTTAACCGAGTCTAGATTGGCAGAAACGAGTATAGAAATGTGATTTTAACAGACATAATGTAATGTTCCAGTCCCAAAATACTTAGGATCGAGTACGTAGACATGCCAGCAGCATACATACAAAGAATACTCTAATATACGAAAACCTTGTATGTATACATAAGCTGTAAAATGCATTAACCACGAAACTAATCTCATCCACAAACCAATATATCATAAAATCAATTTATTAAAGTCATTTGTACAAAATGTTGGGCAGAGACAAATCTACTACCAACAAAAAAAGAAAAATACATAGCACAATGATGGAGGAGTCGAGCGAAGAAAAAGACGATCCAGAAGCTAGCATCGCGATGGTAGATTGTAAACTATGTCCTTGGCTAGAGCACCTGCAAAAATCACAAACACACCTGGAGAAATCACCAGGTCCTCAGAGGGACGTAATAAGATACGGGAAGAACATGCTAATATGAACTGTCAGAATAATAAATTAATATACAAAAGACTATCCTAGACACAAATATGCAAAGGGGATTCTAACTGTCTAATATGCAATTTAGAGGACAACTTTCATGTGCATGGGTGGGATTTAGGCTATAAGTACGTAATTGGCATCCAGTCATACGTATCCGGCCGTAACGTCCAAAACGTTAGAGGGTATCTGCAAATATATCATGCCATAGTTCTTTTCGAAAACTATGGTTTACCTGTCTGGCTTTCCATACGCACTAGTGACTGTCCTCCCCCAAGATTTTCTACATTGACCAAGTCAGGTCCATAACCTGTCAAATTTTGTAACTGCTTGAGTCTCTATACCCTAATCATAGCAGTTACGATATATCCGTCGCACGACTTCTTACATAAAGATGGCCAAGTCAATATACAAGTCGTGTCCCTAGCAACATGTCTCAAACCGTATAGTATAAGTGTCATGGCCAATGGAGATATAAGGATATCCCAAAATAAGAAGGTAGTCTGCTAAAACTAAGTCAACATGAATCAAATAAAATAAAGCAACAAAAAATGACTAATAGAGTCGCTTACACCCAAGTATGGCTTGGACGTGCAGTTTATAACAATTAAAACTAACAAATATGGAACAAAGTAAATAAATACTAAAAATAAATAATATGACAGTAACTATAGCAAGGTATACTTGCCTGGGTCCTAAGCACTGTGGTGGCGAAGATCAGACAGGAAAGTAGGTGGAACAACGGCTGCCGAGGAACTAAGGTCTAAACAAACATCTTAGATGCTGAAAATAGTCTATTATCTAATTAAATTAATACTGTACCTATTAGATTTATTTAATAAATTTTGAAATTAGGATATGGTATAGATTTTTGTATCAGCTTTTCGAAAAACTAAACGGATCGCATTTTCATGCCCGAAATCTTCCGAAATCACGAAAATATCGAAACACGTTTGTTTTTCGGACATCTAATACTCAAAGAGCTTTACAGAAATCTATAAAGTGAATTTTCTCTATTAAATATGTTTTTCGAAAGCTTACCTCGATACGCTTCTTTTAAAAAAATTAGAGATAAAACGGACTTCGGATCTAGAAGATATCGTCGTTCCAATTTGCTCTTGCTGCTAAAAAGCGGGGCTGAATTCTAATGATGAATTTTAGAGTTTCTATTGGACTAAAAATAATTTCGAATTATGGCTGATAGAGGGGGGATGTATTGGGTTTATATAGGTATTTATTTTAGATTTATCTCCTAACTTAGATATGATTTGATTTAAATAAATTGGAGTTTGCTTTGTTAGGATAGGATATAGATAGAGATGTTTTCCTAGTAGAAGTAGGATTAGTATTTATTTAAAATATTGTTTATATTTATCTAAATTATTATAGGTAATACATATAATTTATATTTATTTAAATAATCTACGTCTAATATTATTTATTGAAGTTGCATTAGTTAATACTAAATTGACTTTAATTATATATTACGTAAATAGTGTACAATATATGTAGGAGGTAAAGTTTAATAAAGGTCATGAAATAAATCCTAAAATCTTCAGAAAAAAATTGTACAATGTCTTTTAGAACCTTAATACTAGAAAATAGTTTTATATATTTTTATACTAAATTTACTAATGAGCACTATTATTATTATTATTATCACCATATATTTGAATATATAAAAAAAGAGGCCATTTATAACATTTTTAGTGTGTGCGGTGAATCAAACAATTGCACCAAAATGTCGGGGGCACGGTCGGTCATGCCAAGATCCTAGACGTAGGGTCATTGGGTCTGTCCGATTAGATGTCATGCGTTAAAATTGCGCGCAGCAAAAGATGGTCAAACTCCTAATTAATTATAAATATCGCGTCATCTAAGTTGCGCGTAAAAAAAAAAAGTGCATGGGAGGGCTTTTGTGTGTAAAGAAAAATCCATGGTCGTAGTATAGCTCGACTAGGTCACATATGCGAAACTTGTTGGATAAAATTATGTCATGTGGCGCTCCAATTGTTCAAGCCACGATAATGTGTATTTAATTATAAAATTAAATCTAAGGTTTTTATTCACCAATAATTTATTAAAAATAAAATTTAAAATTACCAAAATATCCTTAGTCAAAAATCTGGGGGGTTTACATCCTACCCAACTTACAAAAATTTTCTCCTCGAAATTAAAAATAACACACAATCTGTGGAAACAAATGCAAGGTGAAAAAAGAATTGGGTACGAAGATCATGTCACGATTTTTTTTGTGCAAATAGGAGAAACGGTTGTATATGTCGTCCTCGTACTTCCATGTTTTAGCGAAGCACTATGACACACGAACCGGGAGAGGAGAACAATTCATGGTACTTACAAGGATCACGGTAGTGGTTTCTAACTAGATATGATACCCTCGTGTTTCTATATCTATCAAGGTTTATGCCATAAAATTCTAAGTCATGTTATATTCATGGACGTGATTTCTAAAGAGAAGGTAGTCACCTAGGTAGGGCACGCTCAAGGAAACAATCCTATTATTCTCAAGTTTCAAATGATTAGAAGGTCATGTTAATAGATCAAGGGTTGAGGAAAAGGACGAATGACTCAAGACGGGGTCGTAGTCACATGGCTTGGTCGACGGCTAGCTACACTTATATATCCAAATATTATGGCTATAGGTGGTTGGTAACCTAAGTGGGATACTCGTTGCCTATTTATCCTCAAGCACGAAAGTTTATTTTGAAATAGGTAAAGACGAAAAACAGTAAAGGTTTCAAGGGAGATGCAACTGAACACAAATACTGGTTCAAAGGCGATTGGATAGTCCAAAGGGAGTTGTCAAAGCAGCCGCAGATGAGATCCTAGAGGGTAAGTATATTGGTTAACTATCTCATTCCACGTAGAATAGTCATATAAAAAAATGAACCAAGTGCACTATGGTTGATCAGACCTTAATACGCCAGTTCTGATTAGACAATGTATTAGTGGGCACCTACAATAAAACATATGTCCTGGACAAGCTCGATAAAAAGCAAGCTTGCAATACTAGGCTATAATAGCAGCGTTTAGTCAAGATAGTCCAAAATTTTGAGTACACAAGATAATGATGAAAGAAAGTATAAATAGTCTAAGTTCCTGAAGAGTCTAAGTCTTGTCCGATGATTGTGCCTATACCGTTGTCCTACTGTTTTCGTGTCTAAGGCTTTGACCAAATGGGTTAGTGTCCTCTAAACTATATAGTATAGGAAAACCTGTTAGTACTCTCTTTAATGGGTCATAGGGTCTAAGGGGGGTGTTAGGTTTAGGGCATTCTATCCAACTTACGAGAATAGTAGTGTGATGGTACAATGGGTCATGCCCACCTAGTATAGGATACTTTCCTAACCACTATCAAGCACGAAAGAAAGATAAGAATTAATGGTAGAGGGAATCAAACAAGATGTAAATCAAGGCAGTCAAGTGAGTGTTTGAAAAAGGAAATCGAGGGAGACGGTTAGGTATGTGGATGAGATCCTATAATCTAATCCTATACGCAGGCTTGGTTGGTATGGTAAAGTAACCAAGCAATTTATCTTGACCTGCATGGGCCACCACACATAAGATATCAAATGCTCGTAGAATGGTAAAAACAAGCATAAATGAGTGATTCTATTTAAAATATGGTACATAAGGAACGTACAATGTCGAAAAGGATCATTAGATGAGTAATTATTACAGAAATATAGTATAAAACGGACGTAGAATGGTGAAAACTAGTATAGATAGGTGATCGTAACCGAAAATGATGTAAGTTGGGCATAGAATAGTGAAAACGAGTACAGATGGGTGGTTCTAATCGAAATATGGTGTATGATGGGCGTAGGTTGATGAAACCGAGCATAGATGCGTGTTCTTAACCGAAATATGTAAGAACAAACGAATAGAAAATGAGGATAGAAATTAGATTTTAACTGAAATAAGGTATCAAATGCTCGTAGAATTGTGAAAACGAATATAAAATGAGTGATTCTAACTAAAAGTAGTATAGATCGAGCATATAATGATGAAAGCAAGTATTACATGGTTAGTTATAGCCGAATTAAGGTTCAAAACAGTCAAAGAAAGGTGAAAACAATTTTACATGGGTGATTCTAACCAAAATATGGTATAAAATATGCATAAAATAGTGAAAGCAAGTATAGATGGGTGGTTCATATCAGAAGATGATGTAGAATGGACATGGGTGATTCTAACCAAAATATGGTATAAAATATGCATAAAATATGATTTTTGACCGAAATGAGATATCAAATGCTCTTGACGAGTTGAGTGATTCTAAGTGAAATATTGTACAAAATGAGCGTACAATGATGAAACAAGTATTTGATGGGTAATTATAAACGAAATATAGTATAAAATAGTCACGAAATGGGGAAACGAGTAAAACGGGTGGTTTTAATCGAAATGTGCTATAGAATGGGCATAGAATGGGCGTAAATTGGTGAAACTGAGTCTTTCTGAAGTATCCTAAAAAGTGGCGTAGATTAGCGAAAACGAGTATAAAAATTTGATTTTAATGAAAACAAGGTATCAAATGGTCATAAAATTGTGAAAACGAGTGTAAATGAGTGATTCTAACTAAAATATGGTAGAGAATGAGCATACAATGATGAAATGAGAATAAGATTAACCAAATTATGGTGAAAACGAGGATAAATTGGTGATTCTAACCAAAATATGGTATAACCTGTGCGTAGAATGGTGAAAACGATGGTTCTATGCGTAATATGGAGTAGAATGGGCATAGATTGGTGAAACCGATTGTAGATGCATTATTCTAACCCAAATATGATTAGGCAAGTGGCGTAGATTTGTGGAAACAAGTATAGAAATGTGATTTCTAACTAAAATAAGGTATCAAATGCTTGTACAATGCTGCAAACGAGTACAAATAAGTGATTCGATTTGAAATATGGTGCGGAACGGGTATACAATAATGAAAACGAATATTACATAGGAAATTATAACCGAAATAAGGTATAAAATATGCATGGAATGGTAAAAATGAGTATAGATGGGCAATTCTATGAAACATGGTGTAAAATAGTCGTTTGGTGAAAATGTGTATAGATGGGTGGTTCTAATCGAAATATGGTATAGAATGGACGACTGTAGATATGTGATTCTAACCCAAGTATTGTAAAAAAAAGTGGCATAGATTTGTGGAAGCGAGTATAGAAATGTGTTTTTCTAGCCGAAATAAGTATTAAATGCTCGTAGAATGGTGAAAACGAGTATAAATATGTGATTCTAACATAAATATGATACATAACAAGTGTACAATAATGAAAACAAATATGAGATGGTTAATTACAACAAAAGTATGGTTTAAACATGCGTAGAATATTGAAAACAAATATAGATTGGTGGTTCTACTCAAAATATGGTGTGGAATAGGCGTAGAATGGTAAAATCGATTATAGATGGGTGGTTCTAATCGTAATATGGTGTAAAATAGGCATAGATTGGTGGAATCGACTGTAGATACATGATTGTAACCGAAATATGGTAAAAAAGGTAGCATAAATTTGTGGAAACGAGTATAAAAATTGTGATTTCTATCAGAAATAAGGTATCCAATGCTCGTAGAATAGTAAAAATGAGTATAAATAAGTAAATTCTAAGTAAGATATGGTACCTAATGTGTGTATGATGACGAAAATGATTATTAGATAGGTAATTATAACCAAAATATAGTATAAAATAGTCGTGGAATGGTGAAAACGAGTATAGACGGATGATTCTAACTGAAATATGGTACAGAACGAGCGTATACTGATGAAACAAGTACTAGATGTGTAATTATAACAAAAATATGGTATAAAATATTCGTGAAATGGTGAAAACGTGTATAGATGGATGAGTATAACCTAAATATGGTGTAAAACAGGCATAGAATGGCGACAACGGGCATAGATGGGTGGTTCTAATCGGAATATGTTGTTGAATTAACGTAGATTGGTGAAACTAAGTGTACATGTGTGATTATTATCGAAATAGGGTAAAAAAAGTGGCATTGATTGGCAAAAACAAGTATATAAATTTATTTTTAACCGATATAAGGTATCAAATGCTCGGAGCATTGTGAATCCGAGTATAGATGAGTGGTTCTAACTGAAATATAGAACAGAACAAGTGCATAATGTGAAAACAAGAATTACATGGGTAATCATAACTTCAATATAGTATAAAACAAGTGTGGAATGGTGAAAACGAGTATATATGGGTGATTCTTAAAACAATATGGTGTAAAATGGGCGTAGAATGGTGAAAACGAGTATAGATTGGTAGTTCTAATCAAAATATAGTATAAAATGGGTATAGGTTGGTGAAACCGAGGGTAGATACGTGATTCTATCTTAAAAATGTGATTTTAACCGAGTGTAGATTGTCAAAAACGATTATAGAAATATGATTTTAACAGACATAAGATATCAAATGCTCGTAGAATGGTGAAAACAAGTATAAATGAGTTGTTCTATTTGAAATATGGTACAAAATGAGCGTACAATGACGAAAAAGATCATTAGATGGGTAATTATTAGTGAAATATAGTATAAAACGGACGTTGAATGGTGAAAACGAGTATAGTTAGGTGATCGTATCCGAAATATGATGTAAGTTGGGCATAGAATGGTGAAAACGAGTACAGATGGGTGGTTATGATCAAAATATCGAGTATGATGGGCGTAGGTTGGTGAAATCGAGCATAGATGCGTGTTCTTAACTGAAACATGTTAGAACAAACGAATAGAAAATGAGTATAGAAATTAGATTGTAACTGAAATAAGGTATCAAATAATCGTAAAATTGTGAATAAGAATATAAAATGAGTGATTCTAACTGAAAGTAGTATAGATCGAGCATACAATGATGAAAACAAGTATTATATAGTTAGTTATAACCGAATTAAGGTTCAAAATAGGCAAAGAAAGGTGAAAACGAGTATACATGGGTGATTCTAACCGAAATATGGTATAAAATATGCATATAATGGTGAAAGCAAGTATAGATGGGTGGTTGTAATCGAAATATGATGTAGAATGGACATAGATTGGTGAAACCGATTATAGATGCAAGTTCTTAACCGAAATATAGCAAGAAGGTGGCATAGATTGTTTGGAACGAGTATAGAAATTTAATTTTTGACCGAAATGAGATATCAAATGATCTTGGAAAGGTGAAAAGGAGTTATGTGATTCTAAGTGAAATATCGTACAAAACAAGCGTACAATAATGAAAACAAGTATTTGATGGGTAATTATAACCAAAATATAGTATAAAATGGTCACGTAATGGGGAAACGAGTAAACGAGTGGTTTTAATCGAAATGTGGTATAGAATGGGCATAAATTGGTGAAATAGTCTTTCTGAAGTATTTTAAAAAAAGTGGCGTAGATTAGCAAAAACGAGTATAAAAATTTGATTTTAACGAAAGCAAGGTATCAAATGGTCGTAGAATTGTGAAAACGAGTATAAATGAGTGATTCTAACTAAAATATGGTAGAGAACGAGCATACAATGAAGAAATAAGAATAAGATTAACCAAATTATGGTGAAAACGAGGATAGATGGGTGATTCTAACCAAAATATGGTATAACCTGTGTGCAGACTGGTGAAAATGATGGTTCTATGTGTAATATGGAGTAGAATGGGCATAGATTGGTGAAACCGATTGTAGATGCATTATTCTAAACCAAATATGATTAGGCAAGTGGCGTAGATTTGTGAAAACAAGTATAGAACGGTGATTTCTAACTGAAATATGGTATTAAATGCTTGTAGAATGGTACAACCGAGTTCAAATAAGTGATGTTATTTGAAATATGGTGCGGAACGAGCATACAATAATGAAAACGAATATTAGATAGGTAGATATAACCGAAATAAGGAATAAAATAGGCATGGATTGGTAAAAATGAGTATAAATGGGCGATTCTACGAAACATGGTGTAAAATTGGCATTTGGTGAAAACATGTATAGATGGGTGGTTCTAATCGAAATATGGTATAGAATGGATGATTGTATTTATGTGATTCTACCTAAAATATTGCAAAAAAAAGTGGCCTAGATTTGTAGAAGAGAGTATAGAAATGTGATTTTCTAACCGAAATAAGTATTAAATGCTCGTAAAATGGCAAAAACGAGTATAAATTTATGATTCTAACATAAATATAATACATAATGAGCGCACAATAATGAAAACAAATATGAGATATGGTGTGGAAATGATAAAATCGATTATAGATGGGTGGTTCCAATCGTAATATGGTATAGAATAGGCATAGATTGGTGGAACCGACAGTAGATGCATGATTGTAACCGAAATATGGTAAAAATGTGGCATAAATTGGTGGAAACGAGTATAAAAATCGTGATTTCTATTAGAAATAAGGCATCCAGTGCTCGTAGAATGGTGAAAAAATATATAAATAAGTAAATTCTAACTGAGATATGGTACCTAACGTGCGTATAATGATGAAAATGATTATTAGATAGGTAATTATGACCAAAATATAGTATAAAATAGTCGTAGAAGGTGAAAACGAGTATAGACGGATGATTCTAACTGAAATATGGTACGAAACGAGCGTACACTGATGAAACAAGTACTATATGGGAAATTATAACCAAAATATGGTATAAAATAGTCATGAAATGGTGAAAACGAGTATAGATGGATGATTATAACCTAAATATTGTATAAAACAGGCGTAGAATGGTGACAACGAGCATAGATGGGTGGTTCTAATCGAGATATGGTGTAGGATTAATGTAGATTGGTGAAACTAAGTGTAGATGTGTGATTCTAACCGAAATAGGGTAAAAAAAGTGGCATAGATTGGCGGAAACAAGTATATAAATTTATTTTTAACCGATTTATGGTATTAAATGCTCGGAACATTGTGAATCCGAGTATGGATGAGTGACTCTAACTGAAATATAGAACAGAACGAGCGTATAATATGAAAACGAGTATTACATAGGTAATCATAACCAAAATACAGTATAAAACAAGCTTGGAATGGTGAAAACGAGTATAGATGGGTGATTCTTAAAACAATATGGGTAAAATGAGTGTAGAATGGTGAAAACGAGTATAGATTGGTAGTTCTAGTCATAATATAGTGTAGAATGGGAGTAGATTGGTGAAACCGAGTGTAGGTACGTGATTTTAACTTAAAAATATGATTTTAATCGAGTGTAGATTGACAGAAACGAGTATAGAAATATGATTTTAACAGACATAAGATATCAAATGCTCACAGAATGGTGAAAAATAGTATAAATGAGTGATTCTATTTGAAATATGGTACTGAACGAGCGTACAATGATGAAAAGGATCATTAAATGGGTAATTATTACCGAAATATAGTATAAACATACGTAGAATGGTGAAAACAAGTATAGATAGGTGATCGTAACCGAAATATGATGTAAGATAGGCATAGAATGGTGAAAACGAGTAAAGATGGGTGGTTCTAATCGACATATGGAGTATGATGGGCGTAGGTTGGTGAAACCGAGCATTGATGCGTGTTCTTAACCGAAAATATATTAGAAAAAACGAATAGAAAATGAGGATAGAAATTAGATTTAACTGAAATAAGGTATCAAATGCTCATAGAATTGTGAAAACGAATATAAAATGAATAATTCTAACTGAAAGTAGTATAGAACGAGCATACAATGATGAAAATAAGTATTACATGGTTAGTTATAACCGAATTAGGTTTCAAAACTGGGGTAGAATGGTGAAAACCAGTATAGATGGGTGATTCTAATCGAAATATGGTATAAAATAAGCATAAAATGGTGAAAGCAAGTATAGATGGGTGGTTGTAATCGAAATATGATATAGAATGGACATAGATTGGAGAAATTGACTGTAGATGCATGATTCTAACCGAAAATACAGAAAAAAATTTGGCATAGATTGTTTGGAACGAGTATAGAAATATGATTTTTGACCGAAATGAGATGTCAAATGCTCTTGGAAAGATGAAAACGAGTTGAGTGATTCTAAGTGAAATATCACACAAAACGAGCGTACAATGATGAAAAAAAGTATTTGATGGGCAATTATAACCGAAATATAGTATAAAATAGTCACAGAATAGTGAAACGAGTAAGACTGGTGGTCTTAATCGAAATGTGGTATGAAATGGGCATAGATTGGTGGAATCAAGTCTTTCCGAAGTATCTGGAAAAAAAGTGGGATAGACTAGCAAAAATGAGAATAAAAATGTGATTTTAACGAAAACAAGGTATCAAATGGTCAAAGAATTGCGAAAACGAGTATAAATGAGTGATTCTAACTAAAATATGTGTAGAGAACGAGCATACAATGAGGAAAATGAGAATAAGATTAACCAAATTATGGTGAAAACGAGTATAGATGGGTGATTCTAACCTAAATATGGTATAACCTGTGGGCCGAATGGTGAAAATGATGGTTTTATGCGTAATATGGAGTAGAATGGGCATAGATTGGTGAAACCGATTGTGGATGCATTATCCTAACCCAAATATGATTAGGCAAGTATCGTAGATTTGTGGAAACAAGTATAGAAATGTGATTTCTAACTGAAATAAGTTATTAAATGCTTGTAGAATGGTGCAAACGAGTACAAATAAGTGATTCTATTTGAAATATGATGGAGAACGTGCATACAATAATGAAAACGAATATTAGATAGGAAATTATAACCGAAATAAGGTATAAAATATGCATGGAATAGTAAAAACGAGTATAAATGTGCGATTCTACGAAACATGGTGTAAAATAGGCATTTGGTGAAAATTCGTATAGATGGGTAGTTCTAATCAAAATATGGTATAGAATGGACGACTGTAGATATGTGATTCTAACTGAAATAGTATAAAAAAATGGACTAGATTTGTAGAAGAGAGTATAGAAATGTGATTTTCTAACCGAAATAAGTATTAAATGCTCATAAAATGGCGAAAACGAGTATAAATGTGTGATTCTAACATAAATATGATGATACATAACGAGCGTACAATAATGAAAAGAAATATGAGATGGTTGATTACAACAAAAGTATGGTTTAAACATGCGTAGAATTTTGAAAACAAGTATAGATGGGTGATTCTACTCGAAATATGGTGTGGAATAGGCGTAGAATAGTAAAATCGATTATAGATTGGTGGTTCTAATCGTAATATGGTATAGAATTGGCATAGATTGGTGGAATCGACTGTAGATGCATGATTGTAACGGAAATATGTGGTAAAATGGTGGCGTAGATTGGTGGAAATGAGTATAAAATTGTGATTTCTATTAGAAATAAGATATCTAACGCTCGTAGAATGGTGAAAGTGAGTATAAATAAGTAAATTATAACTGAGATATGGTATGTAACGTGCGTATGATTATTAGATAGGTAATTATAGCCAAAATATAGTATAAAATAGTTGAGGAATGGTGAAAACGAGTATAGACGGATGATTCTAAATGAAAAATTGTACAGAACGAGCGTACACTGATGAAACAAGTACTAGATGGTTAATTATAACCAAAATATGGTATAAAATAGTCGTAAATGGTGAAAACGAGTATAGATGGATGATTATAACCTAAATATGGTGTAAAACGGGTGTAGAATGGCGACAACGAGCATAGATGGGTGGTTCTAATCGAAATATGGTGTAGAATTAACGTAGATTGGTGAAACTAAGTGTAGATGTGTGATTCTAACTGAAATAGGGTAAAAAAAAGTGGCGTAGATTGGCGAAAACAAGTATATAAATTTATTTTTAACCGATATAAGGTATCAAATGCTCGGAGCATTGTGAATCTGAGTATAGATGAGTAATTCTAACTGAAATATAGAACAGAACGAGCGTATAATATGAAAATGAGAATTACATGGGTAATTATAATAGAAATATAGTATAAAACAAGCGTGTAATGGTGAAAACGAGTATAGATGGGTGATTCTTAAAATAATATGGTGTAGAATAGGCGTAGAATGGTGAAAACGAGTATAGATTGGTAGTTCTAATCAAAATATAGTGTAGAATGGACGTAGATCGGTGAAACCGAGTGTAGATACTTGATTCTATCTTAAAAATGTGATTTTAACCAAGTGTAGATTGGTAGAAACGAGTATAGAAATGTTATTTTAACAGACATAAGATATCAAATGCTCGTAGAATGGTGAAAACAAGTATAAATGAGTGATTCTATTTTAAATATGGTGCAGAACGAGCGTACAATGACGAAAAGGATCATTAGATGGGTAATTATTACCGAAATATATTATAAAACGGACGTAGAATGGTGAAAACGGGTATAGATAGGTGATCGCAACCAAAATATGATGTAAGATGGGCATAGAATGGCAAAAATGGTACAGATGGGTGGTTCTAATCGAAATATGGTGTATGATGGGTACAGGTTGGTGAAACCGAGCATAGATACATGTTCTTAACCAAAATATGTTATTACAAACGAATAGAAAATAAGTATAGAAATTAGATTTTAACTGAAATAGGGTATCAAATGCTCGTAGAATTATGAAAATGAATATAAAATGAGTGATTCAAACTGAAAGTCGTGTAGAACGAGCATATAATGATGAAAACAAGTATTACGTGGGTAGTTGTAACCAAATTAAGGTTCAAAACAGGCGTATAATGGTGAAAACATCGAAAATGAGGATAGAAATTAGATTTTAAGTGAAATAACGTATCAAATGCTCGTAAAATTGTGAAAACGAATATAAAATGAGTGATTCTAACAGAAATTAGTATAGAACGAGCACATAATGATGAAAACAAGTATTACATGGTTAGTTATAACCGAATTAAGGTTCAAAACAGGCGTAGAATGGTGAAAATGAGTATAGATGGGTGATTCTAACCGACATATCGTATAAAATATACATAAAATGGTGAAAGCAAGTATAGATGGGTGGTTGTAATCAAAAAATGATGTAGAATGGACATAGATTGGTGAAATCGACTGTAGAAGCATGTTTTTAACCGAAATATAGCAAAAAAGTGGCGTTAAAACGAGTATAGAAATATGATTTTTGACTGAAATGAGATATCAAATGCTCTTGGAAAGGTGAAAAAGAGTTGAGTGATTCTAAGTGAAATATCGTACAGAACGAGCATATAATGATAAAAACAAGTATTTGACGGTTAATTATAACCGAAATATAGTATAAAATAGTCGCGGAATGGTGAAACGAGTAAGATGGGTGGTTTGAATCGAAATATGGTATAGAATGGGTGTAAATTGGTGAAACCAGATCTTTCCGAAGTATCTTTAAAAAAAGTGGCGTAGATTAGCGAAAACGAGTATAAAAATATGATTTTAACCAAAATTAGGTATCAAATGGTCATAGAATTGTGAAAACGAGTATAAATGAGTGATTCTAACTAAAATATGGTAGAGAACGAGCATACAATAATGAAAATGGGAATACGATTAACCAAATTATGATGAAAACGAGTATAGATGGGTGATTATAATCGAAATATGGTATAACCTGTGGGCAGAATGGTGAAAACGATGGTTTTTATGCGTAATATGGAGTAGAATGGGCATAGATTGGTGAAACCGATTGTAGATACATTATTCTAACCCAAATATGATTAGGCAAGTGGCGTAGATTTATGGAAACAAGTATAGAAATGTGATTTCAAACTGAAATAAGGTATTAAATGCTTGTAGAATGGTACGAACGAGTACAAATAAGTGATTCTATTTGAAATATGGTACGAAACGAATGAAAATGAATATTAGATAGGTAATTATAACCGAAATAAGGTACAAAATAGGTACAGAACGAGCGTACACTGAAATAGTCAAAATGTAGTATAAAATAGTAGAGAGGTTATTGTAGCCAAAATATAGTATAAAATAGTCGTGGAATGGGAAAACGAGTATAGACGAATGATTCTAACTAAAATATGGTACAGAACGAACGTACACTAATGAAACAAGTACTTGGTGGGGGTAATTATAACCAAAATATGGTATAAAATAGTTGTAAAATGGTAAAAAACGAGTATAGACGAATGATTATAACCTAAATATGGTGTAAAACGAGCGTAGAATGGCGACAACGAGCATAGATGGGTGGTTCTAATAAAAATATGGTGTAGAATTAACGTAGATTGGTGAAACTAAGTGTAGATGTGTTATTCTAACCGAAATAGGATAAAAAAAGTGGCGTAGATTGACAGAAACAAGTATGTAAATTTGTTTTTAACCGATAAACGGTATCAGATGCTCGGAGCATTGTGAATCCGATATAGATGAGTGATTCTAACTGAAATATTGAACAGAACGAGCGATGAAAACAAGAATTACATGGGTAATCATAACCGAAATATAGTATAAAACAAGCGTGGAATGGTGAAAACGAGTATAGATGGGAGATTCTTAAAACAATATGGTGTAAAATGGGCGTAAAATGGTAAAAATGAGTATAGATGGGTAGTTCTAATCAAAATATGGTGTAGAATGGGCATAGATTGGTAAAATCGAGTGTAGATACGTGATTCTATCTTTAAAATGTGATTTTAACCGAGTGTAGATTGGAAGAAACGAGTATAGAATTGTTATTTTAACATACATAAGATATCAAATGCTCGTAGAATGGTGAAAGCAAGTATAAATGAGTGACTCTATTTGAAATATGGTACATAACGAGCGTACAATGATGAAAAGGATCATTCGATGGGTAATTATTACCGAAATATAGTATAAAATGGACGCAGAATTGTGCAAACGAGTATGGATAGGCGATCGTAACTGAAATATGATGTAAGTTGGGCATAGAATAGAGAAAATGAGTACAGATAGGTGGTTCTAATCGAATTATGGTGTATGATGGGCGTAGGTTGGTGAAACTGAGCATAGATGCATGTTCTGAATCAAAATATGTTAGAACAAATGAATAGAAAATAAGTATAGAAATTATATTTTAACTGAAATAGGGTATCAAATGCTAGTAGAATTGTGAAAATGAATATAAAATGAGTGATTCTAACTGAAAGTAGTGTAGGACGAGCATACAATGATGAAAACAAGTATTATATGGGTTGTTATTACCGAATTAAGGTTCAAAACAGGCGTAGAATGGTGAAAACGAGTATAGATGGGTGATTCTAACCGAAATATGCATAAAATGGTGAAAGCAAGTATAGATGGGTGGTTGTAATCGAAATATGATGTAGAATGGACATAGATTGGTGAAACCGATTGTAGATGCATGATTCTAACCAAAATATATCAAAAAAGTGGCATAGATTGTTTGGAACGTGAATAGAAATATGATTTTTGACCGAAATGAGATATCAAATGCTCTTGGAAAGGTAAAAAGGAGTTGAGTGATTCTATATGAAATATCGTACAAAACGTGCGTACAATGATGAAAACAAGTATTTGATGGGTAATTATAACCGAAATATAGTATAAAATAGTCACGGAATGGGGAAACGAGTAAAACGGGTGGTTTTAATCGAAATGTGGTATAAAATGGGCGTAAATTGGTGTAACAGAGTCTTTCTGAAGTATCTTTAAAAAAGTGGCGTAGATTAGCGAAAACAAGTATAAAAATTTGATTTTAACGAAAGCAAGGTATCAAATGGTCGTAGAATTGTGAAAACGAGTGTAAATGAGTGATTCTAAATAAAATATGGTAGAGAACGAGCATACAATGATGAAATGAGAATAAGATTAACCAAATTATGGTGAAAAAGAGGATAGATGGGTGATTCTAACTGAAATATGGTATAACCTGTGCGCAGAATGGTGAAAACGATGGTTCTATGCGTAATATAAAACAGAATGGGCATAGATTGGTGAAACCGATTGTAGGTGCGTTATTCTAAACCAAATATGATTAGGCAAGTGGCGTAGATTTGTGGAAACAAGTATAGAATATGATTTCTAACTGAAATAAGGTATTAAATGCTTGTAGAATGGTGCAAACGAGTACAAATAAGTGATGCTATTTGAAATATGGTGCAGAACGAATGAAAACGAATATTAGATAGGTAATTATAACTGAAACATGGAATGGTAAAAACGATGTAGATGTATGATTATTAAATAGTCGTAGAATAGTAAAAATGAGTATAAATGGGCAATTCTACGAAACATGGTGTAAAATAGTCGTTTGGTGAAAACGTGTATAGATGGGTGCTTCTAATCGAAATATGGTATAGAATGGACGACGGTAGATATGTGATTCCAACTAAAATATTGTAAAAAATCGATTATAGATGGGTAGTTCTAATCGTAATATGGTGTAGAACAGGCATAGATTGGTGGAACCGACTGTAGATGCATGATTGTAACCGAAATATAGTAAAAAGGTGGCGTAGATTGGTGAAATCGAGTATAAAATTTGTGATTTATATTAGATATGAGGTATCCAATGCTCGTAGAATAATAAAAATGAGTATAAATAAGTAAATTTTAACTGAGATATGGTACCTAACGTGCGTATATTGATGCAAATGATTATTAGATAGGTAATTATAGCCAAAATATAGTATAAAATAGTCGTGGAATGGGAAAACGAGTATAGACAGATGATTCTAACTGAAATATGGTACAGAACGAACGTATACTGATGAAACAACTATATGGGGGTAATTATAACCAAAATATGGTATAAAATAGTCTTAAAATAGTGAAAACGAGTATAGATGGATGATTATAACCTAAACAGGGTGTAAAACGGGCATAAAATGACGACAACGAGCATAGATGGGTGGTTCTAATCGAAATATGGTGAAGAATCAATGTAGAATGGTGAAACTAAGTATAGATGTGTGTCTCTAACTGAAATTAGGTAAAAAAGTGGCGTAGAATGGCGGAAACAAATATGTAAATTTATTTTTAACTGCTATAAGGTATCAAATGCTCGGAGCATTGTGAATCCTAGTATATATGAGTGATTCTAACTAAAATATTGAACAGAACGAGCGTATAATGTGAAAACAAGAAATACATGGGTAATCATAACCGAAATATAATATAAAGAAGCGTGGAATGGTGAAAACGAGTATAGATGGGTGATTTTTAAAACAATATGGTGTAAAATGGGGGTAGAATGGTAAAAACGAGTTTAGATGGGTAGTTCTAAACTAAATATGGTGTAGAATGGACGTAGATTGGTAAAACCGAGTGTAGATACGTGATTCTATCTTAAAAATGTGATTTTAACCGAGTGTAGATTAGCAGAAACGAGTATAGAAATGTGATTTTAACAGACATAAGATATCAAATGCTCGTAGAATAGTAAAAACAAGTATAAATGAGTAATTCTATTTGAAATATGGTACATAACGAGCGTACAATGATGAAAAGGATCATTATATGGGTAATTATTACCAAATATAGTATAAAACAGATGTAGAATTGTGAAAACAAGTATAGATAGGTGATCGTAACCGAAATATGATATAAGATCTGCATAGAAAGAAAAAAACGAGTACAGATGGGTTGTTCTAATCGAATTATGGTGTATGATGGGCGTAGGTTAGTGAAATCGAGCATAGATGCATGTTCTTAACCAAAATATGTTAGAACAAACGAATTGAAAATAAGTATAAAAATTAGATTTTAACTGAAATAGGGTATCAAATGCTCGTAGAATTGTGTAAACGAATATAAAATGAGCGATTCTACCTGAAAGTAGTGTAGAACGAGCATACAATGATGAAAACAAGTATTACGTGGGTAGTTATAACCGAATTAAGGTTCAAAACAGGCGTAGAATGATGAAAACTAGTATAGATGGGTGATTCTAACCTAAACATTGTATAAAATACGCATAAAATGGTGAAAGCAAGTATAGATGGGTGGTTGTAATCGAAATATGATGTAGAATGGACATAGATTGGGGAAATCGACTGTAGATGCATGATTCTAACCGAAATATAGCAAAAAAGTGGCATAGATTGTTTGGAACGAGTATACAAATATGATTTTTGACCGAAATGAGATATAAATGCTATTGGAAAGGTTAAAACGAGTTGAGTGATTCAAAGTGAAATATCGTACAAAACGAGCGTACAATGATGAAACAAGTATTTGATGGGTAATTATAACCGAAATATAGAATAAAATAGTCGCGGAATGATGAAACGAGTAAGACGGGTGGTTTTAATCGAAATATGGTATAGAATGGGCATAAATTTGTGAAATTGAGTCTTTCCGAAGTATCTTAAAAAAGTAGCGTAGATTAGCAAAAATGAGTACAAAAATTTGATTTTAACGATAACAAGGTATCAATGGTCTTAGAATTGTGAAAACGAGTGCAAATGAGTGATTCTAACTAAAATATTGTAGAGAACGAGCATACAAAGATGAAAATGAGAATAAGATTAACCAAATTATGGTTGCTAACGAGTATAGATGTGTGATTCTAACCGAAATATGGTATACATGTGCGCAGATTGGTTCAAAAAATGGTTCTATGCGTAATATGGAGTAGAATGGGCATAGATTGGTGAAACTGATCATAGATGCATTATTCTAACCCGAATATGATTAGGCAAGTGGCATAGATTTATGGAAACAAGTATAGAAATATGATTTCTACCTAAAATAAGGTATTAAATGCTTATAGAATGGTTGCAAACGAGTACAAATAAGTGATTCTATTTGAAATATGGTGCGGAACGAATGAAAAGAATATTAGACTGGTAATTATAACCCAATAAGGTATAAAATAGTCATAGAATGGTAAAAACGAATATAAATGGGTGATTCTACGAAACATGGTGTAAAATAGTCGTTTGGTGAAAACGTGTATAGATGGGTGGTTCTAATCGAAATATGGTATAGAATGGACGACGTATGTGATTCTAACAGAATATTGTAAAAAAAAGTGGCATAGATTTGTGGAAGCGAGTATAGAAATGTGATTTTCTAACAGAAATAAGTATTAAATGCTCGTAGAATGGCGGAAACGAGTATAAATATGTGATTCTAACGTAAATATGATATATAACGAGCGTACAGTAATGAAAACAAATATTAGATGGTTAATTACAACAAAAGTATGGTTTAAACATGCGTAGAATATTGAAACAAGTATAGACGAGTGATTCTACTCGAAATATGGTTTGGAATAGCCATAGAATGGTAAAATCGGTTGTATATGGGTAGTTCTAATCATAATATGGTGTAGAATAGGCATAGATTGGTGGAACCGATTGTAGATGCATGATTGTAACCGAAATATGGTAAAAATGTGGCGTAGATTGGTGGAAACGAATATAAAAATTGTTATTTCTATCAGAAATAAGGTATCCAATACTCGTAGAATGGTGAAAATGAGTATAAATAAGTAAATGATATGGTACCTAACGTACGTATGAGGATGCAAATGATTATTAGATAGGTAATTATAGCCAAAATATAGTATAAAATAGTCTTGGAATAGGAAAACGAGTATAGACGGATGATTCTAACTGAATATGGTACAAAACGAGGTCACTGATGGATACAAGTACTAGATGGGGTAATTATAACCAAAATATGGTACAAAATAGTCGTAAAATGGAAAACGAGTATAGATGGATGATTATAACCTAAATAGGGTGTAAAACGGGCGTAGAATGGCGACAACGAGCATAATGGGTGGTTCTAATTGAAATATGGTGAAGAATCAAACGTAGATTGGTGAAACTAAGTATAGACGTGTGTTTCTAACCGAAATAGGGTAAAAAGTGGCGTAGAATGGTGGAAACAAGTATGTAAATTTATTTCAACCGATATAAGGTGTCCAATGCTCGGAGCATTGTGAATTGAGTATAGATGAGTGATTCTAACTGAAATATTGAATAGAACGAGTGTATAATGTGAAAACAAGATACATGGATAATCATAACCGAAATATAGTAAAACAAACGTGGAATGGTGAAAACGAGTATAGATGGGTGATTCTTAAAAATATGGTGTAAAATTGGCGTAGAATGGTAAAAAAAGAGTAATCTGGGTAGTTCTAATCAAAATATGTAGAATGGGTGTAGATTGTAAAACCGAGTATAGATACTGATTCTATCTTTAAAATGTGATTTAATCGAGTGTAGATTGGCAGAAACGAGTATAGAAATGTGATTTTAACAGACATAAGATATTAAATGCTCGTAGAACGGTGAAAACAAGTGTAAATGAGTAATTCTATTTGAAATATGGTACATAATGAGCGTACAATGACAAAAAGGATCATGGTAATTATTATCGAAATATAGTATAAAATGGACGTAGAATTGTGAAAATGAGTATAGATAGGTGATCGCACTACAACAAAAAACCCTTTTAATGACGTCTAAAAAGCGTCATTAATGGCAAACCATGACGCTTTCTTTTCAAAGCAACCGTTATGAAAGGGTGTTATAATATTTTTAAAAGCGTTATAAAAAAACCGTCATGAATAGTTTCTATAAAAGCGTTATGAATTTTAATATATAGTGCACAATTCAGGACTTTAGTAAAACATTATAAATAGATAACACTTTTATACTATTCAAATTAGCATATTTATAACGCTCTATACTGCACATTGTATATTACATTCAAAAACTAACTTATATATCACCATCTTTATTACATTTCTCAAAATAGAGTACATATCAACATCTTCATTACATTCTCAAAATAGAATATCCAAATACATATAGATATATATATATATATATATATATATCTATATATATATATATTATATATATATATTATATTTACAACTACCAAAATTGTCCACATCAAAACGTGGCCACATAACCAATAATCATGAAGACAACGACAGCTGGAACACCAGTAAAATCCTGAGAAAAAGAGAAGACAACCA
>JANAVB010033781.1:37500-99072 GCA_029216955.1 Iris pallida | reverse complement strand
CACTTCGCCGTTTTAGAATGGTGGAAGAGACACGACAAGAGATTTTCTGTTCTTTCTAACATAGCACGTGATCTACTGATGGTTCTGGTGTCTACGGTAGCATCGGAGTCCTGTTTTAGTGCAAGTTCAAGGATGTTGAGCGATAAGAGGAGCCGCTTGAAGCCTGATATCTTGGAAGCACTAGTGTGCGTACAAGATTGGATGAAAGCCGATATAAGAACCCAAAATTAGAAAGATGAAGAAGATCATGATGTCCACGAGCTGGATTTGGAATCGCTTTCATTGCATGAAGGCGAACAACAATGAGGCTGCGGTGCAAGGTATTAGGTATGTACATTTAAACTTATACATTTATACTTAAAATTTTAACTTATACTTTTAAATTTTAACTTATACTTTTCAAATTTTAACTTATACTTTCAAAAACTATTTTTTATTTTTTAAAAAAACATTTTTTTAACTCCGCCTATGCCAAGCAAGCATTTGCCGGTCTCAAGCCCGGATAAAGGAAGAGGGAGAAATGTTTTTTTTACTTTTATCATTTTTTTTCAAAATTAAATTACAAATTTTTATGAAAATTAAAAAATTAAATCCTAAGGGCCGGTCCGGTTCTTAAATTACAAATTTTTATAAACATTTTTCAAAATTAAACATTTTTCAAAATCAAAATTAAATTACAAATTTTCAAAATTAAATTACAAAAAAACTGTAAAAAAAAGGAAAAAAACCATTCAAACCGGGCCGGTCCGGTTCAACCGGCCCGAACTGACCAAGGCCCGGCCCGGCCCGTGGATCGGTTCAGCCCGGACCGGCTACCCCTCCCGTCCGGTCCAGTGGGTCGGGCTGGGCCTGCTTCCTCTGAACCGGGCCGGGCCTGGCCCGGACCGTTTAATCCTAAGGGCCGGTCCTGGACCGGCCCGAGCCCGGTCTGGCCCGTCGACTTCGGCCCGTGGGCTGGCCCGGACCAGACCGTTTGCAACTTGAGCTTTGGGTGATCAACATGTGGCAGTCAGCTCACATGTTGACTGCTGACTCAGGGCTCAAGGGGTTTATGCCACGAGTAGACAGTTTGCAGGGTGTCCAACCAATCAAGTGCCTTATCCAGAATTGACAGTCAATCAAGTTCCTTATCTACGAGTGAGACAGTCAGTTTGCACTCAGAGTTTATCGGCCAATAATATGCTAACAATTTTGTTATTTATATGAAGCATGCTTTATGTAAGAGCATCTCCAACCCTATTGTGAGTTTGAAAAAAATGGTTGCCACATAGTAACGACAACCATTTTTTTCAAAAGTATTTCAATGTAAATGTGAAATAAAGTGGGAGTTGACATGGCAATGACATGACAAAGACAATGTGAAGTTGATTGTCTAGATCTAGACAATGCACTTCACAATGTCTTTATGTCTACATCATTATTTGTGATAAAAATATTTATAAAAAGAAGTAGAAGAGTAAAAGTTGTCTTGAAAGTTGTAAAAAATTACTTTGTATTGTCTTCTCAATAATTTTGCATTGGAGATGACTTTTTAAACTCATTGTCATTTGTGAATATAATTTTGCCACCTATACAAGGCATTATCTTGTGCCTCATGCCACATAGGATTCACAACACAAAACAAGACAATAGGGTTGGAGATGCTCTAAGCTTTGTCATGTGTTTGAAGCCTCTTACATTATTTATGCAAGGCAATCTTTTTGTGAGGCCCATGCCATATGGCACTCTGATTGAGCTTTGGTCAAAGAGACGGTGGCTTACGTTTATTGTTGCTGAGAAGATAGGACCATATGGCTTATTTTGATTTGATGCAACCTATCAGCACTTAAATTATGATTTAAGAAGGCGTCACCATGTGGCTGAGCGCCATCGTTGCACTAAACGCAGTTTGAAGAGCATTCAGAGAATCGAAAAGTAGCCAATGGACGTGATATCGTACAAATCTAAATTGTACTTGTAAAGGCAAAATCAACACAGTTAATGATATTTCTCATAAAACAATGATATTACAAGGAAACCGAAGAGATAAATAGAAGTCACAATAAGATATATATAAATATTCCTTTTTTATTGATATTTGCAATAGAGTACACGACATGCTTAATAGCCAACTGAAATACTTGCCATCTAGACATACAATGAACTTGGTGACTCGGCTTAGAACTCACTAGTACAACATAATTACAATGTTCCATATATACATTATGCCATTTATAGCAGAAGAAGACATCTTATTAGAAGAGCTTATGCACATCTGTAATGCCCCAGAACCAGAATACTAGAGAGCGGGGGCATACATAGCCAGCTACGTATATTGAAATGGAATCCACCGCTATACGGTCACGACTGTCTAGATACATGAGGGTTTAACTACAAGCCATCAGTCTCTTATGGTCATGAACAAGCCTATTGTCTCAATCTCGTGCAAGAAATAGCAGTTACAAGATGTTAGAGCATCAAATATATAATAGTAAGGCGTCCCATACATTACATATTTGGATGATCATGAAGCTAGTCGTACAAAATGTGAAGACTAACAAGAGTTTTAGTCATACATGATCAACCCTAGGATTCGTCAATCATGTTACAGCCCGTAGGCAGACAGTAAGTAAAGTGCAATACGAGCTAACACGTGCTCGCGGCTAAACGCCTCAAAAGAATATTTTTACAATAAAGTGGAAGAACAAAAGGAAAACCCACTCATTGACATGGTTACGCCTGGTGGTCACCATTTGGCTGGAAGGTAGGGAGATCCTCTGGAGCTACTCCGGTATCTGGCCATACAAAACCAGTTGGGTCAGATCCCAGAAAGAGCAAGTGCCACAAAGGAGGCTTCACTTAAGAACTAAAACCAGCAATTAACATAAAACATAATAACATATTAAAACTAGAGATATGGAAAAATCATGAGGATATACGATAGATAACCATGGAACTATTCCGATAACCAAGTTACAACCCTTAAACCAAATAAGGACCGGGGTTGTAACCCTTCATCTGAACGGAACTTGGTTTTCTACCATTTATCGATAAAATAAAGCACAAGAAATCAGGTCATGTTACAATCTTGTACAGGATCAAAACAAGACTAGACTGGGTTAGACTCCATCCAATCAATCACGGCCAAGCAATGAGTACGGCTTGATACTTTAACAAACTAGGGTTATCACAGGCCTATTTACTAGCAAGATACAATAAGATTATTCCAACAGCCACAAGCCCTGTAGACCATCCAGGTTATTCAAGTCGAATATCCGTTCATAGGATGCAATACATGACAGTGTGCTGGAAATGTGCCCTACTCGTCGGTAGGCTACAAGTCCACTTGCGCGCCCAGATAACGGGATTGCCTGTAGCTGGGAAATCTCTTCATGACTAATAGATTATTGTAGTTATTAGCCTTAGTCAATTTTAGTAGGTACCCCTGACCGTGGTACTCAGGAGTCCCTGCCCTAGACATGATGCGAGACAGTATTGGTTCATTTGTACAAACACAATCGTCCATGGTGTCCAGGCCATTCATTCTTGTCATGTCATGCTAGCCGTCGCAACAGCATTCAGTAGTTCCCATCAGGCTTGCTTGTCATGTCTTGTCGTGTCATGTCATGTCATGTCAATTCACTTACTATACCGTGCCATGTACAATTATCTGTCCATTCATGCCAATCAATTCAAGTTACCAAGTCCGTGACAAGAGGTGCAAGAACAATGAAAAAACGGGTGCGCATAGGGCTCAAGCCTCTACCCGAATGAAACTACGCTAGGCTATGAGGCCCTGAGCGTAAAAATGGCTTTACGAGAGCAAGACACGGAGTTAGATAGCTCTACGCGAGCAAGGTGATGCGTGAGCAAGACCAAGAAAAGACTGCTTCTACGCGAGCGGGAGCCCTACGCGAGAGGAAACTCTACGCGGGCAAGGCTTTACGCATAGCAAGCACCCTATGCAAGTGGAACTTTACGCGCATGAGCACCCAAGTGAAACTCTACGCACGCAAGGCTCTACACGAGCGAGGGAGAGTCTACGCGAGCACGACTCTACACGAGCGAGAGTGGCCCCCCCGCGTAGAGTTCAAGTGAACTCGGCGTAGAAAGGATTACGCTGGCACGCAATGCGTGTGCGTAAAGGGGACACTATGCTAGCACGTTTAAGACGTGCGCGTAAGGGAGAAAATTCTACGCTGGCACGTTAAACGTGTGCGTAAATCTAAATACTACGCTAGCACGTAAGAACGTGTGCGTAAAACTTCATCTTCCCCAAGGTCAAGACAAGCAGGCGTAAAAGCTCAAGAGCTCAAGGAAGCCCCATCTCGGTCAAGACTCGATAAAATCTAACCATTCCAAAACCAAACTTGCGTAACATCAGAATGCCTTCTACATAGAACTCTTAGTTTTCGAAAACAAGCCAGTTTGGTAGATCAAAATCGAGAAATTCGAAAATACAACAAACTTAGATATACATGGAATGAACTAATAAAACTAAAAATGCTAAGTACTATAGTGTCTTAGAATCTCGTGAGAAAGACAATGGAACAATAAAACTTGAGTTCCTCCATGAAGCAAGTTGTACTTGCCTATGCTGGTGCTCGGTGGAGAAGAAATAAGGAAAAAGAAAGGAAGTAGTACATGAGTAATGAATAAGGAGAGAGAATGGTTGTTGGGTTAATAAATGAGGGATGATGGTAGGTAGGGGTTTGCATATCAACCCAAACCGAGCCCAACCAAGCCGAACCCAACCGAACCTAATGCAGGCCAAGGCCAGGATAAACCACATGAACCAGAAAATCTAACTAACCCATTCCAATGCAAAACCCAAGACTAGCCAGTCAAGATAAGTCGAACCAGGATGTACCTAAAATAAACTGGGGCAAGATTAAACCAGGATCAAGCTAAGCAAGACAAGTCTAATTACGGTTGAGATTCCGTACACGTATACCAAAATACGTAATACGAACTACGGGCGTTATAACTTTACCCACATTAAAAGAATTCCGTCTTCGGAATTTAATTAAGAGGCTAGAGAGGTAAGGACAAGCTATATTAATCAATTAATCAAACAATCAATCATGCAAGCAAGGAATCGAAGGCATGAGGCATAAAGAAGATTATATCTCATGAGTCAAATAGGTCGGGATATCGCGATCGAATATCATCTTTACGCTCCTATGTTGACTCACCCACAGAGTGATGACCCCAAGCAACACGGACTAACTTGATAGTCTTGTTCTTGAGTATCTCTCTTCGGTCCAATATAGATACGGGTTTCTCCTCATACGAAAGGTTGGTACCAACAACCAATTCTGAATGATCAAGGACATGACTCAGATCCGGGATATACCATCGCAATTGGGAAACATGGAAGACATCATTCACCTCACGCAACGACGATGGAAGACCAAGACGATAGGACACATCTCCTACTCGCTCGAGGATATCAAACGGCCCTATATACCTAGGACTAAGCTTTCCCCGTACGCCAAAACGAATGACGCCATAGGTATGCGAGATCCTGAGGAATACATGGTCGTCGACAGAAAATTCAAGGGGACGTCGATGAGAATCGGCCCAATAACGCTGGCAATCTTGTGCGATGCGAAGATGATCTCTGACTCTTCTGACCACCTCAACTGTCTGAGTAATCATTTCGGACCAAGCATCTGCCTCTCGCCGATATTATTCCAAGCTAAAGGACATCTGCACTTCCTACCATACAGTGCCTCGAACGGTGCCATCTGGATGCTGGCTTGGAAACTGTTATTGTACGAGAACTCCACCAAGTGCAGGTGATCCTCCCACGAACCACCGAAGTCGAGTGTACAAGATCTCAACATATCTTCCAAGGTTCGTATGGTACGCCCTGACTGACCATCTGTCTGCGGATAATAAACTGAGCTGAACTGGAGGTGAGTTCCCAAACTCTCTTGCAGACTGTACCAAAAGTATGACATAAATCTTGAATCTCTGTCCGAGGTGATACTGATTGGAATACCGTGAAATCTGACAATCTGCCTGAGGTACATCTATGCTAGCGGAGCCGTCGACTGACCAACTTTGAACGGAAGAAAGTGAGCAACCTTCATGAGTCTGTCGACTATAACCCAAATAGCATCTCTACCGGCCGGGGACCAAGGTAATCCAGTTACAAAATCCATGGTTATATGCTCCCACTTCTATTCTGGAATCGACAAGGGCTGAAGAAGTCCAGCTGGCCTATGATGTTCATCTTTAACTTGTTGGCAAACCAAACACCGAGAGACAAACCATGCTATCTTCCTCTTCATACCATTCTACCAAAAATGCTGTCAGATATTACGATACATCTTCGTACCGCCCGGATGAATCAAATACTGAGAACTGTGAGCTTCTGCCATGATCTCCTATCTGATATTACCTCTAGGTACACATAGACGCTTCCCATGTCGAAGTGTACCGTCCTCATGGATACATAACTCTGGTCTTCGTCCTGCTACATATTTTGCCCTAAGCCGCTGAAGCTTAGAATCTGTTGACTGAGCTAACTTGATCCGCTCAACTATACTGGACTAAACTTGCATGCTGGCCATCAATGCCACACTGGTAGGAAGGACAACTTCTATACCCATCTTCTGAAGATCTACCAATAACTCTGGCTGCACTGTAAGGAAATAAACTCCGGCTCTCCTGCTTAATGCATCTACAACAACGTTGGCCTTCCCAGGATAATACTGCAGGTTGATGTCATAATCCACAAGTAGCTCTAGCCATCTCCTTTGGCGCATGTTAAGATCCTTCTGAGTGAATACATACTTCAGGCTCTTGTGGTCGGTGAAAATCTCTACCCTATCTCCATACAAGTAGTGTCTCCAAAGTTTAAGTGCAAACACTACTTCTGCCAACTCCAAGTCATGGGTCGGGTAATTCCTCTCATGATCACGAAGTTGACGTGATGCATAAGCTATTACATTCCCATACTGCATCAAAACACATCCTAAACCTCTACCTGAAGCATCACAATATACTAAAAATCCTCCGGTCCCATCTGGAAGCATGAGAATGGATGCCGTCATCAAGCCTCGCTTCAACTTCTTAAAAGAATCCTGACATTCTACTGTCCAAGCAAACTGCGTATCCTTGCGGGTCAACTGGGTCATCGGTGCTGAAATTCGAGCAAAATTTGAAACAAATCGCCGGTAGTAACCGGCCAAGCCAAGAAAACTGTAAACTTCTGCAACTGTGCTGGGTACTGGCCATGTCTCAATAGCCACGATCTTTTAGGGATCCACTTCTATTCCTCCTCTGGTAATGATATGACCCAAGTATAAAATACGATCGAGCAAGAACTCCCACTTACTGAACTTGGCATATAACAGTTGCTCTCTAAGAATCGGAGGACAAGTCTGAGATGCTGCTCATGCTCCGCTTCACTCTTGCTGTAGACCAGGATGTCGTCTATAAACACAATCATGAATTGATCCAAGTATGGCATGAAAATGCGATTCATGAGGTCCATGAATACAGCTGGCGCATTGGTTGCTCCAAATGGCATAACAAGGAACTCCTAATGCCCATATCTAGATCTAAAAGCTGTCTTCGGGATGTCCTTCTCTCTGACTCTGATCTAATGGTATCCTAACCGCAAGTTATCTTCGAAAATACTGCTGCCCCCTTGAGTTGATCAAATAAGTCATCTATCCTCGGGAGAGGGTATCTGTTCTTGATTGTCACTGAGTTCAAGGTACGATAATCTACATAATCTGGACATACCATCCTTCTTTTTCATAAGAAACATCGGGGCTCTCCAAGGCGATCCACTTGCATGAATGAATCCCTTGGTTCTGAGTTCTTCAATCATCTTGTACAAGATCTCCAATTCTGACGGCGCCATCCTGTAGACTCTCTCTAACACTGGTGCTGTCCCTGGGATCAAGTCGATAGTAAACTCGATCTCTCGCTCTGGCGGCATTCTAGAAGCTCCTCTGGAAAAACATCTGGAAACTCCTTGACTAGCCGGGGTAACTCCACTGCTGCTACTGCCATCCGCAATACTGGAGGAGAAGGTTCAACTTTGCCCCAGAAAAGAAAAACTCTGGCTCGTCTGGAATGCTAAAAACAATCCTGCCAACATGACAGTCTATCCTAGCACACTGGTTCCTTAACCAATCGATCCCTAAGACCACATCATAATCGGCCATCGGGAACTCTATCAATCTACCGGGGAACTCTCTACCGCTAACTATGATCCGATACGAGGAAAACACTCTATCTACTCCCACAAGACCGTTACCAGTAAGTTATTGAGCCTTACTGATAATGACTCGGGCTCCAGTCCTATCCGTGTCAAGAATCGTGCAGACATGAATGAATGCGATGCACCAGAATCAAATAATGTGATGCTGGAGAGGAGTTGACGAGAATAGTACCTGCCACTACCTCACCTGGTGCCAATCCTTCTTCTACGGTCATCGCCATTGCCTGACTATGTCCTCTGGGTGCTGGTCCCCTCTGTTGAAAACCTCTCTGTCTGCTCTGAATTAGGGCTTGGGCTTGTGCATACTGCTTGGGTTTTGCTGCTGGAATGCTTGGGACTGAGGCGGCAAGGGCCACAAAAACTATTGCTGCTACTGGTCCTCTCACCGAAGGACTAGTAAAGTTAGACGATGATGAACTACCCCTATTCGGGCAGGATCCTATCTTGTGATCCGCTGCCCCACAAGCCAAGCACAATCCCTATGCCCTGTGACATTCTGCCCCACATGTCCTGGCTTCCCACAAAGAGTGTAACCCATTGCGGAAGACTGCTTCTGCTTTTGCTACTGGGAAATGTTGGGGTCGAATGCTGAATCGACGTCACTGAGGCCGCCCGCCTCGGAGTTTCAATTGTCAAAGCCCTAGTTGCCGGGGCTGGTGCCGAAGACTGATTCATGTGGCCATGAGATCGCTTCCGACCTCCGATCCTGTCCACAATCATCTGGAAGGTATACTCGTGCCTCATAACTGCTCTCAATACCGTATCAAAAGTCTGATGCTCAAACTGCTCCACTGCCAATAAAATCTCCAGGAGGAGCCCCTGCTGGAACCGTTGGGCTCTGTCGAACTCGATCGCTGCCAAGATGGGAGCAAATCGACTAAGTCTTGAAAACTCGGCCGCATATCCATCGACTGTCCTGTCCATCTGCTTCAGATTGGTGAATCTAGTCTGTTTCGTACCGAGCTACAACATCGAAGTACTTGGTTTGGAATCTCTCACGAAATACCGTCCATACAATAGGTGCCACTAATCCAACGGCCTGTACCGTCTACCAGCTGTGGACAAGATCTAATAACTGTAGGTGTACTACCGCCACCTTCTCATTCTCGGGTGTCTTCGTCGCTTCTAGAAATACTTCTGTATCCTGCAGCCAAGAATCTGTGGCAATCGCATCCTCACTGCCGTCGAAGAAGGGAGGTTTCAAACGCTTGAAGCTGTTGGCCGCACTGTTACCTTGATGACCACCTCTGCTCAAAGCATCTTGTACTCTGGTGCAGGGCATCCCAACGATCTTGAGATGCTAGCAATGTCCTGATGAGACCCATCAAGGTGCCATCATCGGGCTCTGTAGGCTGGACTGGCTGAACTGGTGGCTCTTGACCCCCAGTAGACATGACTCTGGAGGCTACGCCTGAATGCTGGGCTTGATCTCCAGGTTGTTGCTGGCCTACGGGAGGTGCTCCGTCTTATCGATCGGTAGGACCAGGAATAATGTCGCTGAAGAAGACGACACAAGAACAATAAGAAAGGACCAGGACCAGGACAGATCAAAGATACAAGCATGTGATCAGGTCAAGAATTCAGGGATTCAGAGGATACAAGCAGAGATCAAGGGCGAGTGCTGATTGAGATATCTATTCGGTAAACCCTCACATATCTTGATTCACAAGACCTGCATGGGCCACCACTTAAACCATGTAATGCTCCAGAACCAGAATACTGGAGAGGGGGCATACATAGCCAGCTACGTATATTGAAATGGAATCCACCTCGCTATACGGTCACAGCTGTCTAGATACATGAGGGTTTAACTACAAGCCATCAGTCTCTTATGGTCATGAACAAGCCTATTGTCTCAATCTCGTACAGAAATAGCAGTTACAAGATGTTAGAGCATCAAATATACAATAGTTAGGCGTCCCATATATTACATATTTGGATGATCATGAGCTAGTCGTACAAAATGTGAAGACTAGCAAGAGTTTTAGTCATACATGATCAACTCTAGGATTCGTCAATCATGTTACAGCCCGTAGGCAGACAGTAAGTAAAGTACAATATGAGCTAACACGTGCTCGCTGGCTAAATGCCTCAAAAGAATATTTTTACAATAAAGTGGAAGAACAAAAGGGAAACCCACTCGTTGCCTTGGTTACGCCTGATGGTCACCATTTGGCTGGAAGGTAGAGATCCTCTGGAGCTACTCCGGTATCTGGCCATACAAAACCAGCTGGGTCAGATCCCAGAAAGAGCAAGTGCCACAAAGGAGGCTTCACTTAAGAACTAAAACCAGCAATTAGCATAAAACATAATAACATATTAAAACTGGAGATATGGAAAAATTATGAGGATATACGATGAGATAATCATGGGACTATTCCGATAACCAAGTTATAATCTTTAAACCAAATAAGGACCGGGGTTGTAACCCTTCATCTGAACGAAACTTGGTTTCCCAGCATTTGTCGATAAAATAAAGCACAAGAAATTAGGTCATGTTACAATCTTGTACAGGATCAGGACAAGACTAGACTGGGTTAGACTCCATCCAATCAATCACGGCCAAGCAATGAGTACGGCTTGATACGTTAACTAACTAGGGTTATCACAGGCCTAGTTACTAGCAAGATGCAATGAGATTATTCCAACAGCCACAAGCCCTACAGACCATCCAGGTTATCCAGGTCGAATATCCGTTCATGAAGGGTGCAACACATGACAGTGTGCTAGAAATGTGCCCTACTCGTCGGCAGGCTACAAGTTCATTGCGTGCCCAGATAACGAGATTGCCTGTAGCTGGAAAATCTCTTCATGACTACTGGATTATTCTAGTTATTAGCCTTAGTCAATTTTAGTAGGTACCCCTGACCGTGGTATTCAGGGGTCCCTGTCCTAGACATGATGCAGGACAGTATTGGTTCATTTGTACAAACACAATCGTCCACGGTGTCCAGGCCATTCATTCTTGTCATGTCATGCTAGCCATCATAACAGCATTCAATAGTTCCCATCAGGCTTGCTTGTCATGTCTTGTCGTGTCATGTCATGTCATGTCATGTCATGTCAATTCACTTGTTATACCGTGCCATGTACAATTATATGTCCAGTCATGCCAATCAATTCAAGTTACCAAGTCCGTGACAAGAGGTGCAAGACCAATGAAACAAACGGGTGCGCATAGGGCTCAAGCCTCTACGCGAATGAAACTATGCTAGGCTATGAGGCCCTGAGCGTAAAAATGGCTTTACGCGAGTAAGACACGGAGTTAGATAGCTCTACGCAAGCAAGGTCATGCGTGAGCAAGACCAAGGAAAGACTGTTTCTACGCGAGCGGGAGCTCTACGTGAGAGGAAACTCTACGCGGGCAAGGCTCTACGCATAGCAAGCACCCTATGCAAGCGAAACTTTACACGCATGAGCACCCAAGTGAAACTCTACACACGCAAGACTCTACGCGAGCGAGGGAGAGTCTACGCGAGCACGACTCTACGCGAGCGAGAGTGGCCCTCCCGCGTAGAGTTCAAGTAAACTCGGCGTAGAAAGGATTATGCTGGCACGCAATGTGTGTGCGTAAAGGGGACACTACGATGGCACATTTAAGACGTGCGCGTAAAGAAGGAAATGCTACACTGGCACGTTAAACGTGGGTGTAAAACTAAATACTACGCTAGCACGTAAGAATGTGTGCGTAAAACTTCATCTTCTCTCCAAGGCCAAGACAAGCAGGCATAAAAGCTCAAGAGCTCAAGGAAGCCCCATCTCGGTCAAGACTCGACGAAATCCAACTATTCCAAAACCAAACTTGCGTAACATCAGAATGCTTTCTACATAGAATTCTTAATTTTCGAAAACAAGCCAGTTTGGTAGATCAAAATCGAGAAATCCAAAAATGCAACAAACTTAGATCTACATGGAATGAACCAATGAAACTGAAAATACTAAGTACTAAAGTGTCTTAGAATCTCGTGAGGAAGACAATGGAACATAAAACTTGAGTTCCTCTATGAAGCAAGTTGCACTTGCCTACGGTGGTGCTCAGTGAAGAAGAAATGAGGAAGAAGAAAGGAAGTAGTAAATGCGTAATGAATGAGAGAGAATAGTTGTTGGGTTAATAAATGAGGGATGGTGGTAGGTAGGCGTTTGCATATCAACCCAAACCGAGCCCAACCGAGCCCAACCCAACTGAACCTAATGTAGGCCAAAGCCAGGATAAACCACATGAACCAGGAAATGCTAACTAACCAATGCCAATGCAAAACCCAAGACTAGCCAGTCAAGACAAGTCGAACCAGGATGAACCAAAATAAATCGAGGCAAGATTAAACCAGGATCAAGCTAAGCAAGACAAGTCTAATTACGGGTCGGGATTCCGTACACGTATACCAAAATATGTAATACGAACTACGGGAATTACAACATCCATCCGAGTTATCGATGCCACAATACTGATCAAGCGACTCCTCCGCACACGAACACCTGTAGATGCCCATAAACGCGAGTCAGTACATTGTCGTATACCGGTGAGTGGTACTTTTCCAACTCACCTAACAAGACAACACTATGTAATCATGTGATATAAATATTATTAAAAATGATCTTTCTCTGTTTTCTTAGTATCAATGAACAGTTCATATTCGACAAGAATGTAAAACATGTATATATTCGTATCCATCAAAATATAAAAATATGTACTATCACCCTTTAGGTGATTCTTACTCAGTCGTTTAGCTTTCCCTATAATTGACTAATATTTACTCTGCATGCACAAGACATCTTTAGGAAAGATACTTCTCACCATTATGGTGATTCTTACCAATAGTCGATTATTCTTCCCTATAAATGAGTAACAACTTACTCTTTCTACATAATAACTTACTCTTTCCACATTTGATATCATTAGCATGCAACATGTCTATATGAAGGTCATTGACTACACGCCATCTTGGACTATGTAGTTAGACGACCCCCCTCACTGGCAGGTAGATGTAATGTCCCGTCCTGCTCAGTTCAACATGATGAATCGAAATGCAACAACGTTTGAACTTGGTAACACATCGGCTTGCTCGAAATCCCGCTCGATCGAGGCGACTCCTCGTTCAGGTGGGTGGGTTCGATGAACTTGCCTCCGCTTGTCCTTCACACTAATAATCTGGATTTTTTGAATGCACTGAGTAGGTATGCTAATAAAAGAGATGTACTCACATAACTAAAAGAATAATCCCATTCTGAGTCAAATTACGTAAAACATGAAAAATATGGAAAATTGATGTTTAGGTAAGCACATCAAGTTGGGTTTTCAAATTGGTACTTGGTCTTTCGATCCCATGACTTGCTTCGATCTCACGGATTGGGAAAAAATAGTGTTGTTTTGTTGACACATGGACTATCAATTTGCTTGACATTGTAGGCACGACCCTATGATTTTACTGCCATATTTCTACGGTTTGAAAGGCTTGTCATATAGAGTACGACTTGATTTGTGGCACGACATGGAAGAAGGTTGGTTCAAGTGAATATGCAGGAGGACTAACTCTCCTGAGTTGAGTCAAGGGTATGGTAACTTGAATAAAAAGTCTCAGAACTGTGGCATGCTGAGGTAGTCCCTGAAACAGTGGGAGCTACAAAAGGAAATAAAAGTATGAAAACACTATGAATAAATAATGACTATGTAGGATGGTAAGTTGAGTTGAGTCTTGCATGGTCTTTGGACAACTTGTGCACAAATAACGGCTCCTTGAATGGTAACCCGATAAAGCAGGGCTGACTTCGGCCTAGGAGGAGCAAAGAAAATAGCCGTATTGGCATACAACACAAATGTGTCATTCAAAAACTTTCAGTGGATCTCGCTACCCGTGTTGAAAGGGTCGTCGTCTAAACCTGACTATTATCCACGATAGCTTGTGGTGCTAGTGACCCCTTTCATATAGATAAGTCAGCATAAGAGCGTCTATCTACGTGCATGCCTTAGATTGAGTTAAGAAGTGTGTGTATGGTACAATGTCAAGAAGTGTATGCACGATACAAATGAGTCAAAAAATATGTACATGGTACGCAACACAAGTTTGGAGCCTAAGATTTGACCATAACAGAAACACGTGCTTCGACACGAGACGTAGTATCGTTAATTGAGTCATTGATACTAAGTTCAAGAATAAGCCATTTCTACGATGAAATTGGTGAAAGGCCGTAAGGTAAGTATTAAGTAAAATACACTATGTTGTGAGGCACGGCCTCGATGTTGTTACACTTTAACACACCAGTCCCAAAATACTTAGGACCAAGTCCGTCGACATGCCAGCTACATACATACGAAGTATACTCCAATATATGGAACCATTATATGTATACATAAGCTGTAAATATAGTAACCATGAAACTAATCTCATCCACAAATAAATATATTATAAAATCAACTTATAATGCCATTTGTATAAAATGTTGGACGGAGACAAATCCACTACCAACTAAAAAGAGAGTAATAGATAGCAACGAAGAAAGAGTCAAGCGAAGCGAAAAGACGATCTGAGAGCTATCATCGTGAAGGTAGATTGTAAACTATGACCTTGGCTAGAGCACCTGCAAAAATCATAAAATATACTTGGAGAAATCACCAGGTCCTCAGAGGGATGTAACAAGATACAAGAAGAACATGCCATTATAACTGCAAATGTAACACTATAAAACTATAACACAACTGGGTCCCTAGCCATCTATGTGATATGCACTTTGAGGACAATGTTCTATGTAAGGGCTGTAGGATCAGATTAAGTAAAGAGTGGCAGTAAGTAGCGCTCATACGAGACACTATCGGCCCGTGGCAGTAAGTAGCGCTCATCTTAGTCAATATCGGCCCAAAATGTGTGTAAAAGTAAATATAGCCCCTACTCTAGTAGCTGTCCTCTCCCCCTAATGATACTATACATGTGTCGTAACCACGACACCAACACGTGTCGCTTCCTCAATACTATGTTACACCTAATAACTGTTAAGTCTTCTAACATGCATCTATTGACAGTTATTCCTACGCATGCGTACGAGAGATCAGCCAACACGCAAGTGACCTCTATATGTTACTCACAACTCACACACAACTCGTGTACAATAGTGAGAAGTTAATGAGACATACTAAATTGACGGTAGTCCCTTAACTCTAGGTCCACATGCAAGAAAAAATAATTAACTAAAAATAAATGTGCAGTAATATATAATAACTGAATATTAAAATATAACTAAATGTAAGCAGTAAAGATGGCAAGGTATCTTGTCTGGGGTGTCGCCTGGTGTGGTGCGGTGATCCAACAAGTCCAGTTTTGTCCATTGGCCAAGATCGATGTTTAATGGTAGGAATTTGCGAGAAAATAGGAAATATGATCAGTCACGATCATCGATGATAACACATAAGAATTTGCGAAAATAAATACCTGTATTATGTTTTAGAAATATCTATAATATATGAAGCTAGATTTTATTATTAAAATATATTTTAGAAAAGTATACTTTCAAAATTAGTTTTCGGGCTAACTCTAAGTTCTATCAAAATAATGTTTAAGGTAGGAAACTATATTTTTACTTAGTCAAAATATTCAAAAATTGTTTTAGGGAAAAAATCTAATTTTAACTAAAGTAGGATTTTAGGTCGAAGACTATATTTTAAATGCCATAAAATAATATAGTAATATATTTACGTTCCGAAATCAGTTTTCAAATTACCTACATAGTCAAGCACCAATATACTTTTGTTACCCAAAATTTATAATTTATAATTTATTTGTTTACGTACTACAACACAATATTAAAGATAATAATAATGATATTAATAAACCTTTTAACAAAATATACTTATATATAGTATATGATAATAATAATAATAATATAACAACAGATGACTGCTGTCTTAGTTTTAAAGTAAGGAAGAAAGAAGAGAGGAGAGAGAAGAATTAGTTTGAGAAGAGGGTAAGGGAAACCGAAGGAAAGGAGAGGGGAAAGAGGTGGTGGACTCACCGAGAGGAAAAGCGGCATGCGGTGGAGCTGTCACGGAGGAGGGAGGTCCGGGTCGCGTTCCTCGGTTCTCCATGCCGAGGCGCGAGGACAGATCTGGCGAGGGCACGCCGGAGTCCACGGAGGGAGCAGAGCCCCTCGGCTGACTCGTGGTCGCCGAGGGCGCGGGAGGCGGTGGATTATGCTGCCGGCGTTGGAAGATTTATGAGGTGGCGGACCTGGCATCTTACGCCGACGGCGGCGCCCGGGTAAGGGTGTCCCCCTTTTTTTGTGTTCTTATTGCGGCTGCTGTGTTTACTTTGGGGTGCTTTGGGTTTCGGTCGGGAGTCCGTGGAGGTGGTGGTGGCATTCGGCCGGATTTTATGGCGGTGGTGATGGAGGTTCGTGATGGTGGTGGCATGGTGACGAGGGTCAGCGGGTTGTCGAAGGTGGTGTCAGTTTGGATCTTGGCGGTGGTGGTGCTGGGCGATGGCTGGTGACGATAATGATGGTCAGATTTGTGCATGGAGGAGGAAGAGGCAACAAGGATGGGGTCGAGATAAGGATAGGTTTCGATTGTGTCGGGAATGTGTCCGACATGAACATCTCAATGTACATGTATCAATATGGAATAAGAATGGTGGACACTGACACGATGCACAGTTTGGTGTAGAATATTTGTGTTGCGAAATTTTTCTTCATCAGAAGGAGCAATGAGGGCTCTCCTTATATAGGAGGTGAAGGCACCAAATTGGATAAGGGTTAGGATAGTTTAAACCCTTTGTAGATAATTCTATCTTTAATTCATATCGATTAAAAGTAATTTAATCAAATCTAAATTCAATATAGATAAATCCTACTTTTATTTTAAGCGGTATTAAATAAGTCAACAAAATCTTTTCTAATTTAAATTACCATAATTAATTACATATTAAATCGAACCATATTTAATATATCCTTTTCATAAATAATAATTTATAATAATAATTAATTTCAAAAATTTAAATATTTAAAATACCATTTTGCAATAAAAATAACTCTTTTTCGTAAAATCAAAGTATGTTTGAACAACGAATTAAATAACCTTTTTTTATAAAAAAATAAAGTTTTGGCAATCCCATCGTGTCGCCTTTTTACAAATTCAAGCAAATAAAATTATTTATCATATATTTATTCGAAAGCTATATTTCTATAAAATGAAACATGTTTTCTAAAAATATGTACCTCGCACATATTCGTACTCGACGAGCAATGCGAAACGCAAACTCGCTCGCAACGTACAATATGACGATGCAAATTGTATGTGATGTACAAATCCGAAAATACAATTGCAATACCAAATTATTTATTAAAAAAATCGTAGTAGAAATTTAGGGGGTTTACATCCTACCCAACTTATAAGAATTTCGTCCTCAAAATTTAGGGATAGATATGGTAGGTAGGGTTGAGGAGGTAGAAGGAGTTTTATCGATAAGAAATTTGTCCATATGGAACGAGAAGGCAATCACAATAGTTAGACAAGGCGGCGAACGACATTTCAATGATAATAGACCAGTTGGATGACTAGGGAAGAATCGATTCTAGTATGATTATGCGTATGACAACCCCTCGATGTCCATAATCCATCATTCACTATCATTTGTTCTATGGACGTGCAAGCTCCTCAAATAGGTAATAGTCTTCCAATCTAAATTTTTGTTTATTAGATCAACATACTCGATTCAACGCTTCATTGTGTGTTTTCAATATCGTTAACATCTCAAATCGCCCTTATTAGTTAGCCATATTCACTCTTTCCATTTGTTTTGTCCCAAATTTTATATTCCATAACTTTCTTTTCCTCTTTATTTACTTCGATCATTCATCTTGCAAACTTGAATCCCAAAATGTATGCATATATCTCCTTCAATATTTTACCGTAAAATTCAACAAGTTCAACAGATTTGAGTTCAACGAATCTCTAATATACTTCCTCATATATATTTTTATATATATATATATATAATATTTTATATATATATTTATATATATATATATATTATATATATCTATATATATAATATATAAATATATATATATATATATATATCTATATATATATATATTATATAATATATAGATATATATTTATATTATATATATATATAATATATATATATAATATATATATATATATATGTAACTCCACCTTTCTGAATAGTGAAATTTTAAATTTAAAAAAAAAAAAAAAAAAAAAAAAAAAAAAAAAAATATATATAATAACTCCACCTTTCTGAATAGTGAAATTTTAAATTTTTTTTATATTAATTAAATGATTTGGAACTGATTATGTTTTAAAAATATGTAATTAAGTCATATATTTATAAATATCATTAAGCCTTGGGCTTATTTTCTTTTATAGCCCATCAATTGGATTGGGCTTATACTGGAAGCCCAAAACCATAATCAATCCTATAGAAAGGATTGAATTCCTTAGCTGAGAACTTTTAAATTCGACCTAGCCTTTCAAATTTTTGCGAGTTCTAACGGCCATGGCAGAGGCCATGTGCCCAACCAACTGCCAGGGAGAGAATGGGAGTTTCCCGCCATTTGTGACCTACTCCTCACGCTGCCCCTCCTATTTAATCCCATCTTCTCTTCAGAAATCTTCACCAAACTTTTCCATCTCGTCCCTGCAGCTGAGCTCGAGTCAGGAATCATGGTGGACGCGTGAGGAAGGAGCAGAAGTTGATCTTGAAGATCTAGCCAACAAATTGAAGAGTGAGCTTCGTCGATCGACCATAAATTCGATCTGTTCTTGGTAAGTATCTAGAAATCGATTCCTGAGTTGAGCTGTTCTCGACCAAGGCAATTTGTTCATTGGCTTCTTGTTCCATTTTTCAAAGGATTGAACGAGACTGCTCTTCTTGATTCAACTGGTTGAATGTCGAAGCTCTGAAGTTCGTTTGAGTACTCCCTGTACATCCGTCAGATGTATGTGAGTATTGTTTTCCTTATCTCCATTATTTCAATTCTCTGATCGGATCTGGTTTTGTAAGTTATAAGAATATTTGGTATCGATCCGATCTGATCTAGATCGAGTGAACAATCAGGTGTTCCTAGGTCAGATGTATGCTTACTGTTTGATTAATTTCCTTGTAGATCTCTGTGACAATTAGAATTTTGGTTTAAGCCTCGATCCTTTCGAATTTGGGTAAGTTCCACAAAAATTGTGACTCCTTCATTTTGGTAAGGATTGATGGATCTATTTCGAGAATGTGATCCTTGTTTTCCTCACTGATTCAGGAATTCGAGATTGTACTTGCATAAGTGTTGAGCCAGCCATTGATTAGCAATTTAAGGTAATCCTCTTAACTATCAGTGATTCTAAGCGAGGAGTGAGTGTAGCATAACAACTGACAGATTAAATATTTGAGATTAGTTAGTTTAGCAAGTGTTTTCAATACATATTCTTGTTGTAGTGTATAAATCATAACTTCAGTCCTAGGTATAAATTCTTTTTGTTCACTCTAACCAGTAGGATGTTTAATGTACCTGTTAGAGGGGTGGCCATCTATCAGGTTACTTTTGTCATGTAGTTAACTGATTTTAGGAAGTTAACTGGGAATAGGCATCATCTGTACATTTAGTGTTATATCAATCTTGGTATAGGATTGGGTGTAATATTGGTGTTCTATAGATGGGGAGTAGTACACACATATTCAGGAGTAGGGTACTACTGCCACTAGAGTTCTCTATAATCTCATTTTGGATTTATTCTCTTGTAGTAGAATTTATTAAGATGTTGTCTGAGTGAAATCAACCTAAGTTGTTCAGGACTGGGTGCTAAGTTGCTGTGCATCAGTTAGAGTATGGACTGGAAGGAGGTTGATAGTTGCATTCGACTGAATATCAGTCCTAATAAGAGAACTGAACTGAGGTATCACATGAGAATGGAATGAATATCAGTCCATTCTGTGTAAACCAGGCTATGGTATCACTAAATGGTGTCTACTTTGATGTCATATTGGTTTTGGAGATGGAGAGTTATCTGGATTGTTGGAAATCTGTGATTTTGTCACTGGAACAGATTTTTGTAAAACAGAGCTTACCTGTTGCAATTGAAACCAATGTGATACCAAGGGGGGTGGATGTTTCTCCTGGGTAATAAGGAGGACTGATACTTGTTATTTTCAGACTGATATCTGCTAAGATTCAGGACTAATATCTCATTGTCTCATGTTGGGATTGACTATATCAGCCATGTGAAGCATTTAATTAGTTTTGAACCCTGGATAGAGCTTAGTTCACTGTTTTGGTTTGTTGAAGAAATCAAATGTTGAATACTGTGATGATTTTCCCACTTAGACTTTTTATGAACCTGTTTTGGCATTCCTGGGTTATAGTATTTTAGGGTGTTAGAACCTGAGATTTAAGTCCAGACTTGTTCAGGAAATCTGAAAACTATAGGATGGTGTTTAGACTAGGATTATAAATCCTCCTCTTAACTATAAGTTCTCTTGGTACTTTTAGTCACTGGCATCAGAATTTGAGACCATGAGAGTTTCATTTCTCAGGACTTAGGTTCTCAGGAAACTGAGAACATGAGTGTTTTTTTTAGGAACCAGAGACATCTCACTGTTCAGCCAGGAACCTGGGTCTTTCTCCAAAGGTTCATTAAACAGGGAACCTGAACTGAACTCAGGAATCTGGGACTTAAGCCAGAGTTCAGAAAACCTGAACTGAACTCAGGAACCTGGGATTTAGCTAGTGTTCAGGAAAACCTGGACATATGGAACTCAGGAAAAACCTGAACACTGGGTACTCCTGTGTAAACCAGGGTGTAATCCTGTGAAACCAGGAATACAATCCTGTGTAGACTCAAGAATTTAAGAATAGTTTCAGGAAATAGCTGGGATTGGGAGCAGTGGGTGTTTAATGAAGATGAAGCATTAGTTCCAGTTTTGAATTCATATAGATTTAAGTTTTGTGTTTCAAGGCTCTTGAGTATAGGAAGTTTATTACTCTTTGAAGTTAAGAAAAATACAGGGGATTGAGAAATGTCAATAAGGGTTTCACATTATTTTGAGTATAAATTAGCTTTTATAATAAACTAGTCCTTTTTAAATAAAGTTTCATAGACATATGAGGACACTTGAGTATCTACCCTAGAAGTACCCAAGTATAGAATACATGTGTGGTAAATATTGTAGTAATCAGTTGAGACAATTAGATTAAATTATACATTGGTTAGGTCACATTCTTAGCTAGATAGTGTATCTATTAGATCATGTAATACTCTTAGTTTAAGTTTGTTATTTATAGTTTTTGGCTAAACTAAGCTAGTGTAGTTTTAATCAAATTATGCATTATTATTAAATTACAGGAGGACATCCAGTTCATTCACTACTTGTACTTTCCTGGAGCAAGGCAAGTACACTCTACGGTTTTGTACTTTACATTATATATCCTGTGCTTCCTTGAGTGACACATTTGCAACACGTCATGTACTTTCTGGTGCTCATGTTCTCTTGTTCTTATTACTTGTATCTGGGGTGGGGAAATATACTATCTATGTGACCAATCCCAAGAAACAATTCAGGTGTGTTTAGCTTAGACCCCGCATTGTGCATGCGGGTCCTAAGTTGCCCATTCATGTACTTTAATGTGCTTTCATGTGCTTACCCTAGCCGGTCACATATTTAGTTATATTTCAAATGTAGTACACACATGTTCAGGAGATATACCTTGTACTTATTTCCTGTGATTCCATGATATCATGTTCTTTCAGGTGCTTACATATCATGTTTCTTTCATGTTCTTACATTCATGTTCTTTCATGTACTTTACACTGTTTCTTTCATGTACTTATTCACCCGTTCTTTCTGTACTTTCCATGTTTCCTTGTACTTTCATATCATGATGTCGTGTTCATTACCTAGAATTGTACTTGCTCCGCTCCTGAATAGGATATGTTGCAGGTGAGATGGAGGCCTTGTGTGACACCTACTATGGGCAGGATATTGCTTTCCCTACTGAGCCAGCTGGAGCTGCTTGTGACCTAGAGGCTGCAGAAGCCTAGTGCTTCATTAGTATTTTCCCATTATCTTTCCATGTTTTGAGACTAGTAGACTCTTTTATTAGTTGAAATGTAATAATTCAGATATTGTACTTTACTCTGGTTGGGACACATTTATATAGATGCTATGATTTCATTTCATGTTCATATTATCTGGTTAGTTTTCCCTAGAATGGTACAGCTTACTTTGTTATTCTAATAACAAAGGCTGGGCGTGTCCGACTCGTATCCGGTTATTCAGGAGCGGGTCGTGACAATATATATATATATATATTCCTCAATTAGATTTGATAACTATCCTTAAAGAACCTCAAATACTACTTAAAATTCTTGACGCATACTCCTGTATATATCAACCTTCAAACTGTGTTTATTCAACTCACAAACAATCGATTCCTTAAAAATGTTTCTCATATGTGATCTCACATAATTAGAAATTTAATAAGTCATGAAACTTTAACTTTAATAAATCTGCAATCTTCGTTTTTCAACATATCTATACCTTTCCTCAAGCTTTAATCTTCTTGAAATTTTTTAGTTGCCGTAAATCAATTAGTCGAAGATATAATCAAGGTTACCTTAATATGAACTATATTCATAATCATAAAATCCTTGCTAAGTCCAAACGTTCAATTCAATAAATCTATAATACTCTTCTTCCTACATATTTTTTGTCAAGCAATTTTCTCATGCAAATTTTTTTTCCTTTTAAAAATTTACATCAAAATTTCTCCATTCAAGAGTAAAATCAGTCTCACTTATATGACCTTTACATTAACATTTATCACATGGTTAACTTTTTAATTATTAAGAGTTTAAGAAATTACACTCTCCCTGGATTCTTCAAACACTCTATTTATCAACTCAAAATTTTCCTATCGATAGATTACCATGAAGAACCTAATTGTCGATCAATAAATATGCTCTCATTAGATTATAAAATGTACTCCGCCTAATAGAGTTTTCTTCGAAATTCTACTTATGTATATTCAATCATCTTATTCAACTTTACCACAACCTTTCTTTAGGAAATTTCTAATCTAACCTCCTTCCAACCAAAGGATGTCATGATCAAATTTCATCTTTGCATAAGGGAATCATATAAGAACAAGGTTGCATGAATCATGAAGGAGTTTATTAAAATTCCTCAATGAGGGAAGCAAAACAATAGGAAAGAAAATTTGGTTAGGTTCAATGGTCGTGGTAAAGGATTGGACAATAAATAAGGGTCGCTAATATTGCATGAAGGGTATAATGTGTTATGTGTCTAAGCAATTCAAGATAAGGTACGCAAATAAATGGACAAGGTTTAAGAAATCAAGATAAGCACAAAGTTAGGCATTTTAAAGAATTAAGTAGATCACAATCATATATAGGTTCGAAAGAATTGAGTCAAGATTCGGTCTCTAACCAAAGTTTAGTAAGGACAATATTATTATTGTAGGGTTTATAGCTAGCCATTTTGACTCCAAAGTCGTATCATAAAAATAGAGTACAAGGGGACATATTTGAGGGATATAATATGTCTACATGAAGGTGGGCTCGTCTAGGTCTTGCATATGAGATTTGTTGGAAGGTAACAGCTGGTCTCATGCTTCAAATATCAATGTCACGATAGGGGGCACCAAATGATTAAAATTGAAGTGGGTGTTCATGAGGTGCTAATTAATGCAAACAAAAGGATCAAGTTAAAGCACGAAATAAAAATAATTAAGGAATCTAGTAGATCAAAGTAAAATAAGTTAGGGACAAGATTTCTAGAGTAAAGATAGTCTTCTAGATGGGGTATGATCAAGGTACAGTTCTAACGATTAGACGGTCATGGCAAAAGGTGTAGATTGAGGGAAGGACGGGTAAGTCAAGATTGAGATAAAGTCGCATGGTTTGGTAGATGGCCAACTGCACTTGAGTATATACAACTATCATAGTCATGAGTGATATGGCAATTAATGTCGACTACTATATCTTATTAGGGCTATCTTGGTTGTCTACCATTATAAGTCTAACTTCTTGACCTCGAGCTTTCATAACGTTTCTTAATAAGAATTTCTCGAAAAATAATCTACCAAATTTCTATTCATTCTAACTCGTCCAATCATAATCATAACTTAAAATGTAAATTCCTTTAATCAATCTAAAAATAATTTTTTTATATCAGTAGTAACTTTTCCCAAAAGTTGTAATAAAACTCAATATCCAAATAATCCTATCGGTCATCAAATCCCTTTTTTTTTTTCCTTTTTTCCAAATAATCCTCGAGATAACTCTTAGCATACAAGTCCAAATCTAAACTCAACAAATTTTTTTATACACTTATCAACCATAATCCTACGTATGATTTTTATCAAATCATATATACTTCCAAAAATCAAATTCATTCATTTTTCTCTTTTTTTACCATAATTTTTTTTGATATCCAATATCGAAACCTTAAACTCAAAATCTAAATAAATTTATAATCCTCAGTCATACGACACAAGTTAAAATCTAAAAATTTATCAAATTTTATCACTCGTCCTCAAAGTTTGGTCAGTCGTAAATTATACTGCAACATAAACATATTTAAGACCCCTTTCAATTCAAATTTATATCCCTCCAAAGATGTGTAGCTATAAGTCAATAACTCATAAATATTTTCAAAATACCTTCAATTTCAGAACTCAAAAATCAATTCAATTTGTTTTATCAACTCTACTATCCTATTGTGTATACCACTTAGTATAAAATTTTTAACAATCTTTTGAAGACGGTAATATCGCTACTACCCAACTTGGAATTAACTAATCCTTAAGGTTAAAAATGCCTTTATAACTCAAATAAGACCTCAATACATATCAATTGTCCATGTAATCCATATTTTTGACCTATGAGCATATGCTAGTGTAGTCATCTTCCTAACCGACATTAAATGATAAGATTACGGTAGGAGGAGTTCTAGTAAGAGACGAATCAAGGAAGTTGATTGAGAGATCGAAATGGAGTCAAGGAAGGAGATCAAGTACGTGGATGAGATCGTAACTCTATTGCTATATACAGGCTCACATCGGTACAGTCACGTAACCAAAGTTGTAAACTCGACCTGTATGCGCCACAACAAAAATATGTAATGCTCCAGTCCCAAAATACTTAGGGCCACGTACGTCGACATGCCAGCTGCATACATACGAAATATACTCTAATATAGAACCATCATATGTATACATAAGCTATAAAATATAGTAACCATGAAACTAATCTCATCCACAAATAAATATATTATAAAATCAACTTATAATACCATTTGTACAAAATGTTGGGAGAAGACAAATCTACTACCAACTAAAAAAAGAGTAATACATAGCAACGAAGGAAGAGTCGAACGAAGCGACAAGACGATCTGAGAGCTATCATCGCGAAGGTAGATTGTAAACTATGACCTTGACTAGAGCACCTACAATAATTACAAAACACACATGGAGAAATCATCGGGTCCTTAGAGGGACGTAACAAGATACAGAAAGAACATGCCATTATAACTGCAAATGTAACACTATAAAATATAGCACAACTGGGTCCCTAGCCATCTATGTGATATGCACTTTGAGGACAATGTTCTATGCAGGGGCTGTAGGATCAGCAGATTAAGTAAAGAGTGGCAGTAAGTAGCGCTCATACGAGACACTATCGGCCCGGGGCAGTAAGTAGCGCTCATCCGAGTCAATATCGGCCCAAAATGTGTATAAAAGTAAATATAGCCCCTACGCTAGTAGCTGTCCTCTCCTCCCAATGATACTATACATGTGTCATAACCACGACACACCAATACGTGTTGCTTCTACAATACTATTTTATACCTAATAACTGTCAAGTCTTCTAACATGCATCTATTGACAGTTATTTCTACGCATGTGCATGAGAGATCAGCCAACACGCAAGTGACCTCTATGTTACTCACAACTCACACACAACTCGTGTACAATCATGACAAGTCAATGAGACACACTAAATTGACAGTAGTCCCTTAACTCCAGGTCCACATGCAAGAAGAAAATAATTAACTTAAAATAAATGTACAGTAATATATAATAACTGAATATTAAAATACAACTAAATATAAGCAGTAAAAATGGCAAGGTAGCTTGCCTGGGGTGTCGCCTGGTGTGGTGTGGTGATCCAACAAGTCCAGTTTTATCTATTGGCCAAGGTCGATGTTTAATGGTAGGAATTTATGAAAAAATAGGAAATATGATCAGTCACGATCATCGATGATAACACAAGAGAATTTACAAAAATAAATACCTGTATTAGTTTTAGAAATATCTATAATATATGAAGCTAGATTTTATTATTAAAATATATTTTTAAAAACTATACTTTCAAAATTAGTTTTGGGGCTAACTCTAAGTTCTATCAAAATAATGTTTAAGGTAGGAAACTATATTTTTACTTAGTCAAAATATTCAAAAAATCGTTTTAGGGAAAAATATAATTTTAACTAAAGTAATTAGGTCGAAGACTATATTTTAAATGCCATAAAATAATATAGTAATATATTTACGTTCCAAAATCAGTTTTGAAATTACCTACATAGTCAAGCACCAATATAATTTTGTTACCCAAAAATTTATAATTTATAATTTATTTGTTTACATACTGCAACACAATATTAAAGATAATAATAATGATATTAATAAACCTTTTAACAAAGTATACTTATATATAGTATATGATAATAATAATAATAATATGACAGCAGATGACTGCTGTCTTAGTTTTAAAGTAAGGAAGAAAGAAGAGAGGAGAGAGAATTAGTTTGAGAAAAGGGTAAGGGAAACCGAGGGAAAGGAGAGGGAAAAGAGGTAATGGACTCACCGGGAGGAGAAAAGGCGTACGGTGGAGCTGTCACGGCGGAGGGAGGTCCGGTCATCGTGTCCCTCGGTTCTCCACGCCGAGGCACGGAGACAGATCCGGCGAGGGCGCGCCGGAGTCCACGGTGGGAGCAGAGCGCCTCGGCTGAGTCGTGGTCGTCGCGGTCGCCGAGGGCGCGGAAGGCGGCGGATTATGCTGCCGGCGTTGAAAGATCTATGGGGTGGCGGACCTGGCATCTTGCACCGACGGCGGCGCCGGGTAAGGGTGTCCCCCCCATTTTTTTTCTATGTTCTTATTGTGGTTGCTGTGTTTAGTTTGGTGTGCTTTGGGGTTTCGGTCGGGAGTCCATGGAGGTGGTGGTGGCATTCGGCCAGATTTTATGGCGGTGGTGTTGGAGGTTCGTGATGGTGGTGGCATGGTGACGAGGGTCAGCGGGTTGTCGAAGGTGGTGTCGGTTTGGATCTTGGCGGTGGTGGTACTGGGCGATGGCGGTAACGATGATGATGGTCAAATTTGTGCAGGGAGGAGGAATAGGCAACATGGATGGGGTCAGGATAAGGATAGGTTTCGATTATGTCGGGGATGTGTCCGACATGAACTTCTCAATGTACATGTATCAATATGGAATAAGAATGGTGGACACAGACACATGCCGTTTGGTGTAGAATATTTGTGTTACGAATTTTTTCTCCATCAGAAGGAGCAATGAGGGCTCTCCTTATATAGGAGGTGACGGCACCAAATTGGATGAGGGTTGGGATAGTTTAAACCCTTTGTAGATAATTTTATCTTTAATTCATATCGATTAAAAGTAATTTAATCAAACCTAAATTCAATATAGATAAATCCTACTTTTATTTTAAGCGGTATTTAAATAAGTCAACAAAATCTTTTCTAATTTAAATTACCATAATTAATTACATATTAAATCAAACCATATTTAATATATCTTTTTCATTAATAATAAATTATAATAATAATTAATTTTGAAAATTTAAATATTTAAAATACCATTTTGCAATAAAAATAAATCTTTTTCATAAAATTAAAGTATGTTTGAACAATAAATAAATAACCCTTTTTTTATTAAAAAATATAGTTTTGGCAATCCCATCGTGTCGCCTTTTTATAAATTCAAGCAAATAAAATTATTTATCATATATTTATTCGAAAGCTATATTTCTACAAAATGAAACAAGTTTTCTAAAAATATGTACCTTGCACATATTCGCACTGGACGAGCAATCAAAACGCAAACTCGCACGCAACGTACAATATGACGATACAATTTGTATGTGATGTACAAATCCGAAAATACAATTGCAATACCAAATTATTTATTAAAAAATTATAGTAGAAATTTAGGGGTTTACATACACAAATGAGTTTTATGGCATGACTATATCATTACGTCACAAAGTAGACCATGAGTTTATGTCTTGAACTGATCCTAAGGCAAGATAAAGACTACAAAAGGCTATGTTGCACTCACTAAAATAACATGTTAGTTTTGTATGGGTGGACGAGATTCCCCTTAATAGTACGGTTATGTACTGATACCGACCATTTGTTTGTGTACATGTTAAGGTATCAACATGCTCGGTATGGAGCTCGCTTGGTCGTGCTGAGGCATAGAGTTCCCTAGCATTTTAAAGCGTACGACTGCATTCTAGAATTCACCTATATGGGATATAATATATGGACATCGCCTTCTGAAGCATCCACGAGTTGTAAGCCGTGGGCATGATCTGTTGTAATAGAGAGAATGAGAGAGCTGAGTGTTTGTATTCAGAGACAAAGTGAGCTTGAGCGACTTGTAATGTTGGCTTTGCGCCCTTTAATCTTATATTCAATATCAATAAGAGTATCATCTTCTACATGTTTTTGTGTTTCAACTTTTTTGTTTGGGACTTCTGTGTGACGACCCCGTCGCAAAGCTGTTGTATTAGCCATTATGGTATTCGCCATGCACGAGCGCAACTTAGGCTAGCGCGGCATCACGCCCAAGCGAGGACGATCATTTTTGCGAAACTAGGGCGTGTCTAAGTGGTATCAGAGCATGACTTTATGTCCTTAGACTTCGATTGAATTCTTTTAAAACTCTGATGTTGTTATTTCTATAATTGATATTGGTAACGCTCTCTCAATGTTTCGCGGGATGTTTCATACAATAAGTCTATATATTTTGTAAAAATCTCACAAGAAAAATTTGGTTGAACAAGATAAATTTCACGTAGGCACGGTTAGCTGAGTTGAGCTGGACAATATACACGTACGTTTGCATCGATGATAGAGAGATGTGTACGGGATCAAAATATTTTCAGACGAGAATGTGTTGGACTTGATTCATGGAATGTTTGATAACTATCAATAGAGATGCTATCGGACGATGATGTCGTATTTGCAATATAGACAGAACGTGCTTAAATTTGAGGAATGGTTCGAACAGAGATTCGGAGTGATTGGTTGTGATTCAAACAATTGTTGATTCAAACAATTGTTTTAAGGATTTCTCGAGTGACTTCATCCCAGAGTGGTGTATGTGATAGCCTTGGGGATATTCGATCGACTGAGAATCGGGGTGCTAATGAGTCTATCAGTAAGCGATGGGGGTAATACAAAGCCTTAGATTGAATGTTACATAGTTAAGTGTGAACGTGAAGTTTTGGGTAAGATCGGTTCGAACGAACACGAAAAACAACGCACATCGGATTGAAATTGCAATGATTTTGGAGTATAAAAGAGTATATAGATTGATCAAGGAAAAGTTAATATACAACGAGATGGATGGCTTAGTTAAGGATATCAATATGGATAGTATATGGAAATAATAGTACATAACTGAACATAATTGAGTTTTGAATTCGATTAAGAAAAGATAGCACGAGTCGAAAGTTAGCATGCCTATAAATTTGATGGAAGATCAGAGTATGGCTCTAAGGATCTAAGAAGAAATTGTTCGATGACTTGAGTTAGTACAGAACGATATGATTGAAGGAATATGTTGTGCGATGACTAAGATAGACGATAACAAATATGATTTTGAGATTGAATGAACATATTTTGTAACTACTTAAAGGGATAACTATTGATGATTTTATCTTAAATGTTGAGGAGCTGATTGTATATCTAGTTAGGATGATAGTATTGGTTGCAAGACTTGGAGCTCCCTGTAAAGGATGATCGTCAGGTTATGTATATCATCGATGGTATTGGCATATTAAAGATCGATGTGCGATAACTCGAGGGTACTCTGATTTGAGGAATGATGATCATGTCGAATGTATCATTGTATGGACTCTATAATTTTAGAAAATTGATGGACTGATTGATAGTAACAATATTTAGATGACATGGTTAAGTAAACTTGAAGTATACATGAATGAATGTTCGGACAACTATGCAAAATAAAAATGTTAACGTTTAGAATGATCAATAGTTGTTATGACTCAAAAAATTTATAGTAGATGATATTGCAATGTGGCGATGAGATAGATACATGAGACTGTGGATTAGTAAGATATAGATTTGAGAAAAGCTATGATCGATAATTTTTTTTTGATTGAGATGTTACGAGTTGAGATTTGGAATACATATTGCAACTTATGATCAGTAGATTATGACTTATGATTTTGTAGTCGAGGTATATGAGTTTGGATTAGTAGGTTTATTGAATGAAGTAAAGGTACAATTTTGAGAGCTATGAGTTGTGTCGTTGAACTATAGTGTAATTGAGGATGATTATGAATGGAATTTCCCTAGGATGGTTTTTCTGAATGACTCGGGCCCCTTGGACTGAACGTTACAAGTGCAGATAGGAGAAATCTATGCTCGATGTTTAAAAATCTGAGTGATACGAGCTTGGGTAGACAACTCGGTACCATCGACTATGGTTTAACCTTAGGATTTAGGGATGAGTATTGTGATATCGGTTGCACGTTAATATGACTTTGACTTTATCCTTATTAGTTAGCCTAGCGGTTAGACAGACGTCCCTGTGAGAGAGAGAATTGTGCTATCGACCCTAATGAGAGTTGCATGGGTAGATTATAGAGCTGGGGGTAGCTACCTGTAAATTTGAGACTTGAAAGTTAGATGATCTTAGGATGTTATGAAGGATCAATATGATTAGATTAAATGATAAAATTGGATATTGATTTTGGTTGACGGGATGATTTAATTATGTGAGATCGAATTCTCTAACATGAAAGAAAGTTGACGATTAAAGATGAACTAGTGTTTCAAAGAAGTCAAATTAGTACTTGAAGATGGAAATTGCACCAGTCAATTTTGTTCAGATTCTCTCTCACAAGGCATGACTGAAATGCATATATTTCAGAAATGCCATAAATATGTGTATGATCCAACTCGAGTGATATACTGAATTCAAATAAGACTGAAGGAAGGATCAGGATGTGATAAGAAAACTTATGAAATTGTATGTTTAGAAAAATATGGATGAAAGATTGATCAGATGAATTATCATATGTTGATTGAACAAATCAAATTTATTGGATTGAATTTTGAGTATAGAAGAAAGTTAGTGATTGAAAATGAATTCTTGTGTTGATGAAATCAAATATGTTTTGAGGATTTGAAATGTATTACCGTGATTAAGATTATAGTCGGAAGAGTAAAATCGAGTTGGGCATAATATGCAATTCAAATTTTGATTTGGATGTTTCATGAGTTTAGAAATATTCACTAGATAGAACGCAGACGGTGCAAACGATAACGTTGGAGATAGTGAAATATATTAGCGAGAATTTAGTATCAATATGTACAATTGTGATTAAGGCATTGATGTAGTCGGGTTTTAAAGATCGGTTAGAGAAATTGAGTTGAATACTTGAAATATTTCGTTCGTTGGATTTGGTTAAGGGGTCACACTAAGTTTTGGCTAGGAGATAGTGAATGATCGGTTTGGTTATGTTTGGATCCAGAATGAATAAGGAACAACGTTATATGGGTTTGCCATATAACTAAGTTGTCCGTGTGTGCGGTGAGTTGTAAGTTATCCCATGTTTCGAGATATAACGGCCAAAGTGTATTATGGATAAAAATAAGACTTGTTGATTTATGTTGTAAAATAGTTTGATTTTCTAGAATAACTTAGTTTTTCGGAGAAATTGACTAATGCATGGAGCGCGACTCTAATGGATGAAACGTATAGGAAGTGTGTTCAAAAGATTTAAAGTATGCCAGGTGAGTTCGAGTTAGTTGCGAGTGATAAGTTGAGGAGTGTGTACTCAATTAAGTTTTGAGGATAAAATTTATTTTAAGTGGTGTATTATGTAATTCCCTGTCCCGTTCAGTTCAACAGGATGAATCAAAATGCAACAATATTTGAACTTGGCAATGCATAGGATTGCTCAAAGTCCCGCTCGGTCGAGGCGACTCCTTGTTCAGATGGGTGGCTTCGATAAACTTGCCTCCGCTTGGCCTTCACACTAATAACTGGATGTTTTGAATGCACTGAGTAGGTATGCTAATAAAAGACGTATCCACATAGCTAAGGAAATAATCCTACCCCGAGTCAGACTATGTAGAACATGGAAAATATGAAAGTTGATGTTTAGATAAAATTTTCAAATTGGTACTTGGTCTTTAGATCCTACGACTTGGACAAAAAGTAGAGATCTTATGTTGACACAAGCACTATCAATTTGCTTGACATTGTTGGCACGACCCTATGGTTTCATTGCCACATTTCGTTTCCATGTTTCAAATTAAGGTGTAGGACCGTTGAACACCTCTAGTGGGGGTGAATAGAGTGTGTACGTGTGCAGCAAAAAATATCACCAATTAAAATTTAAACTTATATACTAAGAGTCAAGAAGATCAAACTCAGTGACACTGTGGTATATACTGGTTTCCTTCTGAGAGGAAATATAAAAGTATAAATGAATATAAATTTCTAAACTAAAATACATACCACCAGTAGGGAGACGTGTGCCGCCGCGACGAAAAAGACTAGGAGTGCCATCTGCAATATGTAAATAATCGAACGAAAAAAACATGAATTCATGTAATTGCTTTTATGAGGTCAAACTTAATTCACGTAATTGGAAGTATTTTTAATATACAACAATATTTAACCTAATCATCGTCTTCGTTCTCATCCTCGGCCTCGTCTTCATCATCATCCTCCTCCTCATCCTCATCCTCATCTCATCCTTATCCTCATCGTCGATTTCATCTGTATCCTCATCCCCATCAAATTTGTCTTCTTCTTCTTCTCTCTTCTTTCTTCTTCTTCTTCTCTTCTGCCTCAATAGTTGGGACAAGATGCCTCTTTCTCCCATGGTTGACAGCTAAGTCTTGTGTATCAACCTCTTCCTCTCCTCTATTTTCCTCAACAATATCTTCAATCCATTGTATCCGAGTGTTGTCCCAAGTATTAAAACTTTTCGATCTGGTCTGTTTGCCATAAATATAAAAGAGCAGAACAGTTTTATGGGAGGACTGGACTTTTACTTCACGTTACAAACTCGCTTGTACAAAGAAAGCCTAGGGACGAAAACCTAGGTACAACAATCTAAGTACAATTGTTTATTTTTGATTCTGGGGTGACGGTAGAGGCTCGAGAAAGCGACGACAGCTCTGCCTTACTCCTTGGACGATCGAACGTAGCCTTGGCTCCTGTGACGAGATGCTTGGCGTTGACGAGAAATGCTCTTCTTCTCTCCTCGTATTGCTCTTCTGGCTTCTCTCTCTGGATTGATCTTTGTGTATTTTTCTCTCTGATTATTGGGGGAGCGTCCTTTTGCAAGGGAATGGCACCTTGCTATTTATAATAGTGAGGGGCATCATTAGGGTTTGTAATGATTGCCCATTCTCTAAGTGACGGCGGCCTGGTAAATGATCAATCTGGGCCATTAATCTTGAGCGTGAAGGATCTGGGCCATTAATGAGGATTATGCCAAATCATGTCAGTAATTAATGTTGATTGCAATAAATCTCCATCATGATGATTTACTGATGCCCGCAAATCTAAATGAATCAATTAATTCATTCTCTTGCCACGTGTGCCAAATTATTGGGATCTGACCAAGAATTTGATTATCTTTAGGACACGTGTCCTGTCATCCTTGTTGAGCCGCATGGGGAGCATTCATATTTGGGCCGCATGAAGGTCGTCATGACCGAGCCGCATGAAAGATTTCATGTCCGAGCCGCATGAATAGTCTCTATACTCGAACCGCATGAAGGTTGTCATGACCGAGCCGCATGTTCATGACCGAGCCGCATGGGGGTCATCATGGCCGAGCCGCATGAGAGTCTTCATGACCGAGTCGCATAGGTTTCTTCATGGCTGAGCCGCATGGGGACCTTCATGATTGAACCGCATAGGTTTCTCTGCACTGGCCGCGTGAACTCGTCTAGTCTGGCAGCATAAACTTGCCTCGAAGCTGCGAAGATTTTCTCCAGTTCCCTAGGAAGATAGTACTCTTGTGTCAGTCATCATGTCTACTTTACGTCAGGGGCCGTCAGCTGTCAGCTGTCAGCCGTCAGAGCATTAATTGTGTTTGAATGACGCTGGGTACAGCTGTTCTGAAAAGACACGTGGCTTCCCTCTGCGGGCCGCATGGAATCTACTTGAACTGCCTATGTGTTTGAGCCGCATGGGACTCCTGAGCCGCATGCGGCTCCTTGGCCGTATGGATCATTTTTTTCTTCTTTTTTATGCTTCTACAAGACCCCCTTCAAAGTTTTCAATTTGCAAAATTGAAATACTTTGAATAAGAAGCATGGTTATGCCAGAGCCGCATGGATGTTTTCTTTCATAGCCGCATGGATTTGTCCAGCCGCATGATTACCTCAACCGCATGACTCTCTGAGCCGTATGGGCTGTTTTAGCCGCATGAGCTTCTTGACACGTCTTCCTGCCACGTGTGCAAATCTTTTGTAAATCTTCTGTATTTAATGCTCTTGATTTGCTGTCAGATTTTAAGATCCGCTTTTTGGGCCAGGATCCCAAGAGTCAGGCTATTATTCAGCCGTTTTGCCTCGATGACCGAAGAGTCGGTCATCAAGTTGCACGCGGATCGAGGCATTCCTTCTTTGTCTATAAATAGGAACACTCTCGTTCTGGGAAATCTTCTTTGCTCTCGTTGATCTTTCGTTATTCTAACTCCTTTCTCTCCCAAGCACCTATGGCTCCCAAGAATGTTGCTGCGTCGAAGGCTACGAAGGGCAAGGCGGTCGCTTCTACGGCGGCTGTGGCGACGAACGTGGACACTCCTCCGTCGGCCGTTGTTCACTCTGTTCATTCCGACATTCATCCACCTATTGCTGGTAAGGGCGTTGCCTTAGAACCCTAACTGCCATGGCTCTGCTACATAATTTATGCACAAGCCATATGTACACGGTTCGTCGATATGACCGCATAATCACTTCGACCAAGGAGGCCGCATGGGCTTGTCATACTCGATCTGAACCGCATATATATTTTCGGTTTGGCCCGCTTGAGCGTAGTTCACTTTTGAACCGCATAAGCTCATCTGCTTGTAGCCGCATGAGTCTGTCTGTTCAGGACCGCATAAGTCCGCGTGGAATTTGAACCGCATAGTCTCACCTGAATCCGAGCCGCATTAGCGCCTAGGTTTGTCTGTTGAGTCTATGTGAACCTTGAACCGCATAGGGCCCTTCTGAACCCAAACCGCAGAAGCTTCATAAGCTCATCTGAACTTGATTTGTATGGACTCGTCTGACTCAGAGCCGCATAAGGCTATGATAAACCGAACCACATGGACTCATCTGGTTCTGAGCCGCATGAGGCTGTGACGACCCGAGCCGCATAGACTCAAATGATCTTTCAAACGCTTCTTTGTTTTGATTATCTTCTAATCTTATTTCTTTCGTCTCTTTTCAGTGAATCTGCCAGTAAATCCTGCAGGGAAACTTCTGGTTGGCTCGAATCAACTTGCCACGGATGTACAACGGGACGATTTAGTTCGTCAAGTGTCAGAGCAGCTCCTTGTTAATGAGCCTTTGGAGCGACTGAATGTTATCAGGGTTCAATCTTTCCAATTCCTTAGTGACTTGATGAGCTCCGGGAAGCTAAATGGGAAGTATCTGAGGCCGGTCTTCCTCTTTGGGGATGCATTGATCACAAAAAACTCCCGAGTGCTGGATATTTCCGAGAGTTAGGATTTTAATCTAGACGGATACTGATTCATATCTCCATTATGAAGTGTCATTTCCCTCTTGTGTGGTTCAACATGATCTTGTTGGATAGGAAGATGACAGACCCTCTCACTCCAACCAGACCGAGGATGTTTGTGGGTAACATCCGTTACAATAAAACCACTGGGTTAGTACGTACGATCAAGGATCCGGCCAGTCGATCTTTGATGGGGTTAGCTCCGGGTACCTTTATCAACACACCTGGTCCTAACTTCTCATTTTCTCAGGCTGATACCTTCCTGAGCCAGCTTGCTCGAAAAGGGTCCTATCCTATTGGCAGATTGGCACTGCTGGGCTGGTTACACCCCATTCCCTCGTGGGCTAACCTGACCTCGTGGATTCTGCGGGAATACGAGACGTTTTTGCGAAAAGTCAATCTTTATGATGCTATCCGGGGTACCAGCCACGGATTGCCCATTAATAAGCCGTTGTTCATGACCCTTCTGGAGATGTATAACCATCGGACATGGACTTTCTTCACACCTGTAGGGGAGTTGGGGCTCGTTCTCCATGAGATATATGCTGTCTCCAAGCTTCCCTGGGGAGACGAGCCCTTCGAAGCGTACACTCCAACGAACGAGGAGTTCCAGGATTTAGATCGCCGATTCCCAGGCTTCGTTGCTGTGTACCAAGAACTGTTATGTCACCATAGTACCTGTCACCAAACGGCTATCAAGAAAAATGATAGCTCGGAAGGGGACACTCCCCATACCAACTCTTGGGTCTCCTATCTTTTTAAATTCAGTGCTGCTGGCCGAGTTACTTCTCGAGGTCGTCAAACTCCTAGGGAAGTAGAAGGCTTGGTGTCGACTGCTAGGAGGTCGAAGTCTAAGGGTGACAAGTTTGGGAGCCAGATTGACTCTTTCAGCTATTTTTATTATGGTACTCGGCGGCTGTCAGAGAAGGCACTCTTGGCAGGTTTTTTAATGGTGTGGCTGCGCAATTATGTGGTCTCAGGAGGGGCGGGTTCCATCGAGAGGATCGGCCGTCACTTTATTCTTCCCGCCGTGAAGTTGGCCTTTGGGGTCAGGCTGGCTCTTCTTCCCGCTATGGTGTGCAGCATTCATCATGGTCTCCGTGCCTTCTCGTCCAAGGTCATCGCTCGTGACGTGGTGATGGACTTTGAACGTACAGAGCTACCTTATCATTACCTGCTGGGGTGGCTGTTGTTGCATTATCGGCCTTTGATGAGGCCTGGGACGGGAGACGACGTTACAAACGACGATGCTTTTCTTTTCAGGTATCGCCATCAGCCTTGGGAATATCGTACCATGCCGGCGTGTCGGAGGATACTTGCGAGGGTGGACGGATATGATTTCTTCGTGTCCGTTCCTCGTTTTACCGACCCTGAAGTGAGGAGTGTCCATGTTGATGGCGTTGGATCTCCTCATTTCTTACCTGAGAAGATGCATTTCTGGTTGCGTAACATTCACCCGGCGCATTTAGTTTATCGCAACCGCAACACTGTGTACCTGGAGCCCTACTTGCCCAGTAGGTTTGCCCGTCAATTTGGGTAGAGTCAACTATTCCTTGGGCATCCCAGTTCCTGCCTGGGGTTTGAGGATAGCATCCTTGATGGTATTAGGGCATGGAGCTACTATGACACTTGTCATACTCGAACTAGTTTCTCAGTTCCTGCAGCAAACGTGCTGGGGGAAATCTTGCATATGGCGGCCTTATACCATGTTACGGCAAACCAGCCTCCTGTTGATTTTGACCCGAGGACTAGTTTTATCGTGGGCACTCGTTTGGCGGAGAGGGCTACGGTGTCGAAGGCAAAGAAGAAAGAGGCGAAGAGGGTTCCCGTGCCCGATTTCGATTCCTTTGACACAGTTGAGGGAAGCAACGAACGGGACAATGAGGACTCTCTCTCTTCTGGTGGCGGAGCAGCGGCAGATCAGCCGCCCATCATGGCAGATGAGATCATGACGGATCGACCGTCGGTCGTATTAGATGATGTGGTAGATCAGTTGCCACCTGTATCAGAGGTGGTGAGGGTAGAACCACCGCCTGTCGCGCCTGGTCCCTTGCGTAAGCGAGGCAGGCATGAGTCTACTGACGGAGGAGTAGCCTTATCCGTAAAGAGAGCTGCGGTCAGACCTCGTAGGCTGCTTATTACGGAGAGGGGTGAGGATGCCGATGATGCTCCGGAGGTAAGACTATGTTGGAGCTATCTCCTTGTTGTGGTTTTCTTTTTCTTGGAGATATGACCTAATCATGTTTTCCTTATAGGCGTCTGACGAACCAGGCTCTCATGAACCGTCTGCTGCCCCTGGAGTTGATCCGGCCCTTACTGCTTTGATTAGTGGCATGTGTGTCGCGATCCTTTCTGCGGGGGCACTTTCAACGGCGGCTGAGGACTCCCAAGTTGCTGAGGCCCCGGTCCGGGGTGACGAAGGTTTCCTCGGGCCTGTCTCCGAGATTGCTGAATTTCAGCAAGGCGACGCCGATCTCGTCGCATCCCCTCCCAAGGGTGTCGGGGCGGAGGAGTCTATTATATTCGACTCGGAGGCTGCTGGTGAAGAGATTACGGTGGCTGTAGGCGAACCTCAGCCTCCATACTCTTCCGCTGGTAAGATAAGCCAAATATTGACTAGTGAGGGGGCTTATTTGCTCTATCAACATATCCTCCAAGTCAAATCGATTCATGGTTGTCTTGGCCCTACAGGTCCTGACCCTTTACTTTCCACAGCGAATGTTCTTGGGGAAGGCTCGACCTGTTGCGATCTGGGGGAAAGGAGCATTTCCTCTCCTTCACCGACTCATGTCGAGGGGCCTCCCGCCAGCTCCGGACAGATGGGAGTGGAGCTTGTTCCGGGAGCGATGGTCTCCGCCTCATCCTCTGCTGCTTATACGGCTTTGGAGATTGACTTCTCGGCCCTGCCGAGCATTCAAGTTTTGCGGGCTGCTGAAGAGGAGTTGGCCGCTGTTCATGCGTCCTTCCGCACGGGGTTTGTTTCCCTTGTGGCAGGAGCGGCAGATTCTGTTACGTCTTCTTCAGTGTTGCCAGCTACACTCTCGTTGACGCTGGCTTCTTCGGAGGCTCTGGACGAGGTATTGCAGGATGTGGTCGACAGCTTCTATCGCCATTTAAAGAGGAGCGTAGATGCTGTCGTAGAACGGGGGATCCCTGGTGGGGTGGGGTTGGCTACGCTCCTGGAGCCCAAGTTGGCAGAGGCTGATCAGCTCATGACCCGATTGCTGGTGTTATGGCAGGCTGACTTGCCTGCTGCCGTAGAATGGGGGATCCCTGGCGGGGCTTCCTTATTGTCGCTCGGGATAGGATAAAGCTCGCTCGAGACACTGCCAGGCCAGTTGTGAAGGGGGACCTTGACGAGCTTTTCGCTTCGTATGACAGGCTGGGTCATCGAAGTCAAGCTTATAGGGCTTGGGAAGAGACTGCTTCTCGTGGAATAGCTGACACGAAGGAGCGAATTCTCGTACTTCAGAGGGAATTGGCTTTCCTAGAGTCAAAATTGAAGGCTGCTCATGCAGAACAGGAGTCAATCGTTCGGGAGGCCGAGAAGGTTTCCCGATCTTCTGTTAACCTGGAGCGGGCTTTCAAAAAATTCGAGGACAACTGGCAAGCTCATGCTCATCTGGAAGACGCGGCGGTGCTGACCCAAGAGGCGGAGCGTCGAGCTAAACAGAGGTTTGAGCGGTCGGTTGCCTTGCTGACGGACCGTCTCACGGCGTTATGTGCCCCGGAGCAGTGATCAGTTTTCTGCTTTCTTTTGCTTCTTTTTTTCTTTTTGTTTTCATTTTGTAAGGGATGTGATTCCGAAAGATGTAGCACTTTGAATTTTGAATAAATGAGCATGTTTCAACTCATCTTCTCTTTCTTGTACTCGTGGTATTTGTGGAATTGGACATGCTGGGGGATTATTTGTGGACCTGCTACCCTGGGCGTACCTTAGTTTTAGGTACGAGTAACAAGTTTTTGAGAGGAATACCTAGAACAACTTCGCGATAAGACAGCTATAGAAGTTTTTGGTATTCGAGAGAATGCCAGGGAGCAACTGGGCTCCAAGGTATGATAGAAAAGGGATGGGCGTGTACTGGAGACCCAGTACAGCATCTGTGGTCGACTGAGGACATTTGTGGTCATCGGAAGACGTTTGTGGGCCTATTATCTTTGGGCGTACTCAGATCGCGGGTACAGATAATAAGTCGAGGGAGGACCATCATACTTATTCAGAGGTAGTGAGGACATGGCAAGTATGGGGGTTTCTTTACCGTGGGATCTTCCTGCTCAGAGGTAGTGAGGATATGGAAGGAGTAGATTCAACGGAGGATATTTGTGGACCTACTATCCTTGACGTACTCCGGTCGTGGGTACAGATAATAGGTCGAGGGGTAACCATCATACTTACTCAGAGGTGTAAGGACATGGCAAGCATGAATGGTTTCTTCGACGGAGCCTTCCCACTCAGAGGTCACGGGAACATGGCAGGAGTGGGCTCAATGAAGGATACATAGAACGACTCAGAGGTAGGAGGACGTGGAAGTTCTATGCGAGGGGGCGGTTTGTTTTTGGTGGAAGTGGAACAACTCAGAGGTAACATCGATATGGTTGTATAGGAATTTTATGGATCCGTTACCCTTTTTGTGCATTGAGAATGCGGTCAGTAGGTCAGGTGAGTTCAGCGGTACCAGCGGGTACATAACTTCGGCCATCTGAAATTTTGTGGGTACGAATTCAGCGGTACCAGAAGGTACATGACTCGTTGATCTGGAAAATATGAGTGTGAGTTCAGCGGTACCAGCGGGCACATGACTCTTATGATTGGAAAATGTGGGAATGAGTTCAGAGGTACCAGTAGGTACATGACTTGTATGATTGGAAAATATAGGAATGAGTTTAGAGGTACCAGCAGGTACATGACTCGTATGATAGAAAATATAGGAATGAGTCCAGAGGTACCAGCGGGTACATGACTCTATGTATGGAACCAGAATGTAAGTTCAGCGGTACGGGGAGGTACATAACTCGACACTCTGAGATGTCTCGAGGATTTTTTTTCAGACATAATACTTCTTCAGGAACTGCCGTTGATGGGCAACATGAGCAAGTCTCCATTTTGCTTTGCGAGGCGGTAGGCGCCGTTGGAGAATACAGCTTCGATGATGAACGGGCCTTCCCATTTTGGTTGGAATTTATCGGCGGTTTTATGCGTTATAACCATCGACCTTCGAACTGCCAGAACGAGATCGCCTACTTGGAATGTTCTGACCTTGACCTTCTTGTTGAAAGCTCCGGAGATTCTGGCCTGATATAGTTCGATTCGCTGTTGAGCTAACAGGTGTTTCTCGTCTAGGGCCTCCAATTCCTGTAGTCGGCGATGGTGGTTTTCGTCTGTCGTCAACTGATGTGTAAGTGCGACACGGAGTGAGGGGATCTGAGTCTCTAATGGGAGGACTGCCTCACTCCCGTACACCAGGGAAAATGGTGTATTCCCGGTGGCTGTTCGAACTGTGGTACGATAAGCCCATAAGCATTCACCGAGCTTTTCGTTCCAGTCGTGCTTGTTAGAGGACACAAATTTCTTGAGTAGCTTGATTATGGTTTTGTTGAATGCTTCTGCTAACCCGTTGGCTGCTGGGTTATAGGGTGTCGAAGCAATGTTCTGAATTCGGTGCTTGTTGCAGAACCGATAAAATGTGTGGCTTGCGAACTGTGGCCCATTATCGTGAATGATCCTTCGGGGCAGTCCAAAGCGGTAGATGATATGATGCTTAAGAAAGCTGATCACGTTTGAAGTTTTTACCTCTGCCAATAGGATAGCTTCAGCCCATTTGGAGAAGTAATCGGTGATTGCGAGTATGAATCGGTGTCCTCTGGACGAAGGCAGGGTAATTGGGCCGACGATGTCCATACCCCATGCTTCGAATGGCCAAGAGGCCACAGTCGGATGTAGGAATTCAGATGGCTGGTGGATGAAATCGGCGTAGATTTGGCAGGCTTTGCACTTTCGTGCATAATCTATTGCGTCTGCAACCATCGTGGGCCAGTAATAGCCCATTCGGCGAAGGCGGTCTTGCAGTTTCAGGCCAGGTTGATGGGCTCCGCAGACACCATTATGGGCCTCGCGCACGGCTTCCTTGGCTTCTGTATTTGATAGACACCGAAGCAGCAACCCATCATAGGATTGGCGATACAGCATTTTTGTCTCCGTATCATAGAAAAATCTGAGAGAACGTCTTCTGATAGAAGTAGCTTCCTTCGGATTCTCTGGCAGGATGTCGTATACTACGAAGTCGATGAACGGCTGTCTCCAGTCTGGTGCTTCGTCGACTGAAAGGGCGGAGTAACTTTCCATGTATCGAACGTTATCCTTAGGACAGACCAGTTCACGGCCTAGTATGTCGACCTGATGATGAGCGTAATTTAGCACAGCTAGGGAAGCGGCCAAACCAGCTAGGACATCAGCCTCAATGTTCTGGAGTCTGGGAACATGTTCTATGAAGAATCCTTCCAGAGACGAGATGATGTCGATTGCTATTCGGTGATACGGGATCTTGTCTTCGTGGCGGACCTCGTACGGACTCTCCGAATCTGATTGATGATTAACTGTGAGTCGCCGTATGCTTCAAGATACTCTACCCCCAGCTCTTTTGCAAGTCGGAGGTGTCACCCTCATTTCTCGTATTTTTTGTATTTCCCGTATTACGTATTTATACTCGTATCTGGATTTTGGCATGTATTTTTTTTTCTCAACTTGTGGAATTTCGGTATTTCTCGTATTTTGGGTTTTGTCATGGCTCGGTTTTAATTGGATTTGGTTGGTTTGGTTTGGTTTATTTGGTATTGGAACACCTTAGCCTATGCTCCACCCTCAACACACCACATCCCACCCTCTTTAAAACTCTACCAACCTTTTCTCTCTCCTCATAAACCTCCATTAATTTCTTCTTCTCCTTCCTCTACACAACTCTCCTCTCCTTCCTCTCCACAACACCCACCCATAGGCAAGTGCACCTTGCCACCACACGAGAACCCTCTTTTATTTGTCTATTTGCTAGTTTAGGACATGGTGATCAACATTAGAACTTGGTATTTTGTGAATTGGAGTCTCCATTGTTCTAGATCTAAGTTTTCCCTATTTTTAATTTTGTATGGTTTTGATCTACTTAAGTTGGATTTTATGGGTTTTGATGCTTCCATGTGGAAGAGAGTTCAATTCCACCCTGGTTAGAACTTTGGAAATCTGGATTTGGAGTTCGGACGGCCAAGTTGTGATGCCTTGAAGTTTTGGAGCCATTGGAGCTTCCTCTCAGCCATGGAGAAGAAGACCCAGACCCTGCGTGCGTGTTTTTACGCGTACGCAGCTCTCTTCTTGCGTGACTTTTCACGTACGCAGCTCTCTGCTTGCGTGACTTTCTACGTACGCAGCTCTCTGCTTGCGTGACTTTCCACGTACGCAGCTCTCTGCTTGCGTGACTTTTCACGTACGCAGCTCTCTGGCGTGCGTGACTTTTCGCGTATGCCGCTCTCTTGCGTGCGTGACTTTTCGCGTACGCTGCTCTCTTGCATGCGTGACTTTTCACGTACGCAGCTCTTCTGCGTGCGTGACTTTTAACGTACGCAGCTCTCTTGCGTGCGTGACTTTTGTGCGTACGCTGCACCCTGAACCCCTTGCTTAACCCATTGGCTCTTGGAGTTTTGGTCTTATTTCTTTAAGCTTGGCTCTTCTATAGCCCTGTATATTGATATTTTATTAGATATTTTACGCCCATTTTATATCTTTATGCCTTTTGTCATGAACTTGATTTTACTTAATATGTTTGGAACGACTATTGTACATGGCATGGTATGACAAGGTACTAGCATAACACGACAGTGACCCGTAGTGGTGCACTCCTGACATGACCAACCTGACATGATAGTGGCCCGTCGTGGCGCACTCCTGACAAGTACCCTGACATGATTTATCTTGATAACTTAATGCTGTTGCGACGGCTAATTTAACTTGACCTGCCTTGACACCGTGGGTGGTTCTTTCTTGCTTGCTTGTTAAATCCACTTGTCCTGTCTTGCATCATGTCTAGGATGGGACTCCTGAGTACCACGGTCAGGAGTACCTACTAAAATGGATTAAGGTTAATAACTAGAATAACACAGTAGTCATGAAGAGATGACACAGCTACGGGCAATCCCGTTACCTGGGCGCTCTTGGGATCTGTAGCCTGCCGTCGAGTAGGGCACATTTCCAGCACACCGTCGCGTGTTGCACCCTCTAAGTCACCTAAGGGTATATTTGTCTCCCGGACAATGTACCCACCTGAATTTAACCCCTAATTTTTGACCTGGGTAACCTGGATGGTCTGCAGGGCTTGTGGCTGTGGAACAATCTCACTGCATCTTGTTAGTAATTAAGCCTGTGATAACCCTAGTTAGTTAAAGTAGTAAGCCGTAGTATCTGCTTGGCCGTGATTGATTGAATGAGGTATAACCAGTTTAGCCTTGTTTTGATCCAGTACAAGATTGCTCCCTGTCTTAATTTCTTACATTATTATCTTGTCGATAAACGGTAGGAAACCAAGTTCTGTTCAGATGAAGGGTTACAACCCCGATCCTTGTTTGGCTCACGGGTTGTAACCTGGCTATCGGAATAGTTCCATGGTTATCTCGTCGTATATCATCCTGTCATGTTTTCGTAATTTCTAGTTTTAATATTATATTTTCTTGTGCTGATTGCTGGCTTTTGTTCTTATTTCGTGGCCCCCTTGTGGCACTTGCTCTTTCTGGGGTTGACCCAGCTGGTTTTGTGTGGCTAGATTTTGGAGCAGCTTCCGAGGATCTTCCGAACCTCCAGCCCGATGGTGGTGATTAGAAGGAACCCGGGCTACGAGTGGGTTTTCTATTTTGTTTCGCTCACTCTATTGTAAAGTTATTCTTTTGAGGCGTTTAGCCGACGAGCACCTGTTAGCTCGATGCACTTTTACTTACTGTCTGCCTACGGGCTGTAAACATGATTAACAAATCCTAGGGTTGATCATGTATGACTTAACTCTTGCTAGTCCTCGTATTTTGTACGACTAGCTTCATGATCAGCTAAATATGTAATATTTGGGATGCCTTATTATTTTATATTTAATGATCATACATCTTGCGACCTTACTTACTTGCTTGTGATTGAGTCATTAGGCTTGTTTATGACCATAAGAGACTGTTGGCTTGTAGTAAACCCTCATGTTTCTAGACAGCCGTGACCGTATATCGAGGTGGTTTCCATTTCAATATACGTAGCTGGCTATGTCTGCCCCCGCTCTCCAGTATTCTGGTTCTGGGGCGTGACAGGAGGCCAATAACCAAAGCATTGTACTCGACCACATTATTTGAACAGGGCTCTGTGAGTGAGTAGGCCCGATTGATCACCAAGTCGGAGGGAGAAATCAGCACCACTCCGACTCCAGCGACAATATTGCCTTTGGGTCCAGTTCTTGAAGCGTCGTCGAAGAACATTCGCCAGATGGCATCATGGGAGACTACATTTGAACTGGTGACCTCGTCCGGTATTTCTTCATATACCCTAGTCGTCTCCAAACCTGGATGGGCTGCTAGAAAGTCTGCCAGAGCCTGGCCTTTAACAGCCTTTTACGGGACGAAGTGGTATGGTGATAGTAATATTGCCCAGGTAGCAAGGCGAGAGCTGAGTGCCCCAGGTTTGGTCATGAGGACCCTGAGGGGGTTGATCCGCGATATCACGTGGATGGTTTGTCCCGTGACGTAGTGTCGCGTCTTCTGGATTGCAAACACGAGAGCAAGGCATTCCTTCTCTACGACCATGTACCGGTATTCTGGCCCAATCATCTTTCGACTGAGGTAGTATATAGCTTGTTCGTGGCCCGCATCATTATTCTGTGCCAACAGAGCACCAAGAGAATGTTCGATCACTCGCACATAGAACAGGAATGGCTTTTCAGCAATAGGAGCTACCAGGACTGGGGGATTTGACAAATATTCTTTGATGCTGTCGAAAGCGCGCTGGCATTCCTCATCCCATACGAAAGAGACTCCCTTCTTTATGAGATGGGTAAATGGTTGACATCGTCCGGAGAGATTAGAGATGAATCTCCTGATGTAAGCTAGCCTGCCTTGGAGGCCTCGGAGTTCGCGGAGATTTCTCGGGGGACCCATCTCCATGATTGCCTTTGTTTTCTCGGGGTCGATGTGAATGCCCTGAGAAGTAATGACGAAACCCAGGAATTTCCCGCTGGAGACTCCCAAGAATGATTTTGTAGGGTTCATCTTTAAGTTGTGTGCTCGCATTAGGTCGAACACTGTCCTGGGATCTTGCAGATGATCTTCCTTCGAACGGCTTTTGACGGCGATGTCGTCGACGTAGCATTCCACTATCTTGCGCAAGTGGCCTCTAAAGATGACGCTCATAGCTCTCTGGTAAGTAGCGCCAGCATTTCTTAAACCGAAAGGCATAACGATGTAGCAATATGTACCAATCGGTGTTCGGAATGATGTGTGCTTTTTATCGTCAGAGAACATCTTGATCTGGTTGTACCCTGAGAAGCCATCCATGAAGGACATACGTTCGAAGCCGTAGGTGTTATCGATCATAATATCTGTGACAGGGAGAGGGAATTCATCTTTAGGGCATGCCTCATTCAGATTCTGGAAGTCAATGCATATTCGGATCTTTCCGTTCTTCTTGAGAACGGGTACGATGTTGGCTACCCAGTCTGGATGCTGCTCTTCGCGAATGAAGCCGCTGGCTATCAATTTGTTGACCTAGGCTTCAATAGCATTCATGACATCGGGGTGAAACCGTCGTTGCTGTTGCTTGACAGGTTTCGCATTCGGACGAATATTGAGTTTGTGGAGTGCGATCTTGGGGTCCAATCCTGGCATATCTTTATAGCTCCAGGTGAACACATCGATATACTCTTTGACGAGTTGGAGCAGCGACTCTCGCTCTTCATCTGTCAGACTCTGGCTGATGAAGATTGGTTTCGGCGAAGCTTCATCACCAAGATTAACTTGTATGACCTCATCCTCGGTGGGAGCTTCTCTTTGCTCGAAATGCTTTTTCCATTGTTCATCTAGCTGTTGGGCCTACGACTCTAGCTCGAGGATTTTCGAAATGTCTTCATCTTCTTCATAAGCGTCGACGAATGCCATGTTGACTGACATGACTTGTCTGAATACGTCTCCGATGCTGGTATCCGAGTCAGAAGTTGGTGACCCGGTCGAATGTGAATGCCAGTCACATTCTTCATCTGAACTTTCAGGGGTCGTCGTGGGTGTCACACACCCTAATCCACATCGAGTCTTGCTATAGTAGTCCCGTGGTTTGCCAGCCGGAACCGGAGGCTTTAAAGGTAATCGTCGTCCAGTACCGTAGTTCAAACCCGGTGTCATTTCCAGATCATACCCTTGTTTCTGCATGAGATATTTAGATTGGGGGCTATAAAGATACAGAGGTAGTCTCCCGGCATCCAATCCAAGGTCGACTTCTTCTATAGTGAAGGGATGCGGATCGTCCTTCCGGCCGAAGATGATTGGATGGTCCCCTCCTTCGATTATTCGATAAGCGTCTTCTGCTGGAGTAAGCTGGATTATGGTGTAGACATTTGTCACCTGTGTGTGTAGGTGAGTGCCTATTCCGTGTTCCATAGCGTACATTGTACAAAGCTTATTAAGCTCGAGGTTGTTCAAAGATAGCCCTTTATTGATGAAGTAAGGTATCTTTTCTAGGGGGATTACATCATCTGCGGAGGGAACATCAATGTAGGCAGCCACATACTTATCTAGCTCCGGTTCCTCTTCGGCTACGCCCTGTATGAATGAAGACTGAGAGGACGACCTGGGGAGCTTGATCGTCAGCGGTTCAGTTGATGGTGCTGAGCGTGGAGTTGTTGGCAGACTAGAGACCCCCAGTTTGGTACTCGATGTGGGGCGAGGAGTGGCTGGTTCGCTAGAAGTTTCAGACCTTGCATCGGGATGACGACCCTTCTTGGGAAGGCGTATCGTCAGTGGCTTGTCGGAGGGATTGAGCTTCTCCATTTGGAGCTAACCGACCCTCGGCAGTCTGATTGTTAGTAGCCCCATTGTGGATCTTGGCACTTGGCCAGACTTTGGCAGTCGGATTATCATCTGCTCTTCTTGTGCCGAGAGGCTGATTGCGTCCTTACGCAGAGTGGCGGTAAGGGGTGCAGACCTGCCCGGTTTGCGAGCTTGGAGGTGGATCGTCAGAGGCTCTTCTAATCCTGTGGCTGTCTCGGTACTAGCTTGTACATCTCCTTCACCAAGATGCGTCTTTGATTTTTTGTATAGGCAGGAGTCTGAGTAGTAAGATTTGACCCCTTTGAAGGGATCAATATCAGCAAATTCCGTCCTTACGAAGCCGTGTTTGTCGACATATTTGAAGCACTGGTGCAGCGTGGAAGGCACGATCATATAATCGTGTATCTATGGGCACCCCAAGAGGATGTTGTAAGAAGTGTCTGCATCGATGACGTAGCAGGTGACTTCGGATTGGAGGTCGCCAATTTGACACTTCAGACGAATCTTCTCAATTGGGTAGCTCCTGCCCGAATTGAAACCGCTGATGGCGGTGCTTGTATGCGTCAGACGGTGCATTGGGATGCGAAGATGATGTAGCAGACCCTTCGAGATAATGCTTATGGAAGATCCAGGATCAATGTGCATCCGATCCACCTTCACGTCGCCGATGTATCCAGTGTAGTATAGCGGACGATCGTGCCAGTTGATTTTGATGAGCATGTCCTGCGGAGTAAAGACGATGTTGGGCATTGCTCCCATGCAAGCGCTGTCTTGGAGATCTGCAGGCGGGTTTTCTTCCGTGAGGTTAACTTGAGCCAAGTATGCGTCGACGTTTTGGAGTGCATCGCTCAAAGCCGCACGAACGTCCTTGGAGAGTCTCAGGAGCTCGTATAATGACAACTTGGCTGGTGTGTTGGCCAATTGTACCAAGACGTCGAAGTTGTAGGGCCTCTCCAGCCCTTGGGCTGCCTCTTTTCGGAGGGATTTGTCGAAGCGAGTCTCCCTCGGCCTAGGCTTGTCGGTCGTCGAAGGCTGAGCCGATCCCGGAGCATCAATTGTAGTGGGTTGATGATCTTCAGCTGGATTGTCAACCACAGGTTGGGATTGCGCCCCAGACCGCGTGACGACAGCTGTAGCCTCTTCGATGTCTGCCGAGATTGTACGGAAGGATCTGATTTTTCTATTCTTTTTCTTGTAGGTGGAAGATGGTGTGGGCCGAGTCATTTCTGATACCAAGTCTGGATGGATCCATATGACCTCCCCTCGTGATGTGGTGAGGGGCACTAGACCAGCAGCCTGATCTCGGGGAGGTAGAAGATTAGCAATCTCCATTGTTGCCAGAGGGATGGGGACCACCCCGTCTTGAGTTTCCATCGGAGGGAAGCTGTCGAATTGTACCAACACCATATTGGCTGCCACCGTTACCTCTTCAAAATTGATGGCTAAAGCGTTCGAATCGATGAGATTTTGGATGTACCGTTTTAGCTGGTAGCAGTCGTGTGTAGCATGGTGGACGTAGCGATGATAATGACAGTACTTTGGGTTCTCCATCTCTGCCGACCGCGGTTCCCGTCTTGGTGGAGGAAGCTGAATTCTGTCCCCTTGTATGAGCATGTCCAAGATGGGCTTGACGTGACCGTCTTCGAAGGAGTAAGTGATTTGCGGCCATTGTTTGTCTGTCGGCTTTGGCTCAGGTTTCTGTGCCGTGTCGGCCACCATAGCCTGCTTTCCTCTGCTGTCCCGATTGTTGGAGGGGCTACCCCCATTATCGTTGTTGGGACGCTTGTCCTTGTTTTCTCCGTCCGAGATGTGCAATCCCAGTTGGTGAGCCTTCTTCAATCGTTCTTCGGCGCTTGTGGCGCTGATGATGAACGTCTTCCAGTCCTTGAATTGGCTTTCGCCCATCCAGAGACTGATTGTTGGGAGGAGTCTCTTTTGGCAAATTTCAATCAAGGAGGAATCTGGATTTTCAGAGGGCAACTTCATGGCGGTTTGGCGGAACCGCTCGATGTAGTTCCTTGTCAGCTCTTTCTCCCCTTGGACGACGTCCATGAGGGTGGACATGGTGATGTCCTGCCCTACTTCGTAGAATCTCTCCAAGAACATGCGCTTGAAGCCGACGAAGGAGTGGATGCAGTTGTCCGGCAGGTTGCGATACCAGTCGAAGGCGACTCCTTCCAATGCCCGGATGAATAATCGTGTGAGAATGGCATCGTCATGGAGCAGATGGTCGGTGGTGACCTCGAAGTAAGTGATGTACCGACTTGCCGAGGTCTTGCCATCATAAGGATTGATATTGAACGGCTTATATCTTGGTAGGAATGGAACATCCCTCCATGCAGCAGGGTATGGTTGCCGTATTTTGAGGTCTTGAGAGCTTTCTCGAGCGTGAAACATGGCTCGGAGCTCCTGGACCTCTCTTCTCGCTTCGTGTGCTTCGTCCACGACGATGTGGGCCGTTGCTTTCGGAGGATTGTTGCCCGGGTTCGGTGCCGCTGAGTTCGAGTCCGCATTAACCGTGGGACCCGCATTTATTTGGCCTGGCGTCCCTCCTTGGAGATTTAGAAGGGCCGCTTTGATCTCGTCTATAGACTTGACCAAGGCGTGTTGTATGGCCTCTAGAGTGTCGATGCGTTGGCGATCACTGGAACCACCTTGGTTGATGTTTGTCATGAATACCGTCTTCACATGAGGAGAGATAGACGGAGCGGTGGAGGAAGCGCCCTCTCAATCATATCCCTGTAGCGAGAAGTCATCGGGGTATGTAGGTATATTCCCTTCCGACTCAGACTCGGAAGGAACAATACCCCCAGTCTCCGAGTTCGCCTCGTCATGGGAGTTGTGGGCGTCCTCGGGGACGTCGAGGTTTGCTACATCCGATGGGAGAGTTGTCTCCTCCGGCTCGTCTTCTTGGAACATTGGGTTGCTATGGAGGCTCGGAGGGGTGCTACCCCCAGCCCCAGCAACCCCCTGCATTATGGACGACGAATCCCCCACCGTAGCAGATTTCATCTTAGAGAGAGTACCTTGGAAAACTTCGGTGGTGGGCACCCGCTTAGACGACAGTCTTTTAGTCGTAGTGGTTGAGATCTTCGGGCTGGAAACATTCGTCTTCTTTCTCCTTCCATCAGTGGGGACTTTCCGAGCAGAGTTACAGGAGACGACGGGTAGTGTCTCGTCTTCTGAAGATGGCTGTTGCAGTCTTTGAAAGACAGACTGCCGGTCTTCTTGCATCGTCGTGCTATTGCAGCAGCAGTTGACGATGACTTGGGTGCAGTGACGTCCGTGGGAGGACTCTTTGCACCCCGATGCATTTTCTCTTTCCTTGCGTTTGTGGAGGATGGCCTCACGTAAGTCACTTGCTTTGCTGGCTCGGGAATTCCGGGCACGCGAGTGTGTAGGCCTTTCGTCTGCTCTCTGATTCGAAGGTAGCTCGTATACCTGCCTTCGTTCGTTATTGGGAGATGCTTGATGACTATCCCGCCCATTGGCCGCAGGAGGCAGGGTACGAGTAGCTTTATACAACTTTCCATTAGAGGCCCGCGTGATAATCAGCAGGACGCTCCGATAGTCAGAGGTTGAGGCAGCTGACTGGGCTTGGTGAGCCCGCGCTGCCCTAGACTTCTTCCTTTTAGCACTTGCGGGTGCGTAATAGGAAGAGTCCAAGTTGGATACCACAGAGTCTGGCTTATCATCCAAAGAACCATCAGGGTCAGGACCGCATGAGAGACGGTCGAAGACTGATCGAGAGAAGCGTGGAACAGACGCTATGCGGCTGGGATTGGAAACCGTACAAGCGGTCTGCATGCGGCTGTCTTTAGCTGTCGGATGAGTTGTTCTTGTGCGACTAGGAGTCACGACCGTGCAGGCTGGCCGCATGCGGTTGGCAATTGTGGCCGCATGGGTTTTCTGTAAGCGATTGACTTCAGTAACCGCATAAGTTTCATCCATGCGGTTGGCAACTGTAGCTGCATAAGCTATACGGCTGACAGATGTGGCCGCATGAGTTTTCTTCATGCGGCTGGAGGATGTAGCCGCATGAGCTTTCTCCATGCGGCTAGTACCCTTATGCGGCTCGGATCGCATAGAGTTTCTCTTTGCCCCTGCAAGTCCAGCATCATAATATTTTCTTCTGCCGGACTTGGGGACAGTAGAATCGTCTATGGTCTGAAGTGGGGCCGCAGGAGAGTCTTCCCCGTCGTCTTGAGCGACAGAGGGTATCTCTGTAGGAGCTTCAGTAGGAATGAATGATCGAGGTCTCCACTCCTTACGGGCCTTCTTTGTGCGGGCTCGCTTCTGGACCGGGCCAGCGCTCTTGTCGGAAAGCATTTCTTTAAACGCCTGTTGGTCGAGACGGACGACCATCTTCTGTTGCATGGAGCCAAGCTTGGCTGCATTCGACTGCGCACCAACTCCTCAACCGTGGAGAAGTTTGTCCCTAGCAGAGTCGCCATCGTGTTTGCCATAAAATATAAAAGAGCAGAACAGTTTTATGGGAGGACTGGACTTTTACTTTACGTTACAAACTCGCTTGTACAAAGAAAGCCTAGGGACGAAAACCTAGGTACAGCAATCTAAGTACAATTGTTTATTTTTGATTCTGGGGGGGTGACGGTAGAGGCTCGGGAAAGCGATGACAGCTCTGCCTTACTCCTTGGACGATCGGGCGTAGCCTTGGCTCCTGTGACGAGATGCTTGGCGTTGATGAAGAAATGCTCTTCTTGCTCTCCTCGTATTGCTCTTCTGGCTTCTCTCTCTCTGGATTGATCTCCGTGTATTTTTCTCTCTGATTATTGGGGGAGCATCCTTTTGCAAGGGAATGGCACCTTGCTATTTATAATAGTGAGGGGCATCATTAGGGTTTATAATGATTGCCCATTCTCTAAGTGGCGGCGGCCTGGTAAATGATCAATCTGGGCCATTAATCTTGAGCATGAAGGATCTGGGCCATTAATGAGGATTATGCCAAATCATGTCAGTAATTAATGTTGATTGCAATAAATCCCCATCATGATGATTTACTGATGCCCGTAAATCTAAATGAATCAATTTAATTCATTCTCTTGCCACCTGTTCCAAATTATTGGGATCTGACCCAAAATTTGATTATCTTTAGGACACGTGTCCTGTCATCCTTGTTGAGCCGCATGAGGAGCATTCATATTTGGGCCGCATGAAGGTCGTCATAACCGAGCCGCATGAAAGATTTTATGACCGAGCCGCATGAATAGTCTCTATACTCGAACCGCATGAAGGTTGTCATGACCGAGCCGCATGAATATGTTCATGACCGAGCCGCATGGGGGTCTTCATGGTCGAGCCGCATGAGAGTCTTCATGACCGAGCCGCATGGGTTTCTTCATGGCTGAGCCGCATGGGGGACCTTCATGATTGAACCGCATAGGTTTCTCTGTACTGGTCGCGTGAACTCATCTAGTCTGGCCGCATAAACTTGCCTCGAAGCTGCGAAGATTTTCTCCAGTTCCCTAGGAAGATAGTGCTCTTGTGTCAGTTATCATGACTACTTTACGTCAGGGCCGTCAGCTGTCAGCTGTCAGCCGTCAGAGCATTAATTGTGTTTGAATGACGCTGGGTACAGCTGTTCTGAAAAGACACGTGGCTTCCCTCTGCGGGCCACATGGAATCCACTTGAGCTGCCTATGTGTTTGAGCCGCATGGGACTCTTGAGCCGCATGCGGCTCCTTGGTCGCATGGATCATTTTTCTCTTCTTTTTTATGCTTCTACATGGTCCTCTTGGTATGCTGGGTCTCCAACGTTGAATGTATTTCTAGATTTAATCTTGCATACTGCCCACCAGTCAAATCGATCTCTACGACGCCTTGGGTAGCTTGTATAGTAGACTTGAACAGCCTAATTTGCTATCGCAAATGTATCGGACCCTCTATACCTCCTGCGATGATTTATATCGACAAATCCAAATTGTTTATCGATTCTCCAACCGATATTTGGTGTCGTATCGAACCACTCACATTTGAACATCACAATATGCATATCATATGGGCCAGTATATTGTAAATCTACAATATCGCGAAGCACTCCATAATAGTCAAAGTCCGGTTCGTCGTCATAGATGGTGCCTCTTATGCAAACATCAGAATCCTTGGTACTGATGCCGTCATTGATAAATTCGACATTTATAGCATTCTGAGTTGCCTTAAACCTGAAGCCATTAACGACATAGCCTGGCCAAGTCTTTGTTTGCCTCTTCGGTCCCAATGCCAGATAACGAACACTCTCATTAGTGAGTGTTGTTTCAGGCAATAAAACCTGTAAACAAATATTTATAATTTAAATGTTTTAGATTATATATTCTAATCTCAGTTACTTACGTATTTTATAAGAATATATAAAATCAACCTCAATTATAATCTCTGTTACTTACGTATTTGCGAAACCATGACGGAAATGTACAATCAACCTCTCTTTGAAGTCCCTCGTCGGTAATATCAGGTGTCCTCATTTTGACTTCATCCCTAAATACACTATTAGAGAAAATAAGAATATATAAGTGTAGTCACTTACTTCATCAAATTCGAGATTATAACGAGTGCAAGTGTACTGACTTACTTCTCAAAATCTCTCACTTCTTGTATGTCACAGTTTAACAAGACATATCGGTGAGCGGCATCATACTCGTCGTCAGTCAACCACCGTTTTTTACTAGCCCCAACAGGCTTGCCCTTTACATTGAATATACCTTCATCCTTAACGTCCTCGTCATTCCATTGAGGTCTATTTCGATTTGTCTTAACATGAGTATCAAAATAAATGGAGCAGAAGTTTGACACCTCTTCGATAAGATATGCTTCGCATATCGAAGCCTCTATATGAGCCATGTTGCCAACTTTTTTCTTTAGATGGTGTAGGTATCTAGAGAGACAAATTATCTTGAGAATTAAGAATGAATTTTAAAACCCACTAAAATTCAACTTAAATTATATCGATTTTTATGTACCTTTCAAATGGGTACATCCATCGATAATGAACAGATGCACCGACACGGGCTTCATATGCTGGATGAATCGGTAGATGCTCTATGCTGTCGAAGAAGCCAGGAGGAAATATTTTCTCCAACTTGCAAATTATTAAGATAATCTTCTCCTCAAGTTCAACCATGTGTTGCACAGTCAACTTAGTTGAACAAATATCCCTAAAGAATATTGATAGTTCGGCCAACGAAATCCATACAACAGAAGGCAACAACTCTTTCAAAGCAATGGGCAGTAATCTTTTCATAAACACGTGGCAGTCATGACTCTTCATTCCCGTTAGCTTGCACTTATTGAGATCAACGCATCTAGATAAATTCGACACATAGCCGTCGGAAAATCTTAAAATAGATACCCACTGGCAGATTATTAATCTATCTTCCTTGCTCAATGTGTATTATGCTATCGGCTTAGTTATTTGTCCACCAGCTTCCCTTTGTATCAAGTTCAGATAAGGACGCTTGCATATCTCGACAATGTCTTGTCTTGCTTTTGGATTGTCCTTCATCTTTCCTTTAATATCCAAGACGGTATTGAAGACATTATCAAACACATTCTTTTCGATATGCATAACATCAAGATTATGCCTTATAAGATTATTTTTCCAATAAGACAAGTCCCAGAAGATACTCCGTTTGGTCCAGTTATGGGTTTGTCCGAACCCATCGATATGATTGTTCGATGGATCTTCCATTACAGTGGGAAAGTCCTTTACATCTTCCCAAATATCGTATCCCGACAATCTGGCAGGCAGATGAGAAAATTTTTGTTTTCCAGCTCTGAACGCGTCCTTGTTCTTTCTCCAAGGATGACTCGCGGGCAGAAATTGACGATGACAATCAAAGAAAGAAGTTTTTCCTCTATGCTTAAGACGGAACGTCTTACTATTTTACATGCATATCGGAAAAGACATGGTGCCGTGAGTAGTCCATCCCAAAACCATAACGTACGCGGGAAAATTATTGATTGTCCATATCAGTGAAGCTTTTATCTGAAAGTTCTGTTTCCTGGAAATATCATAGGTCGCGACGTCGATCTCCTACAGCTGTTTCAGCTCATCCACCAATGGCTATAAATATATATCGATATTCTTATTCAGATTTTTGGGACCGGTATGATAGCTGTCAAGAACATATAAGGAGTCTTCATACACATCCATGGTGGCAGATTGTAAGCGGTCAGAATGACCGGCCAACAGGAGTTTTGAGATCCCGACTGCCCGAAAGGGGCGAAGCCATCAGAACATAGTCCCGTGCGTACATTTCTAGGCTCTGCAGCAAAATCTGGATGACGAAAATCAAAATATTTTCACGCCTCTCCATCCGAAGGATGTGACAATTCTCCATCGTCTTTTGTGCGTTCTTAATTGTGCCACATTATGTGTTCTGCTGTATTCTGAGACATATACATCCTCTGCAAGCACTTCGTGATCGACAAGTAATGCATATACTTGTAAGGACGTCGTTTTCTAGTTGACTTTCCTTTTCCCCTGACTGGCTTGTATCGATCCGCATTACAGAAGCTGTAACTTTCTATATCCTCGTTCTCCTGATAGTACAACATGCATCCGTTACGACAACAATCTATCTTCTCGTACCCCAGTCCCAGTTGTCGGACCATCATCTTCAACTTGTAGAAGTTTTTTGGCAGCTCTTTTGATTCCTTCGGTAACATCTCCTTGATTAGTTGTATAATCTGATCATAGCAAGTTTGTAGCAAGTTAAAATCGGACTTTATGTTCAACAACCGCATCATCACTGACAGTACGAATGTAGCTCACAACCAGGATATAAAGAAGTTTCAGCATCCTGAAACATATCATAGAACTCCTTCGCCTCGAGATTAGGATCCTCCGGATCAAAATTAGGCCCTGTCGCGTCGTACACCATATCTCGTGCAAGGTTCTGCATGTCTCCATAATCAACAGAGCATTCGTCGTCTTCAACGACAAAATCCGTTGCAGCATTATCATCAAAAGCATAAGTAGCAGCATTCGTAACCTGTCTTTCCGCATATAGTTCACCTTGCGATGACCACAGGCCGTAATCACGTACAAAACCCTTACGGGTCAAATGATCTCTTACACTCACCACTTCTTCGTAACGTCTATTACAACAATTACGACATGGACACTTGATTTTGTTACCGTCCATATACTGAGCTTTGCTCATGGCATACTTAAGAAACACTTCCATGCCTGCCTGAAAATCATCACTCACACCTATTCTGCTCTCGTGTTATCGTTTTGTATATCCATCTACGATCAACGAAATGACGATCCATCACAGATTGGATGTAAAAATCTGTATAGTAAGACAAACTAAACAAAATTAGTATATAATTATGTAACTGGTGGATCCGCTGGTATATAGGCCGGATGTACTTAGTATCGACCGTATCAGATTAGTATCGGTCTATAGGTTTAGTATAGGCCGTATCAAATTGGTATTGGTCTTAGCGAATTGGTATCGTCCTATCCAATATGTATCGACCGTATAGCTAGGATTCGTACCGGCCTTATCGATTCGGTATCGGCCATATCCGATAGGTATCGGCCGTATCGGATATGTATCGGCCATATCAGATTAGCATGGTTGAAGGTTTAGTAACAACTGTACTTAGATTTTTCTCTTCTCAAGCTAGAATACCATTGCAAGAGAGTCACGAGAGAGTAAAATAATCTCCTACATATTGATGTTTACGAGAGTGATTGGCCAATTACAGTAACACACATGCTGTATTTTCCATCAGGGAATGAGAGATTGAAAGCAATAACATATAGACTTTTATTTCGGGAGAAGAACTCGTATAAACTCTTTGTTCACAAAACAAGCTATAGAGAATACAGAACAAAGAGTTTATAGTAGTTCGTCTATAGCTTATTTTGTGAACAAAGTGTTTATAGGAGTTCTTCTTCTTCCGAAATACAACTCTATATGTTATTGCCTTCAATCTCTCCTTCCCTGATGGAAAATGCAGCATGTGTGTTACAGTAATTGGCCAATCACTCTCGTAAACATCAATATATAGAAGATTTTTTTACTCTCTCGTGACTCTTTTGCAATGGTATTCTTGCTCGAGAAGAGAAAAATCTAAGTACAGTTGTTACTAAACCTTCCACTATGCTAATCTGATACGGCCGATACATATCCGATACGACCGATACCTATCGGATATGGCCGATACCGAATCGATAAGGCCGGTACAAATCCTAGCTATACGGACGATACATATTGGATAGGACGATACCAATTCTCTAAGGCCAATACCATCTGATACGACCTATACCAAACCGATATACCGATACTAATCTGCTACGATCGATACTAAGTACATACGGATACCGATACCGATATTTTGATACCGATACCGATAGTTCGATACCGATACCGATAGTGCGATACCGATATCGATAGTCCGATACCGATAGTGCGATACCGATACCGATAGTGCGATACTGATAGTTCGATACCGATATCAATAGTCCGATAGTCCGCTAGCGATACCGATAGTTCTATACCGATGCCGATAGTTCAATACCGATACCAATATTGCGATACCGATACCGATAGTCCGATACCCATAGTGAGATACGATACAGATAGTCCGATACCGATAGTTTGATAGTCCACTAAGTCCAAATGATTCCTCTTAAGCGTCGAGCATGTTATACACGGTTCAACTTGACGAGTCAGTATATATATATATATCATGGTTTAAAGTATCGGCCGATACCGATCCGATACGACCGATACCGATACGGTTTGGCAGGTTCCGATCCGATACCGACCGATACCAAATATTGACCGATGCCGACATTGGGGGTCTTTGTTCCGGTCAATTCGGCAAAGAAAATTAAACAGCATATGAATAGTCTGATACCGATTCCGATACAGATATTGTGAACCTAGGTTGAAAGCATAATAAGGTTGTAAAAGCATGTAAAAGAATCCGATACTACCGATAATTATTTGTTTCCCAATACCAAAAAATCCGATACTCCGATCTGAAACTGCCGATACTACCGATATCGCCGATACTAATACTCATAGGAAAAGTCCGATACCGATTTCGATATCGATACTTTGAACCTATATATATATATATATATATATATATATATATATATATATATATATAAAGCAATAGACTTTCTCATCCTATTTCTTAAACTAGTATAATTACTACTACATACACTTACAAACCCTAGCGTACCCCTCCCACCCCCCGTCGCCCCCCCCAGCCGCGTGCTGCCCCATGCGCGCCACGCCCGCCGCCCCCCGCTACCCCAGAGCGCGCCACGTGCGCGTGCCACGCGCACGCGCGCCACGCGCACGCGCGCCACGCGTACGCGCGCCACGTACCCCTCCCATGTCCGCCGCCCGCCTCCCCCGTCGCACCCCAGCCCCCGACGCACCCGCCGCCCCCGTAGTCTCCGCCGCCCCCGCAGCCCCCGACGCCCCCGGCCCGCTGCACCCACAACCACCGCGAGAGAGAGAGAGAGAGAGAGAGAGGGGATTACCTTTGGAAGAGAGAGAGGAGAGGTCGCCGATCACCGCTGCGGGAGAGAGAGAGAGAGGAAAGGGAGGTCGTCGACCGCCACGGGAGAAAAAGAGAGAGGAGAGAGTAAAATTTGGGGGGAATGAAAAGATCCCCCCGTCATTTCAATTTAAGTCTAGGTCATATATTTAGCGATGGACTAGCGTCAGATTTTATCCATCACTAGTCCGTCGCTCTATTTGATACTTGCCGATGGACTATCCGTCGCTATGTAGTCGAAGAATTGTCACGCCACTTCTTTCAACAATTTCTGTCAAATAATCGACTGCATAGCGACGGCTGTGTATCCGTCCCTATAGCACCGACGCCCTAGCGACGGATGAGCGACCTTTTCTTTCCCTTAAAATAAAATAAAAAATGTATCGGCATGTCGTCGGTACTCCGTCGACTATTTGCCGCAAATTCGTCGCTATCGTCGACGAAAATTATCCGTCGCTAATGCCGACTAAAATTATTCGTCGCTAACGTGCCATCGCTAATTGACTGTATTTTGGTAGTGGAATAGGCTTTAGAGGAGAGGATACTCAATCACAGTTAGGACTACTTGAGAAGAATCCTTGGACGACCCTTGAGAATCTCATTATAAACTATCTCGAAATTCGATTCCAATTGTTTCTGTCTACTTCCTTTGTTCGTTATTGAATTTGATTCTTGGTATTCATTGTTGATTTAATTTTCTACCAAGATAAATCTTATGGGCTAGGTTGTCTCAGTTATTTCTGAATAGACGGGTATGGTTATCAGCCTTCAGAATGGATACCCTATAGGTGGTAGCCTAGTATAGTGGATGGAGACATCAGTGTGGATGTCACCTGAGTATCTTGAAGTAAAGAGAGGAGCTAGGCCACCTGTGGCACAGCACCATGCCTCGCACCATCAAATACCCCAGAGGGACAGGGTTTTGCGCTGACGGTCGAGGAGACCGATGCTACAGGTGACGTATTAGCAAGTTTGTTTCCTCATGTCCTTCTTTTTTATCTTGTTTTATGATTCCATTAGCACCAGTCAGGATATTTTGTTCTGTGCTAGATAGTGTAGTGACCCTGTTCAAGACTATGAAATCACGACCAGTAGGACCATGATTTGCATGTTATTAGATAGAATTTTTATGACTTAGACTGTTGGGGGTTTGACCTAGAAGGAGTACGACCACCTTAAATTTTGAGGACGAAATTTTCTAACAGGGTAGATTTATCACCACCACATTCTGGAGCAAGGGTATTTTGGTAATTGTAATTTTTTTGATTATTTTATTATTATTTAAATTGATGAATTCTATTAGTGTCTTGTTAAGTGAAACCTAAGAACTACATTGATTAGACGATAGCCATGACCATAGAAACTTAGTAGAGAGATTAGATAAGTTAGTTAGGCTCTAATCTAGCTAGATTAACACTTAGAATCCATTTAGTGATTTGAAACATTAGCCACTTTGGGCCTTTCCCTTAAGGGGCCTTAAATTGACAAATAGGAAGCCCATTAGGCTATTTCACTCAAACCAAAATCTAGGGGCAGCCCATGGCAGGCCCAAGACACCCTTCTCCTTCCTATTTAACACCTACATAGCCTCTTTCTTCCCTCTTTCATTAAAACCCTAACCCGAGTTTATGTTCTTCCCCAAATTTACCTCATTCCTCAAATGAACTCCAAATTCATCGAAACCAATTGTAAAATCTTCCTCTT
>JANAVB010033781.1:0-32500 GCA_029216955.1 Iris pallida | reverse complement strand
ACTAACATTTTTCAGGTTAGCTATGGCTTTACTTAGTTTTTGGAGATACGGGTGTACTTGCAGACAGAAACCTAGAAATAGATAGCAGTTGTATCATTTCACTAATTATGAAATCTTTGTATTTTCTTTAATTGTAAATATTGTAAATGTTGTAATCAAATTTAGAAATGTGAATGAGCAATAAAGTTTATTTTGAGCATTTATTTCTTGCGGGCTTGACAGCGTTCTACCGCCGACTCTACGACGTAGGCTAGCTTGGACACGTCTCGTATCCGAAAGGCAGGTGCGGGTCGTGACAAGTTTTTTTGGTGGCCCATGCAGGTCCATTTTCGCAAATCATGCGAACTCGCGGTAGTACCACATTAGTCGTACTATTGTAAGCCTGCGACTAGGAACTAGGAAGTGCTCATTCACAACTAGGATTAATTTTATTTTAGGAGAATGACTAGGACTAGGAGTCCCTCATTAATTCGACTATTGGGTAGTTGAGATCGCTACATAATCCATATAATATATGCAGGAATTTATTTAATTCCACATCCTGTTAGCTAACTTAGAAGGAGCTTTCCCAGAAGGATATACTATTATGTTTTGACACGATGGTTGGATCTAAGGTGGGTAGACTAATCACTTGATAAACTAGACCTTCCTAGGATTCTATCCCTAGTCTTGAACATTTGTGTCATTTTACTTTCTTTCATCTAAACCTCATCATCCTATCGTAAAATCCTTATTGCTTAATTATTTTCCATTGGCCATAGGTGATTATTCTTACTAATATTTTATTTCCAACTCATTGAGTATTGATCCTAACTGATCCCATTATCCGTGTATTAATTTCTAGTTTCTTGTAGAAATTTTAGACATATGTTTTTACTTGATCCTTGAATATTAGAGAATTATAAATTGGAAATTTTACTTCTCTTACGTTTAGTCATTTTTCTAATCGATTGTTTGACTTTAAAAATTAATAACTTTACTTTAAGGACTGATACCTACCTTTTCTAATCATCATCCTCTAGTTGAATCTCTAAAATCCCTTTGAAATTCTTAGGGACATAGTTGGAATAATTTCGATGACTTGCGATGGCAAGACAGCAGCACACTGTTGCCAGTTATTTGAGTTATCGAGACTGCGGGTTCACTGCAGCCAGCAGCACACTGGCGTGGGATGATCTCTAAGTCGACGTAATTTTGAGTAAGTGTAAGTTTTCGAATGTTATTAAAACTATGTCTAAGTTGCCTATTTTAAACCTTGAGTTGTATGTTAATATTGGTAGACCTAATAGAGTATTCGATATTGTATCATACATGAGTCATGAAACCAAGAGTTTACTGCAGTCAGATGTTGTCACGACCCGCACCCAGTGTAGGGGCACGAAAAGCGGGTACGTCCAGCCTACGCCACAGTATCGGCGGTAGAACGATGTCCTAGGTTACTATCTAATCAACAACTCACACAATTATATAATGTACTTGTCAATCTCAACTCCGAACGGAGGACAAGTATAGATATAATAGAATCTCAATCACAGTCTGAGCACGATATGATATCACAGAAATTTATAACTAAGACTAAAACAACAACAAATATAAACTACTAAATAATAATATCTCAAACAAACTCAAATACAAACTCATATCTCGAGTTATTACAACTCAAGTTCTAAAACATGAAAACTAAACCAAGTCTACTAGCTAGTCTCCTGATCACTCCTGAGTGTCGAGGCCAAAGGTAGCTAAGCCATCTCCCAGTCCATAGTAAGTAGGGCAAATGTTCTCAGGGCAATCATCTGTAATATTTTTAACAGGTCCAGTCAGGACAGGAACGAGTACAATTCATCAAAAAATCCCAAGTAAATGACAAAGAACTATAAAGCAGTTAAAGACAGTTGTATTGATGAACATGACAGCTTATACGAGTAATGATGTAGAGAAACAGTTAAGGTACAAGGAAAGTAAGGTAACTAAACAAAAAGAGAAGCATGGCAAGAAGGACTGTAAAATATAATCTAGCTGAACTAGAGTAACATGATATAAGTCCAGACAGTATAATATGAGTCAAGTGTAATCCCAATGTGAGTCCAGACAATGTAAATCTAATACTAGATGATTTCAGTACAAGATGAGTCCAGAAAGTAATCAATGATTCCAGGGTGAGTCCAGATAATACTCTAACAATGTGTTTTAAAATATCGAGATCGACGTGTAAACGACTACAGGTAATATGGTACATCGCACACTCGGCCAAGTGTGGGATGGCTATCATTCCAGTATAATTCCAAGAGAGTGGTTCCAGTATTTGGGAATGTTCACATGTCTACTCCAATATTTCCCCGCCCAACAAGTACAAGTGAATCCAGAATATGACACGAGAATCGAGATGAGTCCAGCCAAACATGATGATACCAGCAAGTGATTCCAGGGTGATTCCAGTAGGTGATTCCAGTAGGTGATGCCAGTAGGTGATCCCAGTAGTGATTCCAGAAATAGAAGCCAGACATGAATAATGAGTGTCGTATAAAATAGATCCAGTAATATCAATCGTATTTGTAACAGAGAATCAAATAGAACTAACTAGAACTGAAGTACAGTAATCGACAAGTAAATGAAAGAACTATCAGAGAATGTACTCGTCTGACACTCTGAAAAGAGTAGCGTAATATCAGAGGTCGGCAACAGAGTCACAATGTCCTAAATAGAGCAATATGGGTTATAATGTGTTTAATAGATAATAATTAAAGTTTACAATGCAATCTACATGATACTAGGTCATTCTAGGTCAAAGTCAACTCTAATGTCAACTCTGGTCAACCTTTAGTCAAACTAAGAGCCTAAGTCAACTATCTAGGGTTTAGTCAAACTATATTCAACAAGTCACTTAGGCTGTTGGGTCAACATCTAGGTCAACCCTATAGGGCTAACTCATAATAAGCCATAGGCTAATATATCTAGGATACCTTAGGATGCCATGTAGGCTAATATGTCTATATACATATCACTATATATACTATCAACCTATAGTCCTAGGTATATATCCCTTTTATGTAACACATGATGTATCATATAGAAAACAAGCTTAACTATATATCACGTCTATATATAACGTATATACAATATTGTGAACTCTCAAACAAACAACTCATACTTAAGTATACATCAACCATATACCACACATATGCATACTTGCCTACAGGAACGCGGGGGATCTGAACTAATCTGGGTACATAAAGTGGCAGTGTACAATGCAATTTATGACATGACAAGTAATACGAATGAAATGCAGCTATATGCAGTATAGGTCATATGGGTTAGATAGAAAATAAGATGAAATGAGAGCAGGGCCTAACCAAATTAATATGCAGGAATGTGGATGTGAAGAGTGTGGATTCCAGTGTACTATGCAAATGTGAAGTGTATGATTGCAGTGAGCTATGGTGTGCATGAAACCATATGTGTGTGGGTGGCAAGCAATAGTGTTCGAATGTAAGTAATGTGGATACATGTGTAAGTGTGTGTGATTCAAGTGTCAAAGAGTGAATGTACATGCAATATCGAGTGTCAAGTGAGCAATGAAGTGTATAGGCAATGCAAAGTGTGTGCAGACAGTTGAAGGTAAATGAGTGTAGTGTTAAACATGTGCAGGTAAATGAAATATGTGTCATGAATATGTACAGCAGTTGGTTAAGTGTACAGTGGTGTCAATGCATGTGGACATGACAGTTAAGAAGATTAACTAACAGTGAGTGTCAAGTTGGTTTAGTGCATGACAGTGAACTAATTCTCAGATTTTGGTTGTGTAATAGCATTGAAGTCTCAGGAATTTTATTCACTTGACAGTCCAAATCATTAATATCAGTTAACATGTAAAAATTCTGGGAGTTTCAGTCTATATATTTCGAAAACCAAACCCTTGTTGCCTCAACCAATTCATGTAACATCCTCAACAGTAAACTAACATATGTAATTGAATCTAATCATGACAATTGAACATCAAATTTCAGTTTAGAGTAGAATTTAAAGGTTCAGGATTTCAGTCCTGATACATGTATCATATTGCATATCAGTTCATCATTCCAAAAACTTATTTCGAAATCTAAAACCCACACCAATGATGTAAACAATCACTAACAGTAACTAACACACATGTTCATGAATCAAATATGATAATAAAACATCAAAAACTCAGTTAAAACAGGGAATCAAATATTAGAATTCAAAAACTGTGTACAGTGCATCAGTTGACAGGGTCTCAATCCCATTCGAAACCCAATTCGAAAACAAGGTGGCAGGTAGACAGTAGCTTGGACAAGTCACACGAGTTCCCAAGAGTCCCCTCGTGTCCAAAAATTAGGAACGAAGAAAACCAAAGTATCAGAAAATATGGTATCGACAACCTCGTGCAGAGGTGCAGAGCATCCCAGGGACTCGTGTCTCCATCCAAAAGTGTTATGGTCGTGTCAGTAGCTAGGTGGGGTGTCAGGGTATGTGTTTATGTCCCTGCACAGTATCCACGAGGTCGTGTGTCAACGCGCGAAGCGCGTATCAGTAGGGTGTTCCCGTGTGTGCAGTGATAGTACAAAGTCAGTGCAACCTTGATTCCTTCGCGCACAGTCGACGAGGACCCAAAATTTTTTATGGAAGGATGTCAGTGATTGCCCGACCTGCAAACCAATTTTCAGGTGTCGGGGTGCCGTGTCGCGTCCGCTAGGACACCCGAGCAGCAGGACACTGCACGAGCCCCGTACGGTATCTCGTGCTGCGTGTTCGAGTTCTAAAACAGTTTCCAAACATGCATAAAATTGATTCAGTCATTTAGGGTTGTAATATACACCTATTAGGCTACATATACATGTAATTAGTTTTGAAAATTACCAAATTCCATTTCTATGTGACATTTCGTCGAACACGCATTTAAATAAACCGATACCTGTCCGATACGGACACGAAATGGACACGGATTCCTACCAAACTTGGGCTACACCTAGGGGAACCCTAAATGAATGCATCTATGGAAAGAAACTGAAATTTAAATAGGTTTTAGGGCAATTACCTATCGAGGGTAAAACCTCAATTTTGAACTTTTTGAATGAGGGCTCCTCTTCAACTTGTGACGATCCCGAGCCTCTGAATCCTTGCTAGCTACCCACTAATGGTGTCCTCTACTGTAGGGGAGTCCATTGCAAAAGACTAGGCTCAATTTGGAGTTGATTTGGATATTTGGGAAGGAATTGGGGAAGAACACAAAAGGAGGCAATTAAAATAATTTAAAATGATGCTAAAGGGTTAATGTGTTGTATTTATAGGGGGGGTGTTTGATGGCTGCCATTAGGTTAGGGTTAGGGTTTAGGATGAGTGGTCAAGGCTTCTCCAACAAATTCAAGCCAATCTAAGGGCTCACAACTAGAGTAATCTTTCTTAACATTTGGCCTAAAATATCCCACTAACAAAATATCTAGATATTAATCTAGTTTGATTAATTACTTAGTTGATACCCTCTAACTTAGTGTCTAGGGTCATGACTAACATCTAGATTAGGCTAAACTTCTAGCTCAAGTCTCAAATAATTAACTAGCACATATTTAATTCATATAATTTACAATTTCACAAAAGTGTCAAAATGACCAAAATACCCTTAGGCTAAAAAGTAAAAATATGAGATTCTAAACACATGATTAGGTCTCCATGATCATGATTAGTCTTCTAGGTCATGCATGACTAAGGTTACACTATCAAAATACCAAATTCACATATCACCATTTTAAATAGTTTTAAAATAACTAAAAAGCACCAAAAATTATATCATGACTAAAATCTAATATTTTAATGATTTAAAATACAAAAGTTCAAAATTACCCTTATTTGGAAAACTGGGTGTTACAAATGTATACTGGGAGGCATGGATCCTTGGTGAAATGACTTCAGATATGCATAGGATTTTCGAATACCATAGAGGCTATATCTTTTAATAGCAGGTGACTATTAATTTTATGGTTCATAATTTTGAACCATCGATTAAAATTTGTTTAGTTCTTACCCTTTCATTTCCCAAACCCTCTTTTCGGATCTGCAAAAATCTTTATTCTCCTAACTATTTATTTTGTTTGAATATCCTGATTAGAAATGCCCTTTTTTGAAACATTTAAAGATTTTACTATTATTTTTATTTCAAAATAGTTGAAATTTATAGCTTGAAAATGCTATTTTATTCTTCTAAAAATATATATTCTCGAATTTTTGAAATTATAAAAATATGTTGTTCAATATTTGGTTTATAAAATAGTTTTATACGTTTTTCATTTATTTTAAATTTTGATTAAAAATATTATTATCTTGATAATATCATTATATTCAAATTATTTAATATAAGATTGAATTTATAATAATATGCTTTAAATCAGTTTGATAAAAACTAATAGTTTTTATTCTACTTTGTTATCCTTTTATTGCTGAATGCTTCTATTATTTTCTTGTCTATCCTATTTAAATTCGAGGACGAATTTATAAGGTGGGTAGATTTGTAACCCCTCTTTCCATATTTTTAATTTTTAATTTAGTTATTTTAGTTTTAAATATCTTTCAAGTAGGAAATAATTATTCATTTTATGTTTAAACAAAGGTTATATATACTTTTGAATAGAAAAGAGAGATTTGCCAAAAATGTATTTTTAATGATATTTTACGGAAATAGGCTTTTAACGATGGATTTAGTATTATCAAATATTTTACGATTTTAATTCGTAAAATACAATTGAATGATATCAATATCCATATTGAGATTAATTGTTAGATAAAGATTTACTGAAATTGTTTAGATATATGAATGTATTAGACCATATGGGTCTTAGTTTAGTATTTTAATCAAATTACCTTGGATTAAATAATTGTTTGATAATATGTGATTTAAACTATTTTCTAAGATTATTATGTTGATCTTTAATCAACATAGATAGATATATTCATATGATTTAAATAACCTGATATTATCAAATATTTATTTCTATTGGTATTGAGTTTAACTAATTAATGGACTATGACATATATTAGTTTTTTATTTTTATAAGTGAATAATATTTGGTATTACTTGAATCATATTATATGATAAGTTATATATAATATTCCTATTTACATGCATGTAAAACCAAAAATAATGATCTATCTCCAACCGGATAGGAAGGCTAATATGCAACACTTAGCCAAATCTTTTTTACCGACCTATCCTAACCTTCCCTTAATACATATAAGAATATATGTATACATAATCCACCCATCACCTCTTTAAGCAATTGTCGGCCAGCCTTCCTCTCAAATCTATCTAGCCATCACAACCAAATAATTCCCAATACAACTCCAAGCCGCCACAAACAATAGAAAATATGAAACCCTAACCAGAACCTGCACTCGCAATGACACCAATATCCAACCCAACTCATGGCGGGAACACCGCGGACCCCACAGAGAATCAGCTGAGCCAATGCCAATTGAACCTCGCATCATCCGTCGTGTCTCGATCCTGCGCCTGGGTCGATGCCTCGTCTCGCTGGCAGCCACTCAATTCAGCACCCCGGAGACCGAGCCATGCGCGTCCACTTCCGAGCTTTCCTGCGTGCATAGGAAAGCAGATGATGCAGATAAATTTAGGTACTTCTGTAAAACTGTATAATAGGAATAAGAGGGGAAAGAATAATATGTAGAAGTAGCCAACACAATATTGTTCACGTTAGAAAAATAGAGTTGATTAGAAGTAACTAAGACACCAAAATAATGGGTTACGTAATAGTTATTTACTTGCTCATTAATCACAGTAATCAAAAGGTAATAGTCCACTTTACAATTTAACCCCCCAAATAATAAAGTAGACAAATTTTGAGTTTATGTCCTTTTCTTATCATGACAAATAGCCTAATGGAGTAATAGTATAATAATGGAACATCTTTTCCATGGCAATACACTAGTTGGTAAGAAACTTTATATTTAAGCCCCCATATTTCTCTTAAACACATTTAAAACTTTTTTTAAGAAGGGTTTTTAAACACAGTAGATATATTGGGCCCAGATTAATTAGAATACTTTGGATTTAATGTATATATTTAGTTGGGCTGATCCTTAGGATTGGTTTGTGGGCTTGGGTATGAATTTATATTTTAGGTTTAATTCTGGATAATATATTGGGCTTGAAGCCCTAAAGCTTTTTTGACGCTACTAATTTTATTGGACTTTTAAAAAGTATGTATACATTTTCCTTAATAGGAAGCAAACAACTTTTATATATAAATAGTTTTGAAATAAAGTTTATATTAGATATTTTATAAGTACTTTCAAATAAATTTATATATCTATAAGTACATTTAAAGTATGCTGGAATATTTTATTCTCAAGTTGGGTTTAAAACAGTTGAGGCTAGTTGATTTCAGATATACTATTATAGGTCATGGCTAATCGTGTTCATATATTTTCTTTGCCACTTTGCGACTTCTTCGTGTCTACCCTAGCAATCAGACGATCGGACGCAATGATATTATCGGTTTCACGAGCACAGGACCTCAGGCGAGTACATATCTGATAGTTTTCGTATTTGATTATCACTATACTTCTTGTATTGAATATTGTTTTACATTGATATCATGTTGATTCTTGACACGTTTGTCACACGAGATAGTAGTTATGGATTCTTGTATGTTGTTCGTGACCAATATATCTTCGTGTTCGTAACCTGTTTGAATCCATGGGTACTAGCCGGGTGGGGAAGTACATTAGTAGACATGTAAACATACAGAAAAATATCCCCAAAATGTCTATTCTTGCCTTATAACAGTCGCACAATTCACGTGCGGGGTGCCGAATTTAACCCCTAGCCGTTTACATGTCGAAAGTGTACTTCAAATCACTTGTTAGATATAGTCTTGCTGCATTACAGTTTCTGGTCATTGCTTATCTTGTGTACCATGCCTTCCTGCTTTTACTCGCAAGATTCCTACCATGATTCCCTGTTTATCCGCTTATCGTATCTTAGTATTATTACAGATTTATGGATTTCGTCATTTATTGTTTCTGTTATGAGAATGTACTCGTTCCATTCCTGACTGGAAACCAACATTTTTCAGGTTAGCTGTGGCTTCACTTAGATTTGGGAGATACGGGTGTACTTGCAGACAGAAACCTAGAAATAGATAGCAGTTATATCATTTCATTAATTATGAAATCTTTGTATTTTCTTTAATTATAAATATTATAAATGTTGTAATCAAATTTAGAAATGTAAATGAGCAATAAAGTTTATTTTGAGCATTTATTTCTTGCGGGCTTGACAGCGTTCTACCGTCGACTCTGCGGCATAGGCTGGCTTGGACACGTCTCGTATGCGAAAGGCGGGTGCGGGTCGTGAAATTGGGCAACATGGCCAATTTGGCTTCTGCAGAGAGAAGGTCCCGTTAGACCTGGGTTTCGCCACTACACTTGGGCAGGCAGGGCCTTGGCAGCAGGCCAATTGGTCCCTACAGAAGTTGGCAGTAGGCCTTGGGCCTACATAGTAATGGCAGGGGCTGTCCCTACTATGGGCAACAGTAGAGTGTAGGTGAGTTTTGTGTGTTTATATGTATAGAAGAGTGAGTGTTGCTGAAGGTTATGCGTAGAAATAGGTAAGGTAATTGTGTATAGGGTATGTGCTTGGTGTAAGGCACTTGGATTACCAATGTGTGAGGGTATATAGTGTATGTCTAAAATAATTAGAAGAATGGGATAATTACCTAGTTGATATCAATAACACTATTTAAGAATAAGTTAGTGAAGGGATGTATCTATGATAACATATTAGTGTTGGTTTAAATATAGGTTGTATCTCGTTAGCTTAACTCCAAATGGCCCAAATTGCAAACCCTAGATTCGACAATTGACCATTTTAACCAAATAGCTAAAGTTTGACTAGAGTTTACCAATAGTTGACTTTTGTCCTAGAAAGGCTAGCAGCATACAATTATCGCATTTAGATTCATTGTTTACTATAGAACATAATATAACCATGTACCTCTCATATATAGGTTTGTGTGACTCATGTTTGTACATCGATATACATCAGTAGCTCAGGATATCAGGCGAGTATATTCTCTAATAGTTCTTTTATTTATTAGATGATTACTGTGATTCAGTTCTAGTATAGTTCAATTTGATTCTCTGTCACAACACGTATTGGTATTCTAGATTCATTCACTCATAATACATGTACTTCTCTCGTCTTGCCTCTATTACTCGAACCACTCACAATAACTATATACTCGAAACACCTACAAGTACAAAATGTTCAAATCATACAAGAATCATCACTACAAGCAAGATAGCCGCCACCGCTGTGCCCGGTATGCGACGTGCCGTATTCAACAAGAACCATTATTACAAGAAAGATATCCATCGCCGCTTGGCCAAGCATGCGGTGTGCCATATTACAAGAAAGATAGCCATCGCCGCTTGGCCGAGCGTAAGGTGTGCCGTATTTACTCTTCTAAACAAGATAGCCGTTGTCGTTTGGTCGAGCGTTCGATGTGCCGTATTACTCGTCTAAACAAGAAAGATAGTCGTCGAACGCTTGCCAAGCGTGGGGTGTACAGTATTTACTCGCTACTTATTTTTATGACAAGAATAATATCTTAAAATATACTGGATTGTGTCTTGTACTCGAATCACATTGTCTCATATTTTACAGATTGGACTCGTATCATATTGTTCTAGTTAGTTATCTCTATTTACAGTTTTCATTGCCATCTCTCATATTTCTATGTATTTATATTCCTTGTTTGACTGTTGTCCTATTTTATTACCGGTCTCAACTTTCCATGATTTATCAAATATAACTGTCTATAACTACTTTATAGTCTTTTTCATTTACTTGGGATTGCTAGATGAGATATCCTCGTTTCATCCTGACTAGATATATTTTTTAGATGTTTACCCTAAGGATACATGTCCTACTTTTAATAGATCTGAGGAGGGGATAACTACCTTGGGTCTCGATTTTAGGAGTGACCAAGAGACTAGTTTAGAAGACTTGTTCTAGATTTCTGTTTTGAACTTGAATTGTAATAAGTGGAGATTTTGATATTGTATTTGAGTTTTGTTTGAATATTATTATTAGTTGTTGTTTGTTGAGTCTTATAGTTATTTAGACTTCTGTGATAACTTATTGTGCTTTAGACTGTGATTGAGTATTACCATATCTTATACTTGTCCTCCATTCGGAGTTGAGAGCTATGACAGGTACATTATACCATTGCTTGAGTTGTTAATTAGCGACCTAGAATAGCTTTCTACCGCCGATTCTGCGGCATAGGCTGGGCGCTGTTACGCACTCGTGTCACTACCATATTTTTGGCTTGAGGGTATTTTGGTCTTTTTGACTTTTTGGTGATTTTGAAATTTTACTATTTAAATGTGTGTTGTTTGCTTAGTTGAGACTTGACCTAGAATCTTAGCCTAATCTAGATTAGCCTTGATCTTAGAATCTTGATTAGGATATCCTACTAAGTGACAAAATTAGCAATATCTAGATATTTCTAAGTAGGATATTTTTCTCCTTAAGACATTTGTAGAAAGAAAGCCTTAGGACCAAATTGAACCAATGAGAGGACTTGAAATCATGTGGAGAAGCCTTAGCCACACATCTACAACTAAACCTAACCCTAATTCCTATTGTGGCCGGCCATAGAGGCACCCCCCCTCCTATAAAGTATCATTTAGTAGCATCTTGCCTCTTTTTGAATACCTACAAAGAACCTTAACATGTTCTTCCCCAAATTCCTCACCCTTTATCCAAACTGATTCTAAATTGAGGCCACTCTCTTGCATTGGGATTCATTTCAGAAGTGGAGGCTAGTGGAGGCTTGCTTGCAAGGAGTGGAGCTCATTTGGACATTGCTTGAGGAAGGAAACTTCTCATTTAGGAGCCTTTTTCATTGAGTTTGAACTCTCAATAAGTAATCCCTTCAAATCACCTCTAATTCTGGATTTCTTTCTAACATCCAACTAGGTGTCCCCTAGCTGTAGAGTGAGTTTGGTAGGATCTCGTATCCATTTAGTATGCGTATCGGACACGTGTCAGTGTCTATGTTTGAGTGTTTGATGAAATGCCCCAAAGGGTTTACTTGCATAATTTCAAATTCTATTTGAACAGATTTGTAGATCTATAGGTGCTATTTCATTTTTTATATGACTGAGTTAAATTTAGTGTGCAGATCGTGTCCAAATTGGACACGGACTTGATATTTGGACACAGCGCAGGGGACACTGTGATCCCCTGTTACTCAATGTGTCGTATGTACTGGACACGACACGTCTTGAGCTAAGATTTCTTGGACACGAAAGGGAAATCACTGACACCTTGTCCACGAAGTACGAGACAAATCCATCGAGTGGATCGAGAGAAATCTCAATCACACCGATTTTTGCCTATACTGCACGAACACGATTTTGCGTCTGATATGTGTCTCAGTCATTCGACACGACACACTTGGACATCAAACATGTGTGCATGTAGCCCTATACCTTGCGAACACGTGGACACGAGCATGAGGTGTCATGTGTCGTGTGTCGTGTCCACGAGCTCGTGGACTCGCCGTACGAGTCTGTGCTGTGCAGGCGTGTCTGTGGGTGTTCTCGTGTGATTAAACACCTCGTGTCCTATTTTATGGACATGATATGACTCAGGTGATACCCTCTTATGTGCACGACACTATACCACTTGCTAATTTGTGATCCTAATTGATTTCGAGATGTGATTTAGGGTTTCCCTTTATTTTTTGATACTGTGTTTAGTCTGAATATTTCAGAGTTTTAAAATGTGAATTAAATTGATAATAAATGTTATTTGCTAATGTTTAAACGTATTAAAATGTCTGGGATACATGTTTGTGCAACTGAGTTCAATGGTGATAGGGTTTTGATTCAATTTTAGCTTTTCGAATACTCTTATATACATACATACACACAACTGCATGTATACACAACTAAACCTATATCCCCTGTTGTACACCTAAACCTGAGAATATTTAAATCGAATTGCCATGTTAACAGTAGCCCTCTACTTGCTGCCCTAAAAACTGAGCATGTCACACATTCATATGAGCACACACATTGCCACACACCACACATTTGTAAATTAGAGACTTCACTCTCTACTTGACACACATTCGGACATATAGTGACACTTGACACCCTTGCCATATACACTATTGACATACCCTATATTAATGCATGGTATGTATGATATGCCTATACATACATAATATATATATATATATATATATTATATATATATTATATATATATTATAATATAATGTGAATGATGTTAGGCTGATGTAAATATTGCTTTGTATATATATTCATTAGCCTACGTATATATATACATATATGGTATATGTATATATATATATATTTGTATGTCGCCTTTGGCATTGTTTTTGTTGGTATACTTGGTAGCATAGGTTTGGTTTTGGCTAGGCCTAGTTGACTAACCTGAGTTGACCTTAGCCTAGGAAGATGTAGAAATGTCTAACCTAGACTAGTTTGACCATGGTTGACCAAACCCTAACTAGATTGACTTAGTTTGACTAGTGTAGTTGACTAGAGTTGACCAAGAGTTGACTTTAGTCTAGAATGACATAGACATCATGTAGAATGTATTGTAAAGTTTAATATTACCATTTTGGATATGTTGTGACCTGTGTTGCTCTAAATAGGACTCATCTACTCTGTCTGGACATCTATACTTACCAGATACTCAGGATATCCGACGAGTACATTCTCTGACCGTTTCATACTTGCTAGAACTTATATTCTTTCTCTAGATTACTTTACTTGATGCTATCACATTGGTAACACGGATTGGTACTACATGGATCTTTTTATGAGATGTCATCCCCCTCGGGAGCATCGGATACTTCATGTCATGTGTGTTTTACTTACATCATGTATCTCTATGCTTTCTCTATTTATGTATACTCTTGTGATTCATGTATCTCATGTTCGCAGAGCCCTCATGAATCAATTTCACGTGCTCTCGTTTATGAGGCAGTGAAATCATGAATCTTAACATAACTTGTCTCGATCCTTGTATATTGATTCGGGATGGGGGAGTAGAAATAGTCATGTGAATAATTCTAAAGTAGTGTAACCATGAATTAACTCTGTAGTATAGCCATGAATCATTTCTAGCTGTTCACATGTCTATCTTGTACTCTAAATCACTAGTCACCGATAGTTCTTTACTTATATTAGATATTTCTATTACAGTTATCTCTTTTACTTCTTGTACATTCTTTCAGTTATTCATGTATCTTACTCTATTGCATGCTTTATATTTTCTGACATGATATGAATTGCGTGAGATGTATTGTGCTCGTTCTTGTCCTGACTAGACCTGTTGATATATTACAGAGGATGATGACGAGGCTTTTTGTACCACTTACTATGGATCAGCCTTTGATGACACTTGCGAGCTGGACTCTCAGGAGGACCCTCTAGCTGATGATATCACCTCCACTGCCTAGACTAGTTTAGTTAGGCTTTATCTTACTTTGTTGTTGTCATTTGAGACTTGAGATGTATTATATTTTGTTGTTGTTATTGTGCGTATAGATACTTAGACTTATTACCCTTTCTGTTTTTACTTCCTTTGAGATTATCATATCTATCTTATCGTATCTTCTACCTTAGATTGTGATTGAGATTGTTCATATATTATTGTTCATCCGTTCGGAGAGTATATCTTGTGCAGTTATATTTCATACTGAGTTAGATATTGTGACCTAGGACAATGTTCTACCATCGACACTGCGACGTAGGCTGGACCTACCCACTTCTCGTGCCCCTACACTGGGTATGGGTCGTGACACATTTTTAGTGGTGGCCCATGCAGATCTAGTTTATGTAGTGGTATTCGAACTAGAGTATCACTACAGCCTGCAGTAGAATATTGGATAACATTTTGAGGTACTCAATCACATTTGGAAAAACTCCTAAATTCCTGCCATTTAACTCTTACTGATAATTGCTTCCCTTGAAATAAACTATCCTACTTTGATTTATTGCTTCTATCTCAGTATTGATGCCTTGTTTGATCTGTCTCCAGGATGGTGATTGAGACACGATCACAGCACCCCATCACGGAAGGTACGTCAGCGAGGTCTGCCACTTCTCATCCAATTTAGCTAGGACTTGAGACGGCAGCTCCCTTAGTACCTACTTATGTTGGAGTATCTACAGCCTTCGGGGGAGCACCTTCAACAGTTCAGAGGCAGACCCCAGTTATTCTTGAGATGTTTTTGCCGCAGCAGCAGCCACCTGCGGGGATAGTTGATGCTGCCCATCTATTTTCCTTTGTGGAGAGGATTCTGGAGTCCTACCAGTAGCAGCAGCAGCGTCAGACTGCCGACTTTCATTAGGGTATAGACGAGGCTCACCAGCTGGTCCGGACGATAGTGGAGATGGTGACCATCCAGGGGCCAGCACAGTAGCAGCATCAGTACCAACCGAGGACGTTGGGCATCCAAGAATTTCAGAAGATGCATCCGAGGGATTTCCTTGGTACAGAGGGCATCCATTATGTGGATGACTGGATAGAGCATATGGAGGATATATTCCGGCAGGCAGAGTTACCAGTCCGACTTTAGATTGAGGCGACAGGCAGCCAGATGCAAGACCTGGCCTGCACTTGGTACCAGACAAACCCCGAGTGGGAACTGAGGGACTGACTTGGGCAGTATTCAAGATGCTATTCAAAGAGCAGTTCTTCCCAGACGTAGTACTGGAGGCAAAGAGCAGCAGTTTGAGAGCCTGGTTCAGGGAAACCAGATAGTCGAAGAATATGCCAAAGAGTTCTGCCGGCTATGCAAATTCATTGAGGACATAAGCGAGAAGACGAAGACGAGGAAGTTTTGCAGAGGTTTGATCAGAGAGGTCCGGTCATTGACTAAGAGTGACCGGGACGCTACCTTTGCGGAGATCTTAGCAGGAGCTATGGCGGTAGAGGACGACCTGGGGTTGAAACTAAAGAGTGGTCGGGATTTTCATAGAGCCAGTGGTAGCGGAGGACCGGCTAAGAGGCCCCTCTTCCAGCAACAGTTTTAGTAGAGGCCGTTTCAGCAGCAGCCTCAGGGGCAGATCCGTGTACCTTTTCAGCAGGTGTAGCAGCAGCAGCCGGGGCATCAACAACAGGCTTTGAGACAGCAGTCAACCAGTTGTGCCTACTGTAAGAAGCCATAGCCTGGGTGGAACGACTGCAGGAAGAGGCTAGACAGGAGCCTACTCTGTGGTTCAGCGGACCACCAGCTGAAGGAGTGTTCCCTATTCATGGGACGAACAGTGCAGGGAGCAGGAGCCAAGGCTCCAGTAGGCCAGCAGAAGGGGCCAGCCCTGCAGACACAGTAGCAGAGGTTCATTCAACATCAACAGCAAGATAAGGGAACCCAGCAGAGGTGAGCTTTTGCCATGGCAACTGAGGATGTAGAGGCCATCGGTTATTGTAGGTTCTGTTCTTCTCGACTCCATTCTATCTTTTACTTTGTTCGATTCAGGGGCTTTCCACAGCTTTGTGTCTGTATCTTTTGCTATTAGACACCATTTTGCTTCTGAATCATTGCCTAAGACTTGCAAGATTATGACCGGGGATGGTATTATTCTCGTTAGTGATATTTATAAGAGACGAAGAGTTGCTTTGGCAGGCCGAGAGTTGGATATGAGTCTGCTCTTAATGCCACTTTCGAACTACGATATCATACTCGGTATGGATTAGTTGAGCAGGTACCATGCTAGCATAGATTGTCGTAGGGATAGAGTTCTTTCAGAGCGCCCGGAGAGCCAATGTTTGTGTTCACCCGACGGCAGGCATAGCAGAGTAGTGAAGTTTTCTGCGGAGTTTCAGTCGAGGAGCAGACAGTGCCACATCCATTGATAACAGAGTTCATGGATGTCTTTCCGAAGGATTTGCCAGGACGTCTACCCGACAGAGATGTTGAGTCTCTATAGACTTGGTGCCCGGTGCAGAGCCGATTTCACAGCACGTCTATAGGGTGAACAACAGCGAGTTGGTGGAATTGAAGAAACAGGTGGATGAGTTGTAGGATAAGGGCTTCATCTGATCTAGTTCTTCACCGTAGGGTGCACTGGTGCTCTTTGTACCGAAGAAGGATGGGTCGGTACGGATGTGTATCGACTACAGGGTACTCAACAATCTTACGATCAAGAATAGGTACCCACTGCCGCGGATCGATGATCTTTTTGATCAGTTAAGCGGAGCTCGGGTATTCTCGAAGATTGATCTGAGGTCAAGTTACCATCCGGTGAAGGTGAAGAGGGAGGATATCCCGAAGATAGCATTTATGATATGGTATGGCCAGTTCGAGTTTATGGTGATGCCGTTTGGGTTGAATAACGCCCTAGCTGTATTCATGAACCTGATGAACAAGGTGTTCTACCAGTACTTGGACAAGTTCGTGGTGGTGTTCATCGATGATATCTTGTACTCGAAGATCGCAGAGGAGGATGGGAAGCATTTGAGGTTAGTTCTAGAGACTCAGGAGGGAGGAGCTTTATGGCAAAATCTCGAAGTGTGAGTTATTTCTAGACCGAGTTGATTTTTTAGGTCATGTTGTGACTAGAGAAGGGATCTCAGTTGACCCAAAGAAGATCACGACAGTTAAGACGTGGACAGTACCGAGTTCAGTTGCGAAGATCAGGAGCTTCCTCGAATTGGCGGGCTACTATAGGAGGTTTGTTTAGGATTTCTTCCGGGTTACAGAGCTATTGACTAGGCTGAACTGGAAAGACCCAGAGTTTATCTGGTCAGAGGAGTGTCAGGTCACTTTTGATGAGTTGAAGAAGTGATTGACGAAAGCTCCGATTCTGACATTGTCATTAGGATAAGGCGGGTTCACTATCTACAGTGACGCCTCGGGGAAGGGTTTGGTTTGTGTCATGCAGCAACATGGAAAAGTAATTGTCTATGCTTCCATACCCCATGACTTGGAGTTGGCGGCAGTTATATTTGCATTGAAGTTGTGAAAACACTATCTATACGGAGAGCGTATGGAGATCTTTACAGACCACAAGAGCTTGAAGTATGTATTTACACAGAAGGAGCTCAACATGAGGTAGCGTAGATGGTTGCCGATGCTTTGAGCAGATACCAAGTGTCCATGTGCTTGATGGTAGATCGTTACCTACTAGTAAATCTGGAGAGCTTGGGGATCGAGGTGCTAGTGCCAGGGATGGAGATACAGATGTGGGGTCTACAGATTCAGTCAGACTTGATTGAGAGGATCAAGTCGACTCAATTCGACGATGTTGCTCTGCGGTACATCCGAGAGCAGGCTCGAGCAGGATTGGTGGATGAGGAGTTCATCATTACAGAGGATGGCACATTGATGTACTGTTCCAGACTGTGCCTGCCCAACAGAGAGGTTCGGGAGCAGGTTATGTAGGAGGCCCACCGATCTTAGTACTCTATGCATCCAGTCCAGGTGCTAACAAGATGTATAGGGATCTGTGAGAGCATGTTTGGTAGAGTAGCATGATGTGTGAAGTAGCGCACTTCGTCGCTAGATGTTTGGTCTGCCAGCAGGTGAAGGCAGAGAGGCAGAGGCCTAGAGTTTTGTTGCAGCCGTTGCACATTCCAGAGTGGAAATAGGAACACATCACGATAGACTTTCTTTCTGGATTGCCGCATACACTCGGAAGGAAAGACGTGATTTGGGTCATCGTAGACAGGTTGACCAAATCAGCTCACTTTTTGCCATTTAAAGTGGGTTTGTCTACCGAGAAGCTAGCAAAGATGTATATGAGACAGGTCGTCAGGATTCATGGAGTTCCGGTGAGCATTGTCTCGGATCGGGATAGTCACTTTACTTTCCATTTCTGGCTGAGTTTGTATATTAGCTTGGGTACCCAGCTCTAGTTTAGTACTACATACCACCCTCAGACGGACGGACAGTCAGAGAGGACTATTCAGACACTCGACATGCTGCGAACTTGTGTAATAGATTTCGGAGGATCCTGGGAGGATCACCTGTACTTAATACAGTTTATTTACTACAAAAGTTTTCAGGCCAGCATTGAGATGTCACATTTTGAGGCACTATACGGGCGTAGATATCGTACACCCTTATCTTGGGATGATGTTGGAGAGCGAGCTTTATTGGGTCCTGAGATGGTTGTAGATGCAGCCGAGAAGGTGAAGCTCATCAAAGATCGGCTTCGCATGGCGCAGGACAGACATCGGAATTGGGCCAATAGCCACCGCAGACCTTTGGAGTTCGAGGTACAGCTTAGAGTTAGGATTAGAAGTAGGTTTGTTTGTTCATGATTTTGTTTGATCATGTTTGATTATTTAGTTAATTTGAGACCTTGTGTGTGATTTGGTAGGAGATCTGGTTTTTTGAGGATATCCCCGATGTGTGGTACCATATGTTTTGGTGGAGGTAGGAAGCTTAGCCCGTGCTTCATCGGACCTTTCGTTAGCAGGAGAGTCGGTGACATGGCATACAGGATAGATTTGCCACCTGTACTAATGGGTATCCACAACGTATTCCATGTTTCACAGTTGAGACGGTACGTGGCGGACCCTAGCCATGTGCTCGATCATTCGGAGATCGAGGTGTGAGCTACTCTTAGCTATCCAGAGTAGCCTGTGGATATTCTGGATCGATGAGAGAAGGTACTGAGGAACCAGAAGATACCCATGGTTCGCGTCGCATGGAGGCATCATTCTCTAGGAGAGTCTACCTGGGAGCGGGAGGATGAGATGTGCGAGCGATAACCTTATCTTTTTGGACCTTGAGGTATGATTTTCTATCCTTCTTATCAGTTTAGTTTCGCCTTTCGATTTCGAGGACGAAATTCTTTTACGGAGGGTAGACTTGTCACTACCACATTTTTGGCTTGAGGGTATTTTGGTCATTTTGACTTTTTGGTGATTTTGAAATTTTATTATATAAATGCGTGTTATTTGCTTAGTTGACTAGACATAGTATCTTAGCCTAATCTAGATTAGCCTTGAGCTTAGAAACTTGATTAGGATATCCTACTAAGTGACAAGATTAACAACATCTAGATATTTCTAGGTAGGATATTTTCATCTTAAGATATTTGTAGAAAGAAAGCCTTAGGACTAAATTGAACCAATGAGAGGACTTGAAATCATGTGGAGGAGACTTAGCTATACATATACAACTAAACCTAACCCTAATTCCTATTGTGGGCAGCCATAGAGGCACCCCCTCCTATAAAGTATCATTTAGTAGCCCCTTGCCTTTTTTGAATACCTACAAAGAACACTAACTTGTTCTTCCCCAAATTCCTCCCCCTTTATCCAAATTGATCCCAAATTGAGGCTACTCTCTTGCATTGGTATTCATTTCAGAAGTGGAGGCTTGCTTGCAAGGAGTGGAGCTCATTTGGACATTGCTTGAGGAAGGGAACTTCTCATTTAGGAGCCTTTTTTATTGAGTTTGAACTCTGTAATCCCTTCAAATTACCTCTAATTCTTGATTTTTTTTCCATAGATGCATACATCTAGGTGTCCCCTAGCTGTAGAGTGAGTTGGTAGGATCTCGTGTCCATTTAGTATGCGTATCAGACACGTGTCAGTGTCTATGTTTAAGTGTTTGATGAAATGCCCCAAAGGAATTTTTTTGTATAATTTTAAATTACATTTGAACAGATTTGTAGATTTATACACGCTTTTTGATTTTGTACATGACTGAGTTAAATTTAGTGTGCAGTTTGTGTCCAAATTGGACACAAACTTCCGGTTTGGATACAACGCAGGGGACACTGTGATACCATGCTACTCGATTTGTCTTGTGCGCTGGACACGACACGCCTTAAGCTGAGATTTCTTGGACTTGAAGGGGAAATCATTAACACCTTGCACACGAAGTACGAGATGAATCCATCGAGTGGATCGAGAGAAATCTCGATCGCACCGATTTTTGCCTACACTGCACGAACACAATTTTCACGTCTGATACGTGTCTCGTTCACTCGACATGACTCACTTGGACACGAGACCGACATGTGTGCACGTAGCCCTATACCTGGCAAACACATGGACATAAGTACGAGGTGTCATGTGTCGTATCCACGAGCTCGTGGACTCGTCGTGCGAGCCTGTGCCGTACAGGCGTGTCTGTGGGTGTTCTTGTGTGATTGAACACCTCGTGTCCTATTTTATGGACACGATACGACTCAGGTGACACCCTCTAATGTGCACGACACTATACCACTTGCTAATTTATGATCTTAATTGATTTCGAGATGTGATTTAGGATTTTCCCTTAATTTCTGATACTATGTTCAGTCGGAATATTTCATAGTTTTACAATGTGAATTAAATTGATAATAAATGTTATTTGCTAATGTTTAAATGTATCATAATGTCTGGGATACATGTTTGTGCAACTTAGTTCAATGGTGATAGGGTTTTGATTCATGATTGGCTTTTCGAACACTCATATAACACACACACACACACTCTTATATACACACACACAACTGCGTGTATACAAAACTGAACCTATATTAAACCACTTGCTGTACACCCAAACTTGAGAATGTTTAAATTAAATTGCCATGTTAATAGTAGCCCTCTACTTGCTATCCTAAAAACTGAGCATGTACATTCACATGAGCACACACATTGCCACACACACACATTTATAAATTAGAGACTTCACTCTCTACCTTGACACACATTCACACATATATGTGACACTTGACACCCTTGCCATATACACTATTGACACACCCTATATTAATGTATAGTATTTATGATATGCCTATACATGTGTAACACCCAGTTTTCCAAATGAGGGTAAATTTGAAATTTTGTGATTATAATCATTTAATAATGAGATTTAAATCATATTATAATTTTTGGTGATTTTCAATCAATTTGAAACTATTTAAAATATTGAATTGTAATTTTGATGGTTAACTAGTTAAATCCTAGTTTTGCTAATAACCAAGACCAAGGGAGCCTAGTCATGTGATTAGGATGACTAATTACAACTTTTTAGCCTAGGGGTATTTTGGTTATTTTGATAATTTTGTGAAATTGTAATTTTGATTAATTAAATATTGTGCTAATCTTTTAGTTAAGCCTTAACCTAGAAGTTTAACCTAACCTAGATTAGTCTTGAGGTTAGAACATTCATACTAAGTGCCAAGGTTAGTAATATCTAGATATTATTATGGTAGGATATTTTCTTAGGATATTTGTGAAAAAGAAAGCCTTGAACCAATAGGAAGGCTCGAAATTGAGTGGAGAAGCCCTAGCCACTCATCTACATCTAACCCAAACCCTAACCCTAATTCACTATTGTGGCAGCCATACAAGCCCCCCTTCTATAAGTATCATCTAGTAGCCATTGCCTTCTTTTTAAAAACCTAGAAGAACCCTACTTTGTTCTTCCCTAAACTTCTCCCAATTAATCCAAATTGAGCCCAAATTGAGTCATCAATTGCATCATCATCCCCAACATTAGAGGAGACTTATTGGTACTTTCTAGCAAGGTTCGAGGACGTTTGAACTGTAGAAAATCGAGGATGCATTTATTTAGGGTCCCCCTAGGTATAGCCCAAGTTTGGTAGGAATTCGTGTCCATTTTGTGTCCGTATCGGATACGTATCGGTGTATTTAAATGCATGTTCGATGAAATGTCACATAGAAATGGATTTCAATAATTTTCTAAACTAATTACATGTATGTGTAGCCTAATAGGTGTATATTGTAACCCTAATCGACTGAGTCGATTTAAGTATAGTTTGGACACTGTTTAGGGGCTTGGACACGCAGCACGAGACACCGTACGGGGCTTGTGCAGTGTCCTGCTGCTCCGGTGTTCTAGCAGACATGACACGGCACCACGTAACACAAAATTTGGTGGATACGTGGGCCTAGTGACTGACACGACACACACAAAATTTGGGGAGATTTTGTCGAACAGATTGGAAGAACCTACCCGCACTGAAATTGTACACACGCACACACTCGCACAAACGTGTCCTGATACGCGTCTCGTACGCACGACAAGCCTCACGTGAACACGGGTCAGACACTTGGACACGTTCCCCTAGCCTAGACGAACACGTGTGCACGGCCACGTGTCACCACGTGGCCTGTGTCGTACACGGGACACACGTGCACGCGTGTACGATGCTGTGCACTGCATGAGTGTTCGTGTGGTGTTTGAGTGTCCTGGACACGATTGTATCAACTTAGTTGGATACGAATGAGTGCTAAGATACGTGCACACTAGACACAATATTCACCAACCAATATTTTGGATTATTATCATGTTTTAGCTTTCGAAATTTATTTTCCATTTGTTTACTGATATGCGGGTTATGTGAATTCAAATTCTGAGTTTAAATTATAATTTAAACTGTTGTTAATGTTTTAACTACCCAGATTAACTCATCTACATATGTGTAATTATTTACAACAATGTTTGATTGATTTGGTGTAAAGAAATTAGAATTTTGAATTGGGTTTGGTCTGTTATGTGTAGACTGTCAACTGAGTGTTTGGGGATGATACATGTTCAGAGGATTACATATCAGATGGTTACATGTTTGTTGAGATGCTAAGTTATTTTAATTTCCTGAGTTAGTAGCGTCGATTATCTGAGAATTTGAGTTTGTGGTTGATGTTGGTTTCATAGGTAATTGGGTTATGTTAAGTGATGATTGGTGTTAACTGGAAATTGAATTCAGTTGGGTTTAAGATGGTGTTAACTGGAATGGAGTTTGAAATTGGAAATATAAACTGAGATTCAAATTTTAAACAAAGAATCTCATGAATGTATTTGTTCAGTCCTCAGTCCCATGAACTTTATTTTAATTCCTGGATATTGGCTGTGATGAGAGTGTTCGAGTATGGGCATGTTAACTGATTACATTGTTCCTGAGTTAAGTGAATGATTTTGGGTTGGCTCGAGCCTTAGCATGGCATAGATTGTAGGCAGCAGCTGCAGTTGCTGCTCTAGCAGCAACATCAGGGCAGTGGGCAATTTGGACATGAGTGAGTTTATGATGACTGTTAGATGCTTGAGAGAGTAAGGAGTAGGAAGTTGTTATGTGTTATAGTTTAGGAGGTAACTTGAATAGGTAATGTATTGGGGTGAAATTGTATGAGGATAAATGTGATACTTATATACATATGTGATATGTATAAGTTAGCTAGAGTATCTATGTATGCATATTAAAACTGAATGCTAGGCATGTATGTAGGTTATGCATTGAGTGTCAACTGAAATCTCTTTTTTCAGTCCCCTCTCCATACTTAGTCTTTCCTTCCCTCTTCAATGATATGTATGAATGCATATATGTTATGTAATGTACATATATGCAAGAATACCATATATGCAAGTTGTGTGCCCCAATAAAATGTAAGGTATGCATCTATGTAATGAATGTATGCCATATATATATGAGTTTACATATTTGTATGAATGTTATATATATGAGTATATACATATATGTGATGTTTAGGTTTTGAGTATATTGGTTGGGGCATGATGTGTTGTTGGTAAATTGCCTATAGGCTAAGATTAGTCAGGATGTACCTTAGTAACCTAGTATAGTTAAGGTACGCTTGTACCTTGACCTAAAATTTGACCAATAGTCTAGTATTGACCATTGTAGACCATTGTTGACCAATACCCAGACTGTTGACCAGTTTTGACCTAGTTGACTTGGGTTGACCCAAAGTTGACCAAGTTTGACCAAATGGTTCATGTTGACTAGAGTTGACCAAAAGTCACATTGAGTCTAAATATGACCAATTGACCTAGTATGACCTAACATGACTTAGTTTGACCTAGTTTGACGTAGACAGTTGACCAGGATTGACTTAGAGTTGACTTTGACCTAAATTTGACTTAGAATCATGTATATTGCATTGTATCCTCTATTCTCTTGTATTTTATATATTATAACCCATACTGCTCTATTTAGGACATTGGGACTCCGGTGCAGGCATCTGATATTATATTGCTCTTTTGATAGTATCAGGCGAGTACATTCTCTGATAGTTCTTTTATTTACTTGTCAATTACTGTACTTCAGTTCTAGTTAGTTCTATTTGATTCTCTATTACAAACACGATTCAATATTATTGGATCCATTTCATGTGACACTCATTATTCATGTCTGGCCTCTATTTCTGGAATCACTACTGGCATCACCTACTGGAATCACCTACTGGAGTCACCTACTGGAATCACTTACTGGTATCATTCATGTTCTGGCTGGACTTGTACTATTTTTGTGTCGGGTTATGGATTCACTTGTACTTATTGGACGGGGAAATATTGGAGTAGACATGTGAACATTCCCAAATACTGGAACCACTCCCTTGGAATTATACTGGAATGATAGCCATCTCACACTTGGCCGAGTGTGCGGTGTGCTGTATTACCTACATCCGTTTACATGTCGATCCCGATATTTTAAAACACTGTTAGAGTATTGTCTGGACTCACCCTGGAATCGTTGATCAATGTTTGGACACATCTTGTACTGGAATCATCTTGTATTTGATTTACATTGTCTGGACTCACACTGGGATTACACTTGACTCATATTATACTGTCTGGACTTATATTATGTTACTCTAGTTAAGCTAGATTATATTTTACAGTCTTTCTTGCCATGATTCTCCTCTTGTTTAGTTACCTTACTTTCCTTGTACCTTAACTGTTTCTCTACATCATTACTCGTACAAAATGTCATATTCATCAATACAACTATCTATAACTGCTTTATAGTTCTTTGTCATTTACTTGGGATTTCTTGATGAGTTGTACTCGTTCCTGTCCTCACTGGACCTGCCAAAAATATTACAGATGATTGCCCTGAGGATATTTGCCCTACTTGCCTTAGAGCAGGAGATGGCTTAGCTGTAATGCCCCGCTGTACTCGGTGCATTACGATGAGTCGTTGACTCGAAGAGCTGCGTTGACCCGATGAGGTATCGATGCAAATCGATGCAAGTGTTACGTTGGCCAAAGATAAGCTTTGAGTCGGTTGGAATCTATGAATGGAATCGATGCAAAAGAATGAGTCCCGTTGAGCAAGTATTGATTTTAGTTGATCTGGTGTGCAGGCTATGCCTTTATGCTGGATTACGGATTGTGCTGTGGGTGCGATAGGCCAAATCAACCGAGTGGTTCGAAAGAATGGCTAAGTCTGAGAGTTAGCTATGCGACCAAGTTATGGAAGCGAGCCGCTTCAATTCGGCAAAACGGCAAGGCGTATCGACTTAAGGTGGGTGGGTTCTTGACTCTCTCTCCCTATTCCTTCACGTCTAATAAAATATGTTATCGTATGCGTAAGATGTTATCGAGTTAGCGAGCGTGGCTCGGCGACGGAAGGACTAAGTATATGTTGAACATTAAGGTAGAACATTGAACAATCGAATAATTGAAGCGACGTGCATCAAGTGTACGAGTCGCGGACGGTTATGCTAGAACATTGAAAGACAATATGAGATGTGCATCATGTGCACGGTTCCGAGAACATTGAACACTAGGCGTAGAACATGGATTACGGTGCTGAGCGTGCCCTCGGGCACGTATGCTACGAAAAGACTAAGTAACTACGAAATTATGCTATGAGAATAACTTACGAATGGTACGCGTTGAATACAAGTACGAGATGTCTAAGCCGTTGGGCATCGTGCATCAATATGGATGTGTTGGGGCATAACGTCGACGGAGCTCCCCATATGAATGGTGGATTATGTTTATGAGACGCGAATATGTTTATGGCATGGGAAACCATTTATGGTACGGGAAACCGTTTATGGATCGAGACTATGTTTATGCAACGGAGGATTTGGTTGGAATGTTATGTGTGTTTGCTATGGCGCGTATTGCATGGTCAATGGACTCGGATGGCCCGTGCACGGGTACGACTTCCCTCGAACGGTTAGGTCGGGGCGCCGGGACCGTTCGCCTAGGAGGGAATTATGTGTAGTATTTATGGTACATAATATTCGGACGGATTGCGACCGTCTAGTGCTGTGATAAGCTATGATATCTGTAAGTTTGGGATCCTTCGGATACTGGGCTAGCAACCCATATCGAAGCGATTGTAGGCTTACACATAAGAGATGCCAAGTCCATTACGGTGCGAAACACCGTGACCTTCATATAGATAGAGCCGGTGGGCTGAGATGAGAGTCGGGTGCAGGCGCAGGGCCTGCGACCCTTATGCATGGTCTAAGTTTATGGTTGGCTGTTACATGAACGATATGATTCTATGTTAAGTTCTAACCCGTACAGGCTAGGCAATATGGGACGGAGATGAGCACGAACACTATGTTTACGTTCATATTATGGCTAACCGTATCTGCTGCAGGAACACGACATGGGACACATTTATGATAATGTGCTATGTTTAAGTATTGCTATGAAACTGATCCTAAGGCTAAGTAGAAAGATCACCAATAATTGCATGTTCCACTAAATGATTTAGTGTTTGGTTTGGGTGCGTGGGTCTTGATCAGTGCGAAGCGAGGACGAAAGTACTAATCCCCCACTAGTTTATGTGCAGGCTCAGGTTATGATCGGCTCGGGGCGGAGCTTGGCTTGGACGTGCCGAGGCATGGAGTCCTTGTCGTTTAAGAGAAGCTGCCGCATATGCGTTCGGACTTGCGACATGGAGATGTTCGGCCGAAGACTACTTGGTGGCTATATAGAGGCATAATATATGGAACAATGTAATCCTTTGTGAGCTAGAGAGATCATGAGCGTTGTAGCCAATTGGCATTTTATGTTGGACTATTCAGAGCCTTTGTAACCTTCAGTTCAATATTAATAAAATAGATTCTTATGTTATACTCTTTTCCTTCCGCTGCTTATGTTATCAATTTGGGATAAACGCTATGTGAACTGTTATCTTGCCTTACACAAGCGCAACTCCAGGCTCGTGCGGCATCACGCCCCAGTGAGGACGATGATTCGGGTAAAATCTAGCAAGGACGAGCATTTCCCGGATCGGGGCGTGACAAGTTCGTATCAGAGCAGTTCCATCCTCTGGACCGTGAATGAATCTCGTTGACCCTCAGTTGCTTCGCTATCGAATTCAGTTGACTCTAAGTTGTTTCCGCAACCGCATGGCTCATGGATCTGTACGACGCTACATTGGATGTTCCATACAATAAGTCTATATTAAGTTCGTACTTCTGCCACAAGTATGTCGTGACTATCACGTTATCTTCGGGTGTCATCGGAGAACGTTGGTTGCACGAAGTGCAACGCGATATGGAATGTTGGTCGCACGAAGTGCAATGAATATGGTGATGTTGGTTGCACGAAGTGCAATGATATACGTATTGTTGATCGCACGAAATGTGAGAAGTTATGTGTTGTTGGTCGTACGAAGTGTGAGGAGATACGTGTTGTTGGTTACATGAAGTGCAACGAGTCGAGATATGAGGCGATGCGTGCTATGTTGCTATGCGAACGGTTATGTGTTATTGGTTGCACGGAGTGCAGCAAGTCGTGAATCGTTCGTTGCATCGGTGCAACGAGTCGGTAAGATATGATGCGTGTTGTATGGCTATGTGGATGGATAGCGATATGTTGTGCGAGATTGAGTAAAGACCTTAAGTATCGAGAATGAGTTGTTGCATGAGTTGCAACGAGTGAGATTAAAAAGATCACGGATGCGATAGTACGAGTCGAGTTGGTCGCTATGTTGAGTTGAGTAGGTGAACGTGTATGTTGGCCGTATGTCGTATTGAGCTTTGAATAAGCGAATATTGCGTGTGTGATCGATATGATCGCTAAGGCACAGTGAGACTTGAACGAATGTCAAACTTGAACGAATGATAGGGCATGTTGGTCCAGTTGTTGTGCCAACTCGAGTAAGCAAACGCTAGAGCTGGGATCGAAAATATCGCCATACGGGATAGTTGATTGAGAAATAGATGTTGGACCTATGCGGAATGTGATGTCGAGTAATAACTCGACTTCGAGTGGTATATGCAATACCAATTATGCGAGCAAGTGTAGTGAAGTATTATACCGATAACGATAGGCTCGATCTTGAGTGGTATATGGAATACCACTTAGCGATAGCTATGTTAAGCCATTTGGTGACTTGCGATAGGTTTCGTCGAGACGATTTTATTGTTACGATATGTTATCCTCAACGGACGAGAAGTGTCCGAGACTTGAGTGGGAATGACTTGGGATAAGTCGATGCAAGTATGCCTTGATGAATTAAGTTGAGCGATTATGCGTGAAGTCGTGCCTATGGATGATACGTCGAACGAGGATTCGTTAAGTGTAAGTCAAACAATAAGTTGAGCATAGCGAAAGAAATGTTACGTTGAGGAAAGTCGACCCGGTCGAATGTACGTGAGTTAGTACGAAGAGTTGTTCGGAACGTATTGAGTAAGCACGGAGAAATCGTGCGAACAAAATTGGGTTAGCGCGAGGAGTCGGTAGCACGATTGGAAGTGCGAGTTACGGATATGAGAATGGATATATAAAATTAAAATTGTGTCGCGACGATGTTAAGTAGTTACAACTGAATGGATCTTGATAAGTGCGAGACTTGATTCGTATTTGAGTTCGGAAAATGGCAATGATTGCAACGAGTTTGAGCTTAAGAGAGAGGAAGATGTTCAAGTTATGCATATCGACGATGGTATTGAGGCATATCAAAGACGATATGCAATAACTCGGGGATACTCTAATCGAATGAACGAAAATTATGTTGAGCATTGTTGTTGGATGAATAAGATGCAAGTTAAGTTATGGAAATTTGGATGATAACGGTATGAGTGCTTCGGAAAATTGAGAGTGGATGGATATTGCTTAGATGAAAATGAAGGTGTCTGGATTGCTTCGCGGATCACGACTATGTTGACATTCTTGTCTTGAGCGAGTGCAACACCAGCCTCGCACATGCGTCACGTCAAATTAGAACGATCGTTCCGCGTGAGCGCTGGTATGGTGATTCATCCAGCGGGGATGATCGGACTTGCAAGGCATGGCAAATTTGATATGGACTTGTGGTTTGATGCGAAGGTAGAATTGAGGATTGTACGATAGCCTAGAGTGTGCCAGATATTGACGTGAGTAGATAGACTCGTACTAAGGTGAACAAATATTGTTCGGTTGCGATATTATTAACGGTAATGCATGAGTGAGTCGAGTAGTACGGTACACGAAAGCGTATGAGTCATTCGAGTAGCAACGCGCATCAGTTGCGCGAGGATGGATAAATTATGGATTAATATGTCGGATTGGGTTAAGTCCCATAGGAATTGTCGGGAATTGATTTGGCTTCGCGATAGGATATAGCATGGTTCGTTGTAACTGTCCCTCGTTGATGATCTTCAATTATCGAGCGTTGTTTCGGGGCAGATGACCCTAGAAGACTTGACCGCCAAATCAAGCGAATGTTGAAGTCCCATAGGATGACCCTAAAGAAGCCGCATAAGAAATTTCGTCGAGGATCAAGGAATGTAGTACATGTTGAGGATAAGTCTAAGAGCGAGTATCGTGTTTCGAAAGTTAACGAGTAGCCTTCGACTAGATCGAGATGGCTAGAAAAAAGTTATGATCGATCGAATGAGTGCGTAAGTAGACTTGGCTGGTCGATGGTCGAATAGATGTTGAGGAACGTGCTTAGCGTAGTGACGCGGTAAGGCGATTGCAAGAATTCTACAATGCGCGAGGGCGACGGAAAGTAGAACGAGAAGAGTTATGTCATTGATCGGGTTGAGTAACGATTAGGTTATGTGTGTTCGAGCGCACGATCTATGTTATGAAATAAATCAGTCAGGATTGAATCGAAGTTTGAGTAAAGGATTCGTACTCGGTCAAGAAAAGGAGATGGACGTATCGTAAGAGACCTTGGGTCGGAAAGATTGTTGCCTTTGGGCATCGTGGACTCAAGTTGACCTCTTATGTCGAAAAGATTAAGCACGATGTTTGGATAAGTTACCTAGCGGGGGTAGCCCCAGACGCAATGCATGGATAGAGCGAGAGAATGTGAATCACATATGGATAGTTGCGAGCGAGACTTAGTACGGATGGTAAGCAAAGGAAAATAGAGACATGTGGACTTAGTCCATGTCGTTAAGGCTAAATGTTATGAAGGATTCGATGAAAGACTTGAGTTATGCAAGGAATAGAAAACGGTTGGGCGAATAGGCGTTGTAAGAATTGTTGCGATCGGACGCAATGACTTGATGCAATACGAGTGTTAGATGACCGGCGAGAAACTTATGAGATCGAAGTAACGGGTTTGAATCAAGTTACGTGCAGAAAAATTTGGAAGATGATCGCATGTTATGGGATGATGCATACGAGAAGTATTTTGAGAATAGATGCTAAGATTTGACTAAGTCGAGTACGGAATAGCTGGTGCTTGAGGATTTAAATTGAGCTTGTTAGTTGTCCCGATATCCTACAACAGCTTGGCTGAAATGCATATATTGGTGGGACGCCTAAAATATGTGTGATCCAAACTAAGTTGTATGATTCCAACGATAGTAGCACGGGATCGTGAAACGATCTAGCGAGACACTTGGATTTAAGTATTTGTTTTGGTTCGAGGACGAACCTTGTTTTGAGTGGTATATTATGTAATGCCCCGCTCCGTTCGGTGTATTACGATGAGTCGTTGACTCGAAGAGTTGCGTTGACCCGATGAGGTATCAATGCGAATCGATGCAAGTGTTACGTTGGCCAAAGATAAGCTTTGAGTAGGTTGGAATCTATGAATCGAATCGATGTAAAAGAATAAGTCCCGTTGAGCAAGTATTGATTTTAGTTGATCTGGTGTGCAGGCTATACCTTTATGCTGGATTACGGATTGTGGCGTGGGCACGATAGGCCAAATCAACCGAGTGGTTCGAAGGAATAGCTAAGTCTGAGAGTTAGCTATGGGACCAAGTTATGGAAGCGAGCCGCTTCAATTCCGTGAAATGGCAAGGCATATCGACTTAAGGTGGGCGGGTTCTTGACTCTCTCTCCCTATTCCTTCACGTCTAATAAAATATATTATCGTATTCGTAAGATGTTATCGAGTTAGCGAGCGTGGCTCAGCGATGGAAGGACTAAGTATGTGTTGAACATTAAGATAGAACATTGAACAATCGAACAATTGAAGCGACGTACATCAAGTGTACGAGTCGCGGTAGGGCGGTTATGCTAGAACATTGAAAGACAATATGAGATGTGCATCATGTGCACGGCTCCGAGAACATTGAACACTAGGCGTAGAACATGGATTACGGCGCTGAGCGTGCCCTCGGGCACTTATGCTACGAAAAGACTAAGTAACTACGAAATTATGCTATGAGAATAACTTACGAATGGTACGTTGAATACAAGTACGAGATGTCTAAGCCGTTGGGCGTCGTGCATCAATAGGATGTGTTGGGGCATAACGTCGACGGAGCTCCCCATATGAATGGTGGATTATGTTTA
>JANAVB010033780.1:0-24603 GCA_029216955.1 Iris pallida | reverse complement strand
AAAGATCCCCGCCATGTATTTCTCCAGAAATTTGGGTTAGGGTTAGGGTTAGGCTCGAGGAATTTGGGAAAAAGGATTTTGGGGGAGGAGAAGAGCTTTGGCTCTGAAGAGTTGATGAGTGAAGCAAAAAAATAAGCTTTCTCTCTCCTCTTGGAGTTTTATTGGAAGAAAAAAGTAGGTGTTTTTATAAATGGGAATTTATCAATTATGTATTTACATATCACCCCCAAGTTTGTTGTAGAGTTGGTTAGAGGGGTTGTTAGAAATCTTGGAGAACACTCCAAGTTAATTGCTGGAACCTCCTCTTCAAATTCTGAATAATTAAATAACAATATTCATAAAATTTTATAAAGAGACTATTTATTAACCAGAAAATTAATACTCCACCAATTTACTGAAAATAACATCTCTAAAATTCTAACATACCAGTAAATTATCAAAATTTTAAAATACCGGGAAAGCGGGGTTACAATTTCATCATTTCATATCTTCTATCTATTCATGCTATCATCTTCCTTAGATATCTGTGATTGAGTATATGTTTCTCGATAATATGATATTCCTCCGTGCGAAGATGAGATATATTGTTAACAGGTCATTATTTATATATGTTAGATTGTTTAGATAGTATTGTTGACCTAATACAGTGTTCTAATGCCGATGTTGCGGCGTAGGCTGAACGTACCCACGTGCTCATGCCCCTAAACCGGGTGCGGATCGTGACAGTAGGGAAGGCTATTATAAAAGTAAAAGGGAGTACATGTGCGTGCAATAGGGATATCTAGGAACTGCTGTTGCAGTCAAGCATTAGCAACAATAATGCTGCAAGACTGAGGGTGTGTATGTGCAGTAGTAAGGCTTAAGTAGTGTTTCTAGAGTGTATGTATATGTACCTACTATAGGAGAGTGGGTGCAGCGATAAGGAATTACTAGTGTGTGTTGTAGGCTCCTACGTGTGTGAGTAGTGGTACAGGTAGGAGCCTGCAGGAGAAATATGAGTGCTAGGTAGCAGCATGCTAGTCAGTTACGTTAGCAGCAGCAGCAGTTAGAAAGGGTAAAATACTGCAATACAGTATGCAGCAGGGGTTCTTGGGTGTGTGTGTTCAGTACTGGGCAGTATGAAGTCTATCAGATGAGGAAGTATTAGGGGGTGGTCTGTGCAGGTAATAGGGGAGGGTTCAGTTTTGGAAGCAGTTGCAGGGGATATTTTGTAGTATATGAATCAGGATAACAGGGACCAACAGTAGCAATATTGCAATTGTATAGAATAGCTACTTGTTGTAGGAGCATTCATGGGGACTACATGTAGAAAATCTATTGTCAGTACAACAATAATTTGGGGGACTACATAACCAACATGTGTATTCACACCAGAGTGTGATGGTGTGCAGGTTTAAAACAATTAAGGTTCCGTTAAGGAATCGAAGAAATACCCAGATGAGTATCAGTGTCTGTACACAAGAATGGGGTGTGTACAAGTCCTGTGTGGGGGTGAATATATGTAGGGTATTAGATAGTAGACATATGCATATGGGTGTGAGATATTTTGTATTGTCAATTCATAAGTGTCTTGGACTGTGCATATGTGTAATTCTGTGCATAGAGTGTGGGAGAAAATTGTATATAAGTGTCCAGTAGTTGTAAAAATATGCATTTGTGTGTGTAAAGCTGGAACCTGAGAAGGGTCCTAAACTCTGTGCTGCAGTATGAAAACTGCAAGGAACTGCAAGTGCAACAACTGCAGTTTGTCAGCAAGTGTGTGGGTTTCCAGGTAACAGTAGGTAGTTGCAAACTGCTACATCAGTTCAGTAGCAATAGGGAGATGCAACAGTGAACTGTGTTTAGTTTTGAAAAGTATGTGTGGGTTTATGTACTCATTAGGACAGGTATCAATTAGGAATTATAGTATGTGATACTCTATATGAATATCATATATATAAAGATATACAAGATGCATATGTGAGAATCATGATACCGTAATAGGTGAGTGCCCTAGTATCCTAGAATCAAGTATGGGTCCTTAAGATACATGTCAGGTACGTGTGTGTGTGTGTGTATGTGTGTGTGTGTATATATATACATATATATATATATATATATATATATATATATATATATATATATATATATATATATATATATATATATATATATATATATGTATGTATATTTTTTTTTATATATATATGTATGTATATGTATATGTATATGTATATAAAAAAAGATGTATATGTATGTATATATATATATATATATATATATATATAAATATATATATATATATATATATATATATATATATATATATATAAATATATATAAAAAAAAAAAAATATATATATATATATATATATATATATATATTTATATATAAAATATATATATATATATATATATATATATATATATATATATATATGTATATGTATATATAAAAATATGTATATATATTAAAAAAATATATATATGTATATGTATATATAAAATATATATATATATATATATATATATATATATATATATATATATATATATATATATATATATATATATATATATATATATAGTAGAAGCATGGAATTTTAGGACCAGAAATCCTAGGCGCCAAACACTACATGAGCCAGGGAGCTCAGATGAAGTACTTGGCACAGCAATACAAAAGAATAGACATTAAAAGATGATTTTTATTCATATAAAAGTCTATTATATGTCTAAAAAAGAGCTGTACAAAGGAGAATTTCTACAAAGAAAAGACCCTAAGTCTACAGCTAGGCGCAGCAACCACCATGCGCTCTCAAACAGGCGCATCCCGCCATGCGCTCTCAAACAGGCGCATCTTGTCATGCGCTCTCAGCCAGGCGCATCTCTTCTGCAGCTCAGTTATGTGCATCCTCAGTTATGTGCATCCCTTCAGCGGCTCAGTTATGTGCATTCCTTCAGCAGCTCAGTTATGTGTCGCCCTTCAGCGTCCCAGTCAGGCGCATCATGAAGTGTCAACACATGCGCCATCAAATGCTTCGACTAATGAAGTATTTATTGAGCAGAACGAGGGTAGCAATCAACCCTCTAGCTGGAGGAAGAGCTATTCAAACCAAGGAAGGAAGAGCACCGCAAATCAACCTGCGGCTAAAGGAGCAGCTTTCAACCCAACCAGAAAGGGCAACACCCACTCTAGCGAGAGGAGGAGCTCTCCCAAAGTCCAAAGAAGATGATCGGAGCACCGCAATTTCGATATGCGGCTCTTCCAGCATAACGGAGACGGGGCTCGAGCATCCTGATCTTTGGATACAACAGGCACCTTCCGCCTGCCTCAGAAGCCCTCGACTCTGACTTTTGGATATAACAGTCACCTTCAAGTGCATCAATGAAAACAACGCGTCGCATCTTCACCCTCGGGAGCATCTTGTCAACAGAATGTGCTCGAGTAAACAAGTTCATTTCGGGAGGACATGAGAGAACGAGAAGCAAACTCTCTCCATGCCACTATTTATAGGCCGGGAAAATCAAACCCATGCGCCAAGTGGCTGGATCTCCGAATCATGTGTAATGAATTTGTATTAAATGGTGATGAACCTGACACTTCGAATTCAGCCAAGTCAAAAAATGGCTATTTAAAGAACTCGAAGAACGTAACAGTCGGGCCCATAAAGATGTATCATGCAAACGGATGCGCCGGCCAGACCGTGCATCATACTGATGCGCCAATCAGCACCAAGCGCCATACGAGGATGCGCCCCATGCGTCCCCATGCGCCCAGTGGAACGCCGATCGATGCTCCTACTCAACAGCCCATCACCTGTCAAGAACATTAAATGCCAAAGTCTGACAGAGTTGGCAGCACGTCCCTCGAGGACTGAACAATTGACAGCTTTTTCAGAAGATGAAGCGTCACCAACGTCAGCATCATCATTGCTTTCCTCCGGTGGTTACAAGCCATGTGGGCGCCCAACCATCTCGCATGCGCCTCCGCAGCCATGCGCCCAAATCTCTGCATGCGCCTCAAAAGCCGTGCGCCTTAGATTTTTCTCTGATCCCTAAAGACAGAAGTAAAGTCACTACTGAAGCCTCGCTTGCGCCTCAAAATCCATGCGTCCCGACTGGTTCGTGACTCCTAAAGTTTACGAGCCAAACTCTCCTCATGTGCCCGATCCCAGGCGTATTCTATCAGATCACTCCCCACCAAATTCGAGATCTTCGAGCCATGGACCTACGACACGTGTCCTTTGACTTGATTCAGCCTATGAAGGGGTGCTAATCACCCAAGATCTCAGCAATTGAAAGATCCTCTCCATTGCTACGTGTCAGCTCGGCCGCAGCCCACAAAGGTAACAGGAAGGGTTCAACTCCTTAATCAGAGCACATCGCCATGCGCCTCCATCAGCAACCACCATGTGGCATCCCCGCGTACAGGTGCATCCTACATATGCGCATGAGCAGCCAACCTGCAGATTATAAATAGTGGGATCACTTCCTTCTTACGTACCTACACACACATCGCACAACCACCGACATACATATACAAAGAGGCAGATACAGACATTCAACGTCTTCTTCCTCTCCGCAAGCTCCAGCACCCAGAGTAACTCACACCTTCAGAGAATCGAGAACCGTCGTCAGATCGTCAACGGAGTCAATGCATTACCACTTGCTCCATCGGCACAAGGGACCCAGATAAACAAAAGTGTACTAGTTGGACTACGTCTAATTCCTACATTGTAATACTGTTCTGTTTGTAATTGAAATTTGCAATCAAAAGATTTTAATGGCAAACAAGCTGGCGACTCTGCTGGGGACCTCTTTCTCCTCTACCGAGAAAGCTGTGTCGTAATCCGACGACGTGAAGGTGGGCTCCTCCCACAAGATGCTGGTCGTACGCCTCAATCAACAGGCGCATGAGAAGTTCATCTCTGAAGGAAGTGCGAGTCCTTCGAAGCGGCTGCCGAAGCCGAAGAAGACTCGCCAAGTCTGGGTGCGCAAGGTCGACGCCTCTGGCACCACCACCGAAAGGGATGCGCCAATGCAGCCTTCCCTTCCTGCTGACGTCCTCAGCAACCAAGATGCGTCCACCGGTGCAGCGCATCTCTCAGAGAAATATACGACTGACCACATCCCCCAGCTATCTCCCTCTCAGGCGAGAAAGATGCGTCGACGGAGCAGGAACGCAGCTAATGCCCCGCGTATCACCTCTGATACACCACAGAAGGTCTCTGTCTTTGATAGACTCACTCGCTGTAGTGGCGAAGAGAATTTGGACTCTGAGTACTATACGCCCCAGTGGGCTGGTACGAAGAAGTCCAAGGCAGCACGGGCCATGCGCCTCAAACGTGCTATGCCGGCAGCAAATCAGAAGCATGCGCTCACAATTATGCACACTGCTGATAGTAAGCTGTATAAGGTCGACTCGGGTGCTTCTACGCTGAAAATGAGTCGACCTTCAAAGTCCTTGTCTCACTTGGGCGCATCTGTTGCGTTCGCAACCAAGTCGAGCAAGACAAACCCTGTGGTCTTGAACTCCCTCGCCTCCACTGGTTGTGCGTCTAAGGTTCGTTCAAGTCACTGTAAATGTTATTCCCCCACTACTGATCTGAGCGCCTGTTTGGTATTGGATCAGGGGGCGCAACATTCACTTGACCACCCTGGCGCTTAGCCTTGCCATGCCGTTGATGGGGGTGCGAAGGTGGCACTCTCTTCCAACGATCTGCGTAACGTGATCACTCACAAACGCAGATCATGAGAGTCGACTGACAAGCACGATGCGCCCCTCACAGGCCACACTTGTGTTGTAGTCACCATCAACTGCTGTTGCAAGGTAGCAGTTCCACCAAGACAGTCGGTGTTCCAGTGGCTGCAATCATCAACACCCCTCCGACGTCGCCTCGGGAAGAAGGTGTCAATAAAAGAGGAGTCAGAACTAAAGGTGGCTTCATGCAACGTAATCTCTAACTCCTCCTAAGTCGGAAGGATGACTGGCAATTTCTCGTCCTCGAACAAAAGACAGCCGAGAAAAACCAAGAAAACTGTCCCGTCCTCCGGAGTGTTTGACGGCACTCGGGGGAGAAAGAAGATCTTGGAGGAAGCTGGGGGTAGTCAAGCCCTTGTTGATCCTCCTTCTGAAGATGAAGATATCCTCCAGAGCACAGCTTGGTGGATCTTCATCCTGGGGATGAAATCAGCCTCCCGAGCGTAGCTGGGGGTAGTCTAGCCCCTGTGAATCTGTGCCTCAAAGACGAAGAAGTCCTCCAAGACATAACTGGGGGTAATCAGGCCCTCGCAGATACTTCTCCCGAAGACGAGGGTGTCCTCCAAAACATAGCTGGGGGTAGCCAGGACGAAGCTCACGGAGAGGCAACTCCCTACCGAGCCGGATGCGCCGCCAGCAGACCTCGTCCAGCGCATGGATACCTTGGAGGAAGGACTCAAAACCCTTTCTGCCTCCATGCAAACACTGACTCAAACAGTATTTGAGATAGGTCAGCTTTGGCCAGGGCACCTTCTACCGGTCCTGACCCTGGGGCCAATGGAGAATCAAGCGTACCCCTTCAACGGGTATTCTTGGATACAGATCGCCGCGAAGCACCTCGAACGTCGGAGCTATCAAATGCTCAACTCCAGGCTGTACCACCTTCCCCGACTCCCAGCTCCATAGAAGACATGGTGGAGTTGATCAGGGACTTGCGCGAGCGCTTTGAGTCCAAGAACAGACAAGAGGAACGCCAGAAGATGGGGATCCCCCAACCCTATTCCCTCAAATGGAACAAAGTGGTTTATCCTCCTAAGTATAAACCACAAATATTAAAGTCGTACGATGGGAAGGACTTTTTGTGTCGCTATCTGATGTACTTTCAGTCCCAAATGGGACATCTCATGAAGGAGGATGCACTACTCACCAGCATATTTGTCGGGCACTGAAAGGAGTGGCGTACGACTGGTGCTGCAGCCTCCCCGATAACTCTATATCTTCCTTCGACGACTTGACGCGTCTCTTTCTCGACCGTTTCTACAACGGCGGAAAGGACATGACAGTGGCGTCCCTCATAGAGATACGCCAGAAAAAGAAGGAAATAGTTCGAGTATTCATCGAACGCTTCCGACAGGCCTGCTTCAGACTGTCCCCGGGCATGCCAGAACATGCACTCCTCTCCTCCTGCAGCATGAAAATGCTGCCTGCAGTCAAACTCTGGCTCAACTCTACTCCTCCTTCCGACTGGACTTCCTTGATCATCGAAGCCGAAGCAGCAGAAAAGAAGGCGTCCAATGCTCGCCTTCTGGGAGTTAGTTTCCCTGCCTTTGAGGACAAGGGGAAACGACCTGCAGCCAACAACCCTGGACGAGAGACGAAGGGGAAACAGGCGTTGACTGTCAATGCCTCCAAAGGTGCATCAGTACCTACCTAGAAGCCTCCACTTGCACCAAGGCCAAAGGAGGTTTATTCTTTCAGCGATGAAGACACCCTGTAACTCTTTGAGATACTGAAGAAGGGTGACAAGATGAAGTTGTCAGACCCAAAGCGTCCCGACGAGGTTGGGAAAGCGGACAATCCGAGGTACTATCACTACCATCGGTTTGTCGGACATCCAACTAAGGACTGCTACGTCCTCAAAAACTACATCCAGCGTATGATCAATACGGATGTTATCTCCGTCGACTACGAGGAGAAAACGGTCTCGGCCAACCTGGTGTCACTCCAATTTGGCACCTTGTCGCCAACCACAACACAAGATGGCGTCGTCCCTATCCCTAAAGCGACAATGGAGGTGGTTCACTTACCACCTACTCGTGACAACGTGAGTGGACTCATCCCACTCACCAGATCTCGGGGAAAGGTCTGGTGGGTTCACCCTGATCTCGTCTCCGAGGTTACTCAACCGGAGGTACGCTCTACCTCCAAAACTAAGGACAGGAAGATCAAGTCATGTCGTATGGTCTCTTCCTCTTCGGAAGAGGCACTTCCTGTACAGATGCGTTCACATCAGAACGCCCAACCCGACGAAGCTGTCGTCGAAGTGGTACCTCCTTGCACCGTCCCTGCTGTCCAGAAAGAGGGCCCATCTAAGCCCCCAGCAGCCAATAAGCAGAAGCATGTAGAGGCCCGCTTCGATAAGCCTCTGCGAAAGGAGAATGCTTCAGGGCTAGCCAAGCCCCACAACTTTGACATACTGGCACAACTGGCCAGTACTCCTGCCCGCCTATCTCTGTTTGAGCTCCTTCGTCGTTCCAAAGACACTCGTGAAGCTCTCTGTGAAGCCCTGAAGGATGCTGAGTCCTTCATCAGTCAGGTCAAGTAGCCTGAGGATACCAAGACTATATGTGCGTACTATCATTATACGGATGAAGTTATCCCCAACATAACCTTCACTCAACAAGATATGCTGCTCAAGCACAACTGACACAACAGGCCGCTGTATTATACAGGGTATATCGGTTCAGTCAAGGTGAAGCGGATTCAGATCGATCTGGGGTCTTCCCTCAGCATCATTTCGAAGACGCTGCTTTCAACACTGGGGATCCCAACGTACCGACTGGCGCCTTCCAATACAACAATCAGTGGCTTCAACGCTAGCAAGCCAGAACATGCACTCCTCTCCTCCTGCAGCATGAACATGCTGCCTGCAGTCAAACTCTGGCTCAACTCTACTCCTCCTTCCGACTGGAGTTCCTTGATCATCGAAGCCGAAGCAGCAGAAAAGAAGGCGTCCAATGCTCGCCTTCTGGGAGTTAGTTTTCCTGCCTTTGAGGACAAGGGAAAACGACCTGCAGCCAACAACCCTGGACGAAAGACGAAGGAGAAACAGGCATTGACTGTCAATGCCTCCAAAGGTGCATCAGCACCTATCCAGAAGCCTCCACTTGCACCAAGGCCAAAGGAGGTTTATTCTTTCAGCAATGAAGACACCCTGCAACTCTTTGAGATACTGAAGAAGGGTGACAAGATCAAGTTGTCAGACCTAAAGCGTCCCGACGAGGTTGGGAAAGCGGACAATCCGAGGTACTATCACTACCATCGGTTTGTCGGACATCCAACTAAGGACTGCTACGTCCTCAAAAACTACATCCAGTGACCGATCAATGCGGATGTTATCTCCGTCAACTAAGAGGAGAAAACGGTCTCGGCCAACCTGGTGTCACTCTAATTTGGCACCTTGCCGCCAACCACAACACAAGATGGCGTCGTCCCCATCCCTAAAGCGACAATGGAGGTGGTTAACTTACCACCTACTCGTGACAACGTGAGTGGACTCATCCCACTCACCAGATCTCGGGGAAAGGTCTTGTGGGTTCACCCTGATCTCGTCTCCGTGGTTACTCAACCGGAGGTACGCTCTGCCTCCAAAACTAAGGACAGGAAGATCATGTCATGTCGCATGGTCTCTTCCTCTGCGAAAGAGGCACTTCCTGTACAGATGCGTTCACATCAGAACGCCTAACCGGACGAAGCTGTCATCGAAGTGGTGCCTCCTTGCACCGTCCATGCTGCCCAAAAAGAGGGCCCATCTAAGCCCCCAGCAGCCAATAAGCAGAAGCATGTAGAGGCCCGCTTCGATAAGCCTCTGCGAAAGGAGAATACTTCAGGGCTAGCCAAGCCCCACAACTTTGACATACTGGCACAACTGGCCAGTACTCCTGCCCGCCTATCTCTGTTTGAGCTCCTTCGTCGTTCCAAAGACACTCGTGAAGCTCTCTGTGAAGCCCTGAAGGATGCTGAGTCCTTCATCATTCAGGTCAAGCAGCCTGAGGATACCAAGACTACATGTGCGCACTATCATTGTACGGATGAAGTTATCCCCAACATAACCTTCACTCAACAAGACATGCTGCTCAAGCACAACTGACACAACCGGCCGCTGTATTATACAGGGTATATCGGTTCAGTCAAGGTGAAGCGGATTCAGATCGATCCGGGGTCTTCCCTCAGCATCATTCCGAAGATGCTGCTCTCAACACTGGGGATCCCAACGTACCGACTGGCGCCTTCCAACACAATAATCAGTGGCTTCAATGCTAGCAAAAGCGAGCCGCTGGGCAAAATACGGCTAAAGTGTCATATCGGTAACCTCAGAACCAAAGTGACTTGCTATGTCGTGGACGCCGACGTTAACTACAACCTCCTACTGGGTCGTCCGTGGCTGCATGAGTACATGGTGGTACCATCCACACTCCACCAATGTATGAAATACGTGTCCACCAATGACATCATCAGGACGGAGTTCGCGGACATTGACCCTTTCAAGTGGGTTGAAGCCTACTTCACTGATTCCACCTTGTACAAGTCGCCCGACGAAGAGGAAGCCAATGATGCTGACGATGAAGCAGAAATGGCAGCAGAGCCCGACATGGAGCCAGAGATGATTCCCGACGCTCCTTTAAAATTTTGACTCAAAGGGAAGCCACCTCAGACGTTGCCTCCCATGAACATCAAGCTACCTGGAAAAGCACCAACTGCTCCAGGTAGAACACCCACTAAAGCTCCCTTGAAGATACGGCTCAAGGGAAAGCCGCCTCAAACATCGGCTCCCCTTGTGGCAAAACTACAAGGGAAGGCACCAATCACCGAAGGCGCAGTTGAGGCACCTCTGAAGGTACGTCTTAAGGGCAAGCCGCCGTAATCATCTGTCTTATCCAGGCTACCGGAGAAGGCCCACATAGCCCTCTCGGACCCCAAGATCAAAACTGTGGTGGACTCTCCCGATCCAACCCCAGTACTCACAGATGAAGAGCTAGGGGAATATATCTCTGCTGATGTAGATGCACCCTCTCTGGACAATGTAATCCCGTGGGACAAAATCTCGTGTTTCATCAATAATAGAGTGTCTTTTAATTATTCTAGTCTTCCACATTGGAATGCCATGTACGTATTAGATAACGCTCTACGGTCGTTGCAAACATAAATAACGATCGTCCATCATGTAAATCGAGTAGTGCCGTCCCAAGGGGTCTGTTTTGTAGTCCCACCGCGGAATCGAGATGAAGAATCCATCATCTTCGGCAAAGTCGAGCGTCATCAAGACCTTCCGGCACTCAAGCAAGAACCAGATACCGGCAGAATACAAGTTTATCGGTACACGGACAAGACAAAGTACCTCATCCAAAAGATGGGTTACGACCTAAAAAGCAACAAAGGCCTGAACTATGGCAAGGGTCGATGTCTTCCTCTCCGGCTTCCAACACCTAAAGGAAAGCCGCAGGACTACTATTATCGAACTCGACGGGGGGTGGGCTATGTCACGCCACCGTCAACCCCAGAGAGTTCGGAGACAGAAGAAGTAGAATATTCTCACTCGTCCGAAGCATCAACTTGGGATTCCGATACCAGTATCAGTTCAGTCTTCAAGAAAGTGCTATCAGCCAACATGACATCTGCACAATCTCAAGAAGATGAAGGCGAAAACCAAACGCCATAATTTTTCGAAGAAGAACCCTGGGCTCAACGCCTAGGAGAACAGTGGGAGTCTCGTTTTGAATTACGCGAACCTTCTACCGAAGACGAAGTCGAGCAGATCGACCTTGGGGATGGATCTTCTTCCAAACCCATCTTTATCAGCAAAAGCCTAAAAGGAGAAGATTGAAAATCTTTAATCCAGCTGGCTAAAGAATATATCGATGTCTTCGCCTGGAGCTACGAAGATATGTCGGGACTTGATCCCCAGATTGTGATACATAGGCTTAACATCTTACCTGATGCCAAGCCTATAAAGTAACAACAGCGATATTTTCGTCCTGACATCATGAACGCTATCGATCAGGAAGTAGACAAACTCCTGACCAGCGGGTTTATCCGTGAAGAACAACACCCGGATTGGGTGGCCAACGTCGTTCCCGTCACCAAGAAGAATGGGAAGATACGAGTCTGTATCGACTTCAGGGATCTTAACACTGCTTGCCCGAAGGACGAGTTTCCGCTTCCAATCACTGACGTGATGATCGACAACACATGTGGCTTCGAACGTATGTCCTTCATGGACGGGTATTCGGGCTACAACCAGATCAAGATGTTCTCCGATGACGCAAAACATACGTCATTCAGGACTCCGAAGGGGGTTTTCTGCTAGACAGTGATGCCCTTCGGCTTGAAGAACACTGGTGTGACATACCAACGAGCTATGAGCGCCATCCTCCGTCAGCATCTTCGTAAGACAGTCGAATGCTATGTTGACGACATCGCAGTCAAGAGCCGTCTCAAAGAAGATCACCTACAAGACCTTAAGACAGTCTTCGATCTCATGCGAGCGCATCAACTCAAGATGAACCCCGCTAAATCCTTCCTAGGGGTTTCTAGCGGAAAGTTCTTGGGCTTCATTATCACGACGAAAGACATTCATGTCGATCCCGAGAAGACCAAAGCCATCCTTGACATGGACCCTCCGAAGAACCTTCGAGAACTTCGAGGCCTGCAAGGGCGTCTGGCATACATCCGGAGGTTTATAGCAAACCTTTTCAAAAAATGTCAACCCTTCACCCAGCTCATGAAGAAGGGAGTCTCTTACGTCTGGACAGAGGAATGCCAAAAAGCTTTTGACGACATCAAGGCTTACTTGACGAGCCCGTCAGTCCTGGTGGCACCCGTCGCCGGCAAACCATTTCTCATCTACGTCTGTGCCATGGATTATTCCCTCGGTGCTCTGCTGGCTCAGAACAGCGGTGCAGGCTATGAGCAAGCTATCTACTACCTCAGTAGAACACTAATCGGGGCCGAACACCGGTACAACCCCATTGAAAAAGAGTGTTTGGCTTTGGTATTTGCCATCCAGAAGACTCGCCATTATGTCTCGGGCCAGACAATTCATGTCATCTCCCGAGTCAATCTACTCAGAGTTCTCATGACGAAGCCAGGGTGTTAAACTTCTGGCTAGCTACATGGGCGATCCTGCTAACGCCATACAACATGGTGTTCGTTCCACAAAAAGCCGTCAAGGGTCAGGCTCTGGCCCACTTTTTAGCTGCATACCCTATCCCAGAGTCTTCCAGACTCTATGAAGACATCCCGGATGAGGTCCAAGAATCAAACGTCACTGAAGAAAGCTCCGTCTAGCGGATATTTTTCGATGGCGCTTCAAGAACAGGCCCCAAAGGTCAAATTATCACAGGAGTGGGGGTAGTCTTAGTCTCTCCCGATCAGCTGGTCATCCAGCGTGCCTACTCCCTTTCAAAGCCGTGCTCCAACAATGTTGCCGAGTACAACGCGCTCATCATGGGACTCCAGCTGGCACAACAGCTGGGGGTGAATCATCTGAAAGCATACGGTGACTCAAAACTCGTCGTTAACCAGATCAAAGGACAGTACGAAGTTCGCCATAAAGATCTGGTTCCTTACCATGAAGTTGCATCGAACATCATTTCAATCTTCACCAAGTTTTTCATCGAACATGTACCTCGTTTACAAAATTTGGAGGATGACGCTCTGGCTAGCCTCGCAGCCTCATTGGCAGCACCCCTCGGGACTCAAAACTACGTCACGGTAGTGGGTCGAGACTTGGTCTGTCCTAAAAACAACCTATGCTCCCGAATGGCCCTTGTCATGTCAACAAGTGCTGGTGTTAATGTCCGAGATTGGAGATTTTCATTCATCGACATCGCTGTCTACGAAATTCTCCCAGAGGACCCGAAAGAAGCCGTCTCAGTCGGAAGACGTTTCCTTCGATTATATTATGATACAGCCACTAAAATGCTGTATCGACGCTCCTACGATGGACTTCTCCTTCGATGCATGTCCAATGAAGAAGCAGCCGAAGCCCTTTGAGAAGCTCATGACGGAACTTGCGGGGCTCATCAACCTGGGGCTAAGTTACAGGATCGACTGCGACGCATAGGCTACTATTGGCCAACTATGGCAGTCGACGCTGTCGACTATGCTAAGAAGTGCCATGATTGCCAACTACATGCCGACTTCATCCATATACCGTCGGAACCACTAAATCCTACGGTCGCCTCCTGGCCCTTCGAAGCCTGGGGCATGGATATTGTAGGACCGATTACCCATCCTTCATCGAGGGGACACCACTTCATCCTAGCCATCACCGACTACTTCTCCAAATGGGCAGAAACAGTTCCACTGGCGGAAGTGAAGAGCTCTAGGGTGATCAGCTTCATCAAGCACCATGTCATATACCGTTTCGGGGTACCTCGGAGGATTATTCACGATCACGGTCCTCAGTTCATCAGCCATGTTTTCAGCAGATTCTGTGACAAGAATCGCATTCAAAACGTGGCATCAACCGTCTATAATCCGGCAGCAGATGGATTGGCCGAGGCGTTTAACAAGACTATCGTCAAGCTACTCAAAAAGGTCGTGTCATCCAACAAATACGACTGGGACGAAAAGCTCGACGAATGCCTTTGGGCCTACCGTACAATGGTACGGACCCCGACGGGCAACACACCATTCTCCCTGGTCAACGGGAGCAAAGCGGTACTGCCTCTCGAGATCCAGATACCCTCACTTCGTGTAGCAATCACAAATCAACTCACAGAAGAAGATAATCAACGTTGCCGTCTGCGATAATTGGAGGCACTTGACGAAAAATGTCTACTAGCTCAACAACACATCGAACTCTATCAAGCCCGTATATCACAGGCTTTCAACAAGAAGGTCAAGCAGAGGACTTTCCAAGTAGGCGACCTGGTTCTGCCAGTCAGGAGGCCGATGGTGTTGACTCACAAGACACCAGGAAAGTTTGAGCCCAAATGGGAGGGACCTTTCATCGTAGAGACGGTATACTCAAACGGTGCTTACCTCCTCGCCAAATCCAATAGGAACTTGTTCATGATGCCCATCAACGGCAAGTTCCTAAAGAAGTACTACTCTTGACATCTTTTAGACATGTACTTTCATCTCCACCCAACAAGGGAGTCTATGGACCCAATCATCAGGGCTCACATACAGTTCCTTACGCTTCCGGAACCCAGCTGTTCCGTGGCACTCCAGCAGAAGAACAACCACGTCCACATTACCTCTGAGTTGTTCCCCTACAAAGCGGGATCTTAGACTCCATAAGACTATGCTACCCAACCATGTTTACCACGTCCACATTACCTCTGAGTAAACATCCCGTACGGACAACCCCTGTGCTGCCGTATATTGATCGCAGAACTTCCACGTCCACATTACCTCTGAGTAGTTCCGCGTATCCCCCAGTCATTCCTACCACGTCCATAACACCTCTGAGTAGGAAGATTCTATCATTTGAATCCCATATTTGCCACGTCCACATCACCTTTGAGCAAACATGTCGGTTCTCTCGAACTTATTATCTGTACCTAAAAACCAAGGTGCACAAAAGATAATAGGTCCACACAAATCATCAAGTTCATGACAGCAAAAATGAACACACCACAAAAACTCTGTATTCTTTATTCAAAAATAAAAGATTATACCCCCAGCAAGAGTTGCAAATTACACAAAAAGAGACTACAATCCCTAAACCTCCCCAGGATTGGCCGAAAGCTCTTCAATCCGATGCCTCAAGTCTGTCGCCCGAGTCTCTACGGTCGCCAGGACCCGGCATTCGGCTTCTTGACGCATCGTTTCTATGGCCTCAGGAGAAGCGTCATCCTCATGCTTCTCGTCCAACTGTTGCTGCTGCTGAGCCAGGGTAAGAGCCCGGCGGGTGAAAATTGCTTCCTCCTCCTTAGATGCTACATGTTCAGCCTGGACTCGCTCAGCATCTAACAAAAGTTGGGCCCGCTGGTCTTCAAGGAGGCGAATCTTGGCATCAACCTCCGCTATACTAGCGCCCAACGCAGCTCGCAACTCTACTTTCTCCTGTGTGGACTGAGACAACCTCTCCACCACGGCCTTAGTTTCAGCCACCTCGCATTCCCAGACACCCACGGTGGCCTGATAAGAGGACTCAATCTCAGCAATCAACTTCTCCTTTTCCGCGACTATCAGGGCGGAGAGATCATTTTGCTGGATACACTGAAACTCGAAAAGCAGCTGGTCCAGCTCGGCCATCGAGGCCTCCAGAATCTTGGCCATATGATCATGGCCCTAGTGAAAACGTATCAGACTGATGTGAGGGAGTGCCAGGGATTTTGCCGTCGCAAAACTCCTATTGGCATCCATCACTGCCGATACGCCTCTCTGCAGCATCTTATACACCGCCTCAATAATAAAATTCACATACTCATCTGCATCCGCCAGCTCCTACGGCGTCATAGCAAGAGTTGGAGGAGCTGCTCTAGACAGCGGACCGGAAGAGGGCCCTCCGGCTTCAACCTGCGAGGCTGGAACCTCGGTATCAACGGACTCTTCCTCAACAGGGGCTTGACTACTAGCCCGAGGAGCCAAAAGAATAGAAGGAGCCGAGAGAGGCGTCGATATCGTACCCTAAGTAGAAGGAGCAACAGAGGGTTCCGACTAACCCTTACCCTTCTCAAGCTCGGAGGGACCACCGACGACAGCGGCTACCTCATCCGTCCCCAATATACTATCAGCAGGCCGTACGAGACATTCCTCCTCCGACAGAGCAGTTAGATCAGCACCGGTCTCCTGACTCGACTCCCTTGGAGTCAGAATCGGCGGACGAGTCTCACTTTCACTATCAAATCCCTCTACAAGGATAGAATCTGTCGCTGTCTCCCGGTCGGGAGCCACCTCAGCCTCCGCTGTTGAGCCTGGGGAGGGCTCGACAACGCTACAGCCGACCTCCCCTCTTCATGACAAGGAGGGGAATCAACCCTCTCCTCTGTTTCAATCACGTCTGTTGCCCCCGCAACATACTCACGCATCTCTGGAGGAACGTCATCTGAAGACGACGAACTCCACTCCACTTCTTCATCGAAAAGCCCCGTGTCCGCTGGACCCTTAATGTCCAAGGCCCCCACAGCGGCTTGCACCATCCCGGGAACTGCTTTAACCTCAGCTTCCCTTCCAACACAATCTAGAGCTACTGGAATCTCCACAACAACGACATCGTCTGGGTTCTCCTCCACGGAAGACATCACAATCGACGGAATAAGCTCTTCAAATGAGCCCGCCACCTCCTTTGGTCTGCTGCTACCAGATTTTGGAGTACGGGATCTCCTTTTTAGCGGCTCCTACAAAAAAAAGCATAGGTCACAAGAAATGTTGAACCTAACCAGACTATATGGGACATCCTTACCTCCGTAGGTGCTGGGTCCAATGACACTGTCGGTGACGATGCCTTCTTCTGCCTCTTTGGCACAGAAGAGCCAGCCTCTGTATCCGCACGTCTTTTCGGTTGATCGATCGAGGGCTCTGCCTGACCCCCTGTCGATACGGCAGGGGTACCTCGATAACCCACCTCTGGCGGACAGTACGATCGAGCCTTCGCCAATATGTTCCCGGTCACCGCTAACTGGGTGCTGGCAATGAAACTGGTCTCTCTATCATATCCGGAGGGCACGACATTCATAACACAGTAAAATTTGGTGGCCAAAAAAAAAAAATCGGCGGCCGCAGATTCTGGACGGGCAGCATAAAACGAGCTCTGGTACATCCGGCATTGTAGTAATGCCAAGCTCGTGCACCATCCAGCAAACTTCCAGTATACCCCAGGTTAATACTGGGGTTATCCAACATCGACTGAGCATAGCCAAATTATCGTGCAAAATGGCTCGGCAAATACGGTTCCAAGTAACACTGGTTCCTATTCCGGTACACCAGATGGGACGGCCGGATACTTTGCAACCAGCGGAATACCCATGGAGGCAGAGTGGTGGCATCTTCACCCGAATCCATTAAGACTTCGTTGGCCTCAAAACACGAAAAGACAGGACCAACTTTGGTGATCTCTCACCCCTGAAGGTGGGATAAAACTTTTCTGCAAACAGGAACACCATCATGCAACCAGCTCCTCTGGTGGAAACGGCGGAGGAATGCATCTCCGATCCTGTGGTCTTCTTCCGAGCCCAGACTCATCACGTTAGGATGGTGTAAAATTAACTACTCCATCAAATAATGAAACGGCAGTTCGGCACGGGAGAAGTTGTCATTCCTACCTCATTCATGAACCACACTTCCCGTAAATTCTCGTAAACCTCGCAGCAGGTTGCATACCATTGTGTGGAGTAGAGCCAGGCGTCGGCCAAAAACCAACTTCACAGCTGGCAGGATTAGATTCCGGGTCACCCTCTCCACAGAGCCTGACCCGCCCGAGAAGACATAATCTTGAAGCCAAATCATCAGATACGCATCTAACACTGCTTTTGACGACATCCGATGAGTAAGGTGCCAGAAATAGCTATAGGAGCGTTCGTCCGACTGCCGGTCCTCGTTTTTTCGGGGATTCTTCTCACCTAACCTACTCATTTTAGAGAGCACCACGCCACTGGAAAGCGCTGGCGGAGTGGTAAACTGAGAGGGATCCTCCTTGTCTTGCTTAAAGACGTAATCTTTCCAAGCGGTCACATGAGGCTGTGACCCGCCCTTATCCCTATTCTGTATATAATAATGATGACTCGCCACTTCCTTGAAGATGGCCATCATCTCCTCGGCTTTGTCCTCCAGGACTTGGAACTCCTCGTTGGTCGGGAAGTATTCCTCATAAGGTTCTGATCCCCAAGGGAGCTTTGACACCTCGTACATTTCATGAAGTGCGAGTCCCAGCTCCCCCACTGGAGTGAAGAAAGTCCCGGTCTGGGTGTTAAACATCTCCAGAAGCACGAGGAACATATGCCTGTTAATGTCGATGCCTGCCTGAGTAGCACGGATTGCGGCAGTCAGCCCAATCTCTCGGAGTTCGGTTTGAAACCGTGACAGAATCCAGAGTGTCAGCTTGTCCTATTTGGAAACATAATGACACCAACCCTCTACCCGAAATTCACCTTTCGGGTACGATCGCTCCAACAATAGCATACGATTTGCAAAAGTCGAAGCGCCAAAAGCAAATGCATTGAAGGGAACGTCAATGTAAATGCTCCCAGGACGTAGAGTCCGCAAGTGAAAGAAGGCCCAGCCCGCACGGCGGTCAAAGTATCCCTCTGATCAGAGGTAGAGTCGATCTTGATGATGCCTGCCACCGCTCCCCCCTGAGATGGGGTTAGCTCCCAAGACATCCTCCTCTTGAAAGCAAGACGACAGAAAGCCGTCAAAGGCTATTGACGCTCAAGTTGCTTAACAGTCATATGCACCCCCTTGCTGTAAAGAACCAATCTTCCTTGACCTTCAACACCTTTGCTTCAATAGAAGTAAGGCGGTCCCCAAACAGGAACTCAGGCTTCAAGAAAGTCACATTATCAGAAGTGGCAGATTTCAAAATGCCACGCTCCATCATCCGTTTGAGGAACCCATATGATTGTTCCCGGATTTGAGTCATTCTTTCGGGATGCTGATCCAGCATAATGGCAGCTTGGGCAGGGTTTATCACCTCCTCATTATAATCCACCCCCATATGACAGAGGACAGCGTCCAGAAGCACTTCATTCAAGAGCGGGACAGTCATCGACACTGGTGGTCAACAAAAGAAGGCAAAGATTTAGAGATGTTAGAAACAACAAAAGAATCTGAGCCATATTCTCATCAAAAGTGAATAAGGCTCAGGCGCATCTAAAAAGAAGCTTCGGCGCATCATCAGGGTCTAAACCCATGCACGTCTGTAGTGGAGCTTCAGCGCATCATCACAATTTAAACCCGTACGCGTCAGCAGCGGAGCTTCGGTACGTCATCAGGGTTTAAACCCATGTGCGTCAGCAGTGGAGCTTCGGCGCATCATCAGGGCTTAAACCCATGTGCGTCAGTAGTGGAGCTTCGGTGCATCATCAGGGTTTAAACCCATGCACATCAGTAGTGGAGCTTCGGCACATTATCAGGGTTTAAACCCATGTGCGTCGGCAGAAAAACCTCAGCACATCATCAGGACTCAAGGTCCATGCGCGTCGGCGTATGTGAGTTCTAAAATGGTACAGAAAGATATGGTAAAGGATGATGAAACCCACCAATCACCGTCGATCGAACATCGACAGGCGGACGGGGGACATCATCCGCGGCAGCCTCTACAGGCTCTTTTCCTTTGACTCGTCCCTTGCCAGCACCGCCGCGAGGAGTTTTGGGAGCCATTTCTTGAAAGAAGAAAGTTATGGTTTTTCAAAAAAGAAGAACTCTAAAAAAAGAAAGCAAAGAGAGGAAGAACTCTCTCTCTCTCTCTCTCTCTCTCTCCAACTCACGCCTATTTATAGGCTCAGTCGCACACGTGAACCGATGAAGTGTGACCTCAGCCGCCGCCTCGGGTTCTGTGAGGGGATAACTGTAAATAAATCCAAAAAGATCATCATTAATCTTCTTGGTTATCGAAGCGTTATTATTTGTATTTACTGAGAGGAGCATGCGCCCCATCACTGATGCGCGGAGTAATTATGCGCCCGACCAGTCATATACCCCGTAGAAGACGCCACCATGCTTCTTATTCAAAGTATTCCAAAACTTGACAAAAAGTTTTGAAAACTTTGAAGGGGGTCTTATAGAAGCATGGAATTTCAGGACCAGAAATCCTATACGCCAAACACTACATGCGCCAGCGAGCTCAGATGAAGTACTTGGCACAGCAAAGCAAAAGAATAGACATTAAAAGAGAATTTTTATTCATATAAAAGTCTTTTACATGTCTAAAAAAGAGCTGTACAAAGGAGAATTTCTAAAAAAAAGACCCTATGTCTACAGCTAGGCGCAGCAACCACCATGTGCTCTCAAACAGGCGCATCCCGCCATGCGCTCTCAAATAGGCGCATCTCGTCATGCGCTCTTAGCCAGGCGCATCTCTTCAGCAGCTCAGTTATGTGCATCCACAGTTATGTGCATCCCTTTAGCAGCTCAGTTATGTGCATCCCTTCAGCAGCTCAGTTATGTGTCGCCCTTCAGCATCCCAGTCAGGCGCATCATGAAGTGTCAGCATATACGCCATCAAATGATTCGACTAATGAAGCATTTATTGAGCAGAATGAGGGTGGCAGTCAACCCTCTAGCTGGAGGAAGAGCTCTTCAAACCAAGGAAAAGAAGAGCACCGCAAATCAATCTGCGGCTAAAGGAGCAGCTTTCGACCCAACCAGAATGGGCAACACCCACTCTAGCGAAAGGAGGAGGTCTCCCAAAGTCTAAGGAAGATGATCGGAGCACCGTAATTTCGATCTGCGGCTCTTCCAGTATAACGGAGACGGGGCTCGAGCATCCCGATCTTTGGATGCAACAGGCACCTTCCGCCTGCCTCAGAAGCCCTCGACTCCGACTTTTGGATATAACAGTCACCTTCAAGTGCATTAATAAAAACAACGCATCGTATCTTCACCCTCGGAAGCATCTCGTCAACAGAATGTGCTCGAGCAAACAAGTTCATTTCGGGAGGACATGAGAGAACGAGAAGCAAACTCTCTCCATGCTACTATTTATAGGCCGGGCAAATCAAACCCATGCGCCAAGTGGCTGGCTTTCCGAATCCTATGCAATAAATTTGTATTAAATGGTGATGAACCTGACGCTTCGAATTCAGCCAAGTTAAAAAATGGCTATTTAAAGCACTCGAAGAACGTAACAGTCGGGCCCATAAAGACGTATCATACAAGCGGATGCGCCGGCCAGACCGTGCATCATACTGATGCGTCCATCAGCACCAAGCGTCATACGAGGATGCACCCCATGCGTCCCTATGTGCCCAATGGAACGTCGATCGATGTGCCCACTCGACAACCCATCACCTGTCAAGAACATTAAATGCCGAAGTCTGACAGAGTTGGCAGCACGTCCCCCGAGGACTGAACAGTTGACACCTTTTTCAGAAGACAAAGCGTCACCAACGTTAGCATCATCATTGCTTTCCTCCGACGGTTACAAGTCACGTGGCCGCCCAACCATCTCGCATGTGTCTCCGCAGCAATGCGCCCAAATCTTTGCATGCGCCTCAAAAGCCGTGCGTCTCAGACTTTTCTCTGATCCCTAAAGACAGAAGTAAAGTCACTACTGAAGCCTCGCATACGCCTCAAAAGCCATGCGCCCCTACTGGTTCGGGACTCCTAAAGGTTACGAGCCAAACTCTCCTCATGCGCTCGATCCCAGGCACATCCTATCAGATCACTCCCCACCAAATTCGAGATCTTCGAGCCATGGACCTACGACACGCGTCCTTTGACTTGATTCAGCCTATGAAGGGGTGCTAATCACCCAAGATCTCAGCAACTGAAAGATCCTCTCCATTGCTACGTGTCAGCTCGACCGCAGCCCACAAAGGCAACAGGAAGGGTTCAACTCCTCAGTCAGAGCGCATCGCCCATGCGCCTCCATCAGCAACCACCACGTGGCATCCCCGCGTACAGGCGCATCCTACATATGCGTATGAGCAGCCAACCTGCAGACTATAAATAGAGGGATCACTTCCTTCTTACGTACCTACACACACATCGCACAACCACCGACATACATATACAGAGAGGCAGATACAGACACTCAACATCTTCTTCCTCTCCGCAAGCTTCAGCACCCAGAGCAACTCAGACCTTCAGAGAACCGAGAACCGTCGTCAGATCGTCAACGGAGTCAACGCATTACCACTCGCTCCATCGGCACAAGGGACCTAGATAAACAAAAGTGTACTACTAGGACTACGTCTAAGTCCTACATTGTAACACTGTTCTGTTTGTAATTGAAATTTGCAATCAAAAGATTTTAAGGGCAAACATATATATATTTGGAATAGAAAACCTTTATTGATGTATAAGGCACAAAATGTCGAAGCCTATATATGTAAGCGCGTCACGCGCAGAAAGACAGGGAAATAGAAAGCAGAAAAACAAAAAGCAGCGCTCGCAAAAGGATGCTCGCTAACCAAAACGACTCTGTGCAGGAGACGCATGAAGCCAACCCTCTTACACTGCCAGAGCTTCCCAAAAGCTAGTCGGGGAGTGGTAACAGCGCCAGGCGGCTTTACCCACTTGTCTGATCGTCTCCCTGATCAGTTGGTCGATGTTAAATTGTCGGTCCTCATACCTCTATTTGTTCTGATTCTTTCCACAATACCCAAATCTCGGAGGCCACGACGATCTGATACCCATGAGAGGAACTCTAGTGGGCGAGGAGATCGTTAAGGCCGCCCGGGGTGATGGTCCGTGAGGCATTTGGTGGCAAGGATCGACCACATCTGATTCACATGGTCTCCGGTGAGAGGTGTTCTACCATTTTCGCTTGATGAGACGAGCAGTAGTGACATCGCGACGCCAGGCTGTGGCCGAAGGAGTTTAGGATATCGTCGATAGGGAGTTTCTGTCGGTAGGCTCTCCATATCAGAATGGACCATTTGATAGGGATGCATGCCTGCCAAACGGAGCGGTGTAAGGGGACAGAACACCAGTGCCCCTAACAACAATACTGGCCGAGGCGGAGGAGAAGTTGTAAGCCCCAAATTTCAAAATAATATTTTTATAATTTAAATAGCTTTTATATATTTAAAATAGATTAATATAATTGTTAGGAATTTTTCTAGAATTTTTAAATGATTTTTAAATAGTTTTTAAATCAAAATATATATTTTGTAACAAATTAAATTATTTTAATATTATTTGCAATTGTTTTAATTGTTTTAATAGCCTTTTGAAATATCCTATTTGTCTGTGCAAATTTAATTTTGCACAGAATTATAGCGGGGGGTTACTTGAAATTTGATATTTGCAATAACCAAGGCGGCGCACATTTGTGCAATATCCCAATCTCCGAGGGGTTTTTTGCAAAACCCTAATCTCACCCACCCCTGACGATCGCGCGCTGTCGACGTCTCCGGCATACACTAACCCTAACCCTAATCCTAATCTAAGGACCTAAACCGACCGTCCTACTCGTCTATAAATGCTCCCCATTACCGTAACCCTAATCCGACTTCGTTTCCAACCACCACGACCACCGTCTCCCCCATTTCCCTACGCCTGAACCCTAACTCCGGCCATACTCTACCGCCACCTCCCCTGCTACCATCACCACCCACAACCACCACCACCAAGTTTGCCACGTCGAGGCGAGCGCAGCGCCACCCAAGCACCACGCCGACGACGCTTCCTCCGCCGTCCAGTACCCTCGACTTCAACCCCAATGCCGGACACGTAGGTAACAGCTTTAAAACCGTATCGTGCGTGTCTCGTACTCACCTATGTGACTCGCCAGGACACGAGCAACGCGAGGTAAGACTGACACGTCTAACTAGACCCGTGCATGTCGTGCATAACCAAGACACGAGATGAATCAGCCCGTTCTTCGTGTCCCAAATAGTCAGGACACGAAGTTTGGCTATCGGGTTTAAAACCCGTTAACCAAAACTAACCTAACACTAAACCTAACCCATCCCAAACAGATGGCTCGGGCTGACCCCCTGGCCAGCCCGACTGCGCCTAATACCCGCCCCCCCTCGGGCTGAGTTCGAGCCCCCTCCCTTGTTTGTTTGTTGTTTTGTTTTATTTTTGTTTTTATTTTTATATATGTATATATATGTATTTATGTACTATTTTTTTTTATGTATTTATATATACATTATTATATATATATATATATATATAATATATATATATATATATATATATATATATATATATATATATAGATATATATATATATATTAAAAAAAATATATATATATATATATATACATATTTATATGTATTATATATATATATTTTTC
>JANAVB010033779.1:0-38493 GCA_029216955.1 Iris pallida | reverse complement strand
CCCTGTCTCTGACAATGCCGCCAATGGCAATAGTAAGGTCCTGCCCCTTGATTTCTATAAGCCATCCAGTTGCTATGGCCACCGCTTACACCAGCTTGGTTGATATAGCTGGCCCCACTCGCGTGGTTTACCACATCCGAAACTGGCAGGAAATTATGTGTTGTATAGTAATGTTGTAGGCTCAAGGTAACCCGTCGAATAATTTCCTTGTTGTTAGCAGTCCCTTTGTCAAAGATGATACCATTCCGTTGCTTCCAAATCTCCCACAAGCATATGTGCCAAAGATGAAATTCCTACTAGTATCTGAGGGGTTAACAAGAGAAATATTGTGAAGCCATACCTCTACAAGTTGGTTAATCGAAGTAGAAGTGGTGGAGATTTGAAAGAAACTGGCAAAATGATGCCAAATTTGCACAACCGTCTCGCTCACGACAAAAAGGTGGTCAAACGACTCTACCATCGGTGTTTTGCAACAAACACATTTGGATGCAAGCTTAAGTCAATAATGACTATAGTAGTAGTTTATTGTAGATTTCTCAAATCTTGTCACGACCTGCACCCGAATATTCGGGTACGAGTACATGGGCCACGCCCAGCCTAGCCGCAGTATGACGGTAGAACGCTGTCAAGTACCCAGTAAATCTCTACAACATCTAAATGATCCATAATCACAATGTACTCTAATCATATCACAACAACTAAAAGATATGAAATAGGAAAGATATCGATAACTCTGAAACAACTAAAGTCTATAAATGAATATACAAGACCAGAATGTATCAGAGAGAAATCCAATAATGAAACATAAATCAAAATACAAGGGCCTAGAACTCCCAGAAGACAACTTACGGTGAATAGAACATCGAGATCCGTTTCAGCTAGCATCAGTCTATAGTCCAATAATGTGGACATAACAATTTCTAAAAATGTGATTATCCAGTTAGGATTAGAGCGAAGTACATAACCCTAAAAGCAGCATGGTAGGAAATATAGAATTAGCAATAAAATATGATACATGACATGCTGAAAAATAAATACATGAAAATAGAGAAATAGCATCATGAAGATATAAGGGAACTGAGTACATGAATAAAATAGAGAACATGGTAAACAGTAATAAATATAAGTGATTTAGAGCACAAGACAGTTATGTGATTAGTTTAGGTTGTACAAGATTATTCTATGGTAACTCCATTATACATGAAGGCATAATCGACATATACATGAGTACACTAGAGGGATTTAATCACATAACCACTTATACTCCCCCTACCCCAATCAATACACAAGGATCCAATCATGATATGTTACGTACACGATAGTTAGTTTGAACATGAAGCACATGTGAGCACAAAAGTACACGAGAGCACATGAGAGTACATAATAATACAATTACAAGGAGTACACGATGTACATGAACATGAAATATCAGATGTACCCGATAAGGGGATAACATCGCATGACATGATCCATATAGTACCAATCGTGTTAACAATGTGTTAGCATCAAGTAAAGTAGTATAGAGCAGGCAATATAGATACTATCATGGTAAAACGATCAGAGAATGTATGTCTCAATTTGGTTGAAGTCGACATGTGCGACACGAACGTATCGACACAGGGTAGGTACGATGCTATGCTCCACAAGATGGTCCCAAATGACAGCACAGATGGTCCCATCGGGTCCAGAATAGTCCAAATAGCCTAGTTTGGTATATAGAAGCCCTAAATTAGAGTTTGGCACGATAATTTAATCAAGAAATAGGAAACGACTTAAATAGTCGTGATTATGATTTAAGAAAAATATATAACTATATAAACTATATAACTATATATATATATATATATATATATATATATATATATATATATATATAATCCAAATACTAGGGGTATCTGGATTATATATATTCTAAGGTAAAGATATTTATGTATGGATAATAAGGTCATTTTACAATCCCACTAATTTAAATAATTATAAACGGTTGTAACCTCTTCTTCTCTCTTACGAAACTTTTCTTGCTTTCTGCATTCTCAGAAAGGAAAAAATCAAAACTTCTGTCAGGTTGCTGATTTTTCTCTTAAATAATAATTTAATTTTTTTCTTTATACACATTACAATAAATAATTCATCAATTCCTCTTCTACTTTCTGTTCTGCAGCATTCTCTGAAAGAAACCAAAAAATAACATGCAATATTAACGACGAACAACGTGCTACAAGGTCATCTCTCTTTCTACCTCTCCATTATTCTATGGTATTTGCATTGATTAGCAATATCCTATTTTGCAAATTTAAAATTATATTTAAGTTATGAACTAGAATAAATTTTAAATTAGATTTTTAATTTGTATAAGATTAATTAAACTATAATAAAATTTATCCAACTAGATTAATTTAAATTAAATTAGATTAATTTAAATTAAATTAGATTAAATTAACTAGGATTGTGAGTGCATTAAACTAAATTAAATTTCATATATTAGAATTCTTAATTTTTATAAAAGAAGGTTGTTATTTAAATTTTCCTTGCATTAAATCTTTAGATATGCTAGAATCAAAATTATAAATTAAATTAACAATATATATCTAATATATTTAAATTACGGTAGATTATATTTTATTATATTTTAAATCATGAATTTAAAACTATGGATTAGATCAAGTACAAAATCCATGAATTTGATTATTTATATTTAAATTATGGTTATTGTCTACATAAGATGATATCAATATTTCTAAAATTTAAAATGTTGCACACGCAACGCGTGTGCCCGACACTAGTATATATATATAACTATCTAAAATCCTTTAAAAATAGTAGAAACTATATTTTGTCTTTATCAATCAAAAGATATTTTTAGATAAATACTTAGAAGCCTGAGAAATCATCATAGTACTAAAACTCATTTTGTCAATTATGATTTTTAGGTCAAAACTTTGATAATAGTATTTTAGAAATATTAATTTATGTACTTAATCAAATTTTCAATTAAATAATACTATTAATGACAAAATACTACTAATAATAATTTTAGCAATGGTAAATAATAGGGTGTAATTGTTAGTACTAATAAAATAGTAATAATATTTAGCATTTAAAGTTGACAATATAAAATAATAAGATAAATATTGGTGACAATAATACTGCTTACAACAGTAGCCCGAAATATTTCTTTAAGCATATAAATTTTAAGCCCAAACATAAATACATATATCCCAACTAAATAAACCAAAATCATTCACTTAGACTTACTAGAACATAGGGCCCATGCCATGTGGCCCAAATGGCCCAAATTTTACTAGTTCAAAATAATAACTATAACAATAGTAATAATTAATAAATATCTTAATTTTGTTATTAACATCAAGAAGAAATCAAAACCCAAATTCTATCATTAATAGTAATTAATAGCAATTAAGTAATTTATATAAATATAAGGGGCTGACTGTTGACTCCAAATGAATGCACAACAAAATATAAAGTAAACTATTCCCGAAATCAATTTTAAATCGTAAAGGGGTGACCTAAATCCAAGAAAACATTTGCTGACCACACCAACAATCCTTACTCTATACTATCTATTAACAATAATGATTATATTATTAAACCCTAATTAATAACTAGCAGGGGGGTTTGAGCTGTAGACTCAGAATAACAAAATTTCCAAACGAAAAGAACTGGAGAGAGGGGAAAAAGGGGCGCTCACTAGCGGGTCTCGTCGGTGGTGATCGGGGTCGGCGATCGCCCTAGTCAGGCGCGGAGGGAAGCTCGAGATCGACGCATCATCGGGGTTCCAGTGCTGGGAGTCGTTCCGGAAGAGAGGATCTGGGTGGAAGGGTACAAGGTCGCCAGATCCGGAGCGGCATCTTGCTGGGGAAGGAGGAGGCTGGGGATGGTCGGGTACATGGCATGGCGGACGTCGGATCTTTGCAGATGCTGCAGATCTGGCGGCCAGTATAGGCGGAGCGACGGGGAGGCTTAGATGAGCGGGGTTTCTCTCTCTATACTTGTGGTTGTGGGAATGCTGGTGATCATGGTGGCGATGGGAATGAGTCGGTCGTGTGGAGATGGTGGTAGCACTGGTGGCTGGAATGGGTGGTCGTGGTGTTGGGTCAACCCATGGTGGACGGGTGCTGTTGTCGATGGTGGTGGTTGTTGGTCGGGACGTCGGGAAAGATTGTCAGCAAAGGGGGATGGCGGTTGTGAGTGTGGGAAGAATTTTTAAGGGAATTTTCTAGGTTGTATCCCATTGGGAAGTACACATATATTTAGGGGAGTGGGAAAAACCCTAAAAATGTAAATGTAATAGCATAGAAGAAAATAGTGGAAAAATACTAACATACTAATTTTGACACTAACCACTAACAATTAGGTTAATGAATACTAATTAATTACTAGCTAATGATATTTTAGTTACTACAACCAGTTAACTATTTATCAGCTAATTGCAATATAGCTACTACTAATTATCCTTACGTAATTCGAAAGACCTAGCCCACGATCCAAGTTCAACTTGGTAGGCTAGGATTAGGACCACAATGGTCTTAGGGCAGTACGATAGAAGAACCGAATACCCTACAATCTTGTAAACTTTAAGATTTAAAACAAAAGAAATAAATGTATTTTTATTTACGAGTATTATTTGACAAACTTTATCTTTATAAAAAAAATAAAGATTACAGCTTATAAAATTTAATAAAATTGACAAGAATTGTATTTGAGATAAATATCATATGGTTTCACAATAAGACCCAAAATATCGATAATATTTTGTGATCGAAAAATTTATTTCAAAATAAAATTTTCGTTTTTCAAGATTTAGAAAAATTTGAATTTTTTTGAAAATTCGATTAACGAAGGTTACAAATCTACCCACCTTAAAGAAAGTTTGTCCTCGAAATTAAGATTGACGGAGGGATCAAAACATGATAGAGGGTTTAGTCAGTGACTTAGACCCGATCAAAGAACGATGACTAGATGAGATTACGATAATCAAATTCAAATTGAGTTAGGTACGACTAGTGATTTTGGCACGATAGATTCGTTATGAACAAAACTACATATGCACGATTTAGAAATAACTTAAGTCATTGAGGTACGTTCTCAATCACGGCTAGGGGAATTGAAGGTAGATACGAAATTTGAGCATGGAGTGATCAATAGTTTAAGTTTTGATAAAAATCAGACTCAAAGTCGCACATGCACGATTAAGATAAAAAACTTAGTTATGGCCAAGGATACAATTTGGGCACGATCAAGTTTGAAGTTAAGGTCTTATAGGCACTTTGAAATTCTAATGAGTATGATTAATTAAACGATCTGAGCTCGGTCGTGATTGAAATTTGGAAGTGATCTAAGTTCGCTTGGCACGATTTAGGATAAGATTACGAAAACCAAAAATTAGGCATTTCTAGGAATGGAACCTAAGTACAAGTATCTACAGAATCAAATTGTCGACATGAACAGAAAATTGTTCAGTTAAAATCAAGTCTAAATTCTGGTTCAATCATATAGTCGCGATTGAGGATCAAGGTTTTAGGAAAAAATTAGAAATAAATTCAAGTTATTTAAGCACGAAGTCGCGACTAAGAACATCGAAATTGTTCAGTTACGATCAAGTTAGAATCAATCTAAGTATAGAACGATCAATAGGATATATGCTCGATAAAGTTAGATGCAAAGTTGTTTAGGCATGATCTAGGACAGAAACGATGCGACTCGGCATCATTAGAGTAATCAAATGTTTGGCACGATCAGTGACCAAGGATCAAACCATCAGGTCACGAGTAAATCAAGGTTCAGACGTGCTGAAGAATTTTAAAATGACGCAATCGCTTAGACACAATTTAGGATGGGACGACAATTTTTTTTAAACCTAGTCATGATTAGGAATGAAACCTGAGCACGAGTGACTATGGAATCAAAATTTAGGTATGATAGAAAATTTATTCTGACATAGTCGTGATTAGAGATCAAATGTTTTAAACACGATTTGTGGGTTAAGGATATCATGATCATGAAAATCAAAGTTGTATAGTCATGCCAAGTCATCTAGGCACGACTAATCATGATAGTTTCAGATTTAATCAGGAAATCAAATCATGGTCAGAAAAGAGTTTAGGCATGTCCAAATATGAAACTTCGGTATAATCAAGGATAGTATGAAGCTTAATCATGGTTGGAACAGAACTTAGTCATTATCAAGAATAAATTAGAGTTTTATGCACGAGTGATATATGTATCAAAGTTTAATCACGATCAAAATTAAAATATTAACACAATGAAGAATATGGCTAATCAATACTTGATTAAAATAGAATTTAGGTTCGATAAGAACAAAATTAAAGTTTTGAGCACGAGCAACAAAATAATGGAAATCCAGGTTATGGTTGAAATTCAAATCACTTGAATACAGTCAAGGATCGAGAATCTCGACACGATAAGGAAGACAACCAAAATCGATTGGTCACGGCCAAAGGGGATCATAAATTATACGATACTGAAATTTAAGAATTGATTTAAGGATAGGGAATTTGTGTGATATGAATTACAGATGAAAGTTAAGGTAATCATCTCACTCTACTTCGACTACTGTCAGATTATTTGATCATAACTTTCCAATTATACATTTCTCGCACAAGGCCAGACACCCACTATAAAATCATGATCTTCAATCCTAAAAATCAACACTTGATACGACTACTATCAAAAATCATAATCTTTAGTCATAAAGATTAAAATCTTCTATAACTATTGTAGCCTAAACCTTTATCTTACTTACGAATTTTTTCATAACTTTTTTTTTGTGTTCTCCCGGTTCCTAGTCATTCTCTTACCAATATCTTATTCAATTTCGTATCATCATCGCATACAGTTAAAATCTCTTCTCTATTAGTTAAATTCCTAAATTTAGTTTCATAGTTTTAAAATAAAATATTTCGAGAATCAGTAACCTATAATTATCCAAGTTCTCAAAAACAAATCGACCTCGAGTATCCTCGTTAGTTCTAGAATACGTCGACAAAATATTACCGTTCTAACCATCAATATATATATCCTACTTCTCTTCTTACTTGAAATCCTCCTACGTTCATTCCAAATAATCCATCCTCAAAATAATTCTCTACTGTAATCGTTTCTAAGCTGATACTACCGATCTCTTCTTGTTTCTAATTTTAGTCATATCTTTCTTCCATAATTTTGTCACACCCTAGCCTCGTAGGACCGATCGTCCTTGCTAAGGCGTGATACCGCACGAGCCTAGGTTGCGCTCGTGCAAGGCGGGTTCCATAACGTCCGATTAGAATAGCTTGTGACAGGGTCGTCGCACAAAAGTCCCAAGCAGAAATATTGAATATACGAGGTAACACAAGCATTGAAACAAAATCAGAATCTTTTATTGATAACTAAAATAAAATTACAAAGGCACGAAGCCAAGTTACAATCACTCAAGCTTACTTTTCTCTCTGATTACAATCACTCAGTTCTCTCCCACCTCTCAATACAATCGATGAGCCAGTGGATGCTTCATATAGGCGTTGTCCATACATTATGTCTCGTATAAGTCCAGACTCCATGCGGATGCATGCCTCGAGACGCCAAAGAACTCCGTGCCTCAACGTATCCAAGCAAGCTCCGTACCAACGAGCTTCTACCTGTGTCTGCACATGAAAACTGTGAGGATGTCAGTACTCAACTGTACTGGTGGAGTGGGCAACAACTGTACTGGTGGAGTGAGCTCATTGCCCACCCATACAAAACTAACACTTTCATTTACTTTATGCAACATAATTCTTTTATGATTGTCTTTCTATTCTTGCCTTAGGATCGATTTTTGGATACAGACTCTGGCCTATTTGTGTCTCTAGACCGTCATCGTGCCATTGCACTGATAACTTACTTATCGTTCTTCCTCTGGTCTCGTTCCAACAACATCAGAGTGTCGACTCGTGCTTGTCTTTCTGACTCATACTTTGGGACATAACGAATTATTTTGTGTCATCGACTTGGTCCGTGCTTCCAACATCGAGGCCGTGCCTCACATTTCAACACGACTTATCCAACATTACCTTACGGCCCTTTCTGACTTAGCTCGAGACGACTCAATCCCGTCCTGTGGAACTTGTATTTACGACTCAAACAAGATGCCATATTCAGGCCGAAGCACGTGCCCTTACTATAGCCAAATCTCAGGCTCCGTAATGGTGTCGCAACCATGCACACCTTCTTAACTCAATTCGTGCAGTACTTACGCTATCTTTGATTCGACCGACACCGTGCATACGGATTGCCGCTTAACATAATGACTCATCTATATGAAATGTCAGTAGCAATATCAAGCAATCTTGGACATGGCCGAGGATAGACGACGATCATCCAATAGGTAGCTAGCCCATAGAAGCCTCGAATCTCCTACACGGTACATCTAGCATCCTGCTTTAGCCAACTCGCTTCCTCCGGGAATGACATGATCCCGAGGCTCCGACGATCATGTCGAGGAAGACTACCCCTTGTGCACAAGTTTTCCATAACCACGTACCTACGACGACTTCTAGACTCGATGTAAATGCAAGGCCTACAGATAATACAACTTGCTTTCTCTTCCTTAAACTTTTTTATCCATGTCCATGCTTTCCATTCTTCATGCGAGACTCCCAAGCCATGACACCAATTTTGGCAATAAACGATCGTATGTACTTTACATTATTTAGAACACGAGGAACGACTGTTGCATAGCCTTCCAGATAGACCTGAACAAACGTATTCCTTTGTGTCCCATAGACCATGGCATACTTATCTTTGAACCAACCGTGGCTCGTGCCATAGACTGACTTGTCTTCTATGCGACACTATCGCCAAAGTCATAAACTATATGAGGAGCCTTGAGATCGTGGGACTGTGACTTTGAAAACCGCAAAAAACGTGGGACAATGCTTGCTATGACTTTGATAGCCCAGCAAAACTCTTGCCTAACTCAATCGTGCATCAACTTAACCTGTGGGACGAGCAAAGGCTATGCCAAGCCTTGGACGATGGGACCGTGCTTGCTTAATCAAGCATTTATACGTGCGACGTCTATGACTTAGGCTAAGTTCATAGCTTTGTGGCAAATTAGACCAACTTTCCTTCTCCCAAGCCACGGAAGGAAGGACCGAGTGTCATTTTGAAAGTACGTCGTGCAACGATTCTAAGCCGACCGTGGGACCTTTTCATATTCTAACTTAATCCGACCCAACTTAGGATTATTCTCTTAGCTATATGGATTCGTCTTTTTTATTATCAAGCCTACTTGTGCAATTGAAAACTTTTGTTTTATTAGTGTGAAGTCATGGCAAGACCCGTACCCGATTTTTGGGTGCGAGCTCGTGAGCAAGCCAGCTACGTATCGAGCGGACTCCATCCCGACTCGAGTACGTATAAGCTGTCAAGATCATGGTATCATGGATACTATGGTAATCTATATTGTATCTCAATCCACAGGAATCATATAAAACAAGAATGAACAAGTATGGGTCATGGTCTGCAGTCCATTAGCATATTGTCCGATTAGACTCCAAGAATGATATGAGTCTATAAATAAGTAGAGTACATCATAGTATAGAATATAAAGCACACGAGGATAATAAAGAAATATTACTTGCAAATACCTGTATCCCTGCAGGTATAATCACTACCGTCATGAGCCGCTAACTAACTCCATACAATCAACTACCTGAAGAGATCATCAGGTCCTCAGAGGACAGCAAGATACATAAAACATGCCTATCTAACATTTTAATCATGCAATAATATAAACAAGATATAAACAGGAACTAGACATAAAACTGACATGTGGCTACTGACAGGTAACTATGAACACGGACACGGGATCAACTATGTATAAATGAACTGCCGAAAGAACAAGTAAACAAGAGAGCAATGGAATACCAACCCTCGCCCCGAATGTGGACTCGCAGGTCAGTTTTAAGACAAATCACCCTCGCCCCGTGTGTGGACTCGCAGGTACAAACGGACAACCCTCTCCCCGTGTGCGGACTCGCAGGTTGTGGTAACTATATAGGAATAACAGTTCAATTACACATACTTGTAGACATGACTCAGTCAAGATATAGGTGATGACACGACACGACCCAATCATGATACACGAGAGAACCAATCCAATATGAACTACAAGGCTAACCATGAACAAGGACTATATCTATACTAGCATACACGATGTACAATACACATGTCAATAATCTACTACTAAACCTATATAATAATAGAAATGTGCATGTAAATAAACTGTAGAGGGAGGCAAGGTATACTTGCTTGTTGGTAGCACGAAGAACCAATAAGATACCGTCAACTGGTACGCCATAAAGTCCAAAATCTACAAATATCTCCGAAAGCTGAAACAGATATCGCCAACATTCTCAGAATAGTCAAATTAGCTAGGATTGTCGATCCTTAAGTCTAATTCTGGACTAGTTTAGAACAACCGGGTTCCCTAAAACTCAATAATATAATTAATAAATAAATAATCTTCGGTAAGGGTTAATTCACAACTTGGCCTGATTTTCCTAATTAGGACATCACTATGGCTCGGCCTTCCCTACCAGGGCTAATACACTAGTCAAGGCACGCCACTGCACTATCTGTGCCATGATTTCTAGTCGTCTCGTACCCCAATTCCTTACTATGACTAAAATCATCTACCGTAATAATTAACTAATAATTATTTATAAAACAAATTTTAAAAAAATTACTATTAAATCAAATAAATGAATAAATAAATATTTTCGGGAAGGGAAGCTACAAGGCCAAGCTGAGAAAAGTTCACTGAAGCCACCCACCTGAGCGAGGAGTTATTTCGATCGAGCAGGACTTCGAACAGCCATTACATGGTTAAGTCCAAATGCCGTTGGCATTTCAATTCCTCCGATTGAGCTGAACGGGATGGGGCATTACATTATACACCACTCAAAAAAAGTTTTGTCCTCGAAACTTACTGAGTACACCTATCGGCTTATAATTTGATTTAATATCCATTGGTTCTCGCACATACGGTCAATTTAGTTCTATGGTAAACCATCCGAATCACTCAACATTCAAGTTCATTTTGAATCCAACGATCGTACTACCATTAATATTTTCTTTGCAACACACAATCACAAAATCCTTGATACCTTTCTGTTCTTTAGTCTCACTTGAATTCAACTATCACTTAGTTGGATCGTGCACATATTTTAGATATCCCCCAAATACATACATTTTAACCAAGCCTCGTGATAGCGAATTCGCTATTTTCACTCGAGTCGGATCGTGCACATATTCAGGTGCCTAAAATATATGCATTTCAGTCGAGCCTCGTGAGTGGTGTTTTCCTACTTAGGAATTATTTTATCCACCAGTATCCAATTCTATCAATCATCAAAATCAATCGTACTGATACTAACTCTCGAGACAGAGACGTCTTGTCTAACCGCTAGGCCATCTCTCTAGGCTAAAGTCATCCGTTAGTATTGGAATCACCGTTCGCAAATAATAATATCAACACTGACCCCAAATCCTAATGTTAAATCAAGTTGATAGTATGGGTTTTTTTTACCCAAGGTCGCATCACACTGATTTCTAAATTTCGAGCATAGATTTCTTCTGTTTGTATTTGCAACACTTAGTCCAAAGGGTCCGAGTCGCTCAACAAAGCCATCCTACGGTAAGTCCTATTTAACCAATTCCTCGACATATCAATATCGCTCGTCCAACAAACAATTCGCATAGTCTATCTCTTCGAACACGTTCGATATAATCCACCTATCCATCCTTTCCAAGTCAAGCATGCTACGACACGATTTGTCACTAAACCATAATTCTCATTCATATTTCCTAAGTCACTTACCACAATTCACATATCCGTTCAGAAGGTCATCTAGCATAACAATATATCACGTCCCAATCTCACGCAAGTCTGATTATCCGTGGTGTATATGAAATCACCATGCTAATGCTTCTGCAGGATAATCATCCTCGTTGGGGCGTAACTATTGTTTTGAGTCTAGACTAATTCATTCTCGATATGCAGATTGGGTCTACTCAATCCTCAAATTTACATAATCGTCAATCATAAGTTCGAACCATCCTCGAATTTACCTTCGTATCAAACCACAAGTCAACACAATCCAAATTGCCATACCCTAATTTCTCGAGTTTAATCATTCCCGCTGGATATGAATCACCATGTCAGCGCTCACACAAAAAAAGGCCCCAAATTCGATATAACATATGTGCAAGGCTGGAGATATGCTTGTGCAAAACAAGATTGTTAATGTTGTGGTTATCACCGAACAATTAAGACACTTTCGTTTTCATCTAAGCATTCATTTCAATCAAATCCCAAGTATAGCATCCATCGAAACAATAACATTATATGCGATCGTCATTCTTCGAATTAAAGTACCTCCGAGTTATCGTACATCGATCTTTGATACGCCTCAATACCATTGATGATGAACGTAACTTGACGATCTTCATTTGTAATGAATTTCGAGTCGTACAACTGATGCTATCATCCAAATTGGATATACCATAATCTCCTCGACATTCAAGACCAAATTCGACTATTATTCGAACTAGTTATATGATCAATTTGTTCAAAACAATCATCACTTATGTTTGTCCGTCTATCTTAAGTCATCGAGTAACATATTTTTTCAAAACGCATCGATCTATGCTAACTCAAATCATTGAGCAACATCTATTCCAATCCTTATAGTCACTCTTAATATTCGAATCATTCCCATGCATGCTATCATTCGGTCTTGCTAACTTTTTGTATATGATTTTTATCGATTTTCTCGATCGATTTATCTATTCGTAAACCTTAACTTTTCTTCGATTCAATCTATCTTTTCTTATCACTTGTATTTTGCGCTCAGCGTAATCCCAATATAACGCACATTATTTTTCTCGTTCATTCGAATCAAACTCATGCTAGCTATCAAATCACGATTAACTTGAAATAATTTTTTTCTAAGGCTTTGCGTTTAGCACCATGCTTGCTAATAGACTCTTGGCACCCCGTATCCTCGATCGATTGACATCCTCAAGGGATCCCATACACCACTTAGGGATAAAGTCATTCAACAAATTTTTGAAACAAGTTTTGAATCTCGATTACTTCGAATCTCTGTTCGAACCATTCCTACATTTTCAAGCGTGCTCTATCAATTATCGCATCGACGATAATATCGTCCGATGGCTCCCCTATCGATGGTCATCCCGCATTCTATGAATCAAGTCAAACTCATCATCGTCAAAAATAATTTGAATCCCGTACGCGACTTTGCTACGGTCAACGTAATTTTTGGTGTATATGCCCAGCCCGACTTAGCCAACCGTGCTTATTTGAAGTTAACTTTATTTAACCAATTTTCTTCGTGATACTTTTCAAAATATATAGACTTATTGTATGGACATCCTATGGAGCATTGAGAGAGAGCGCACTAACGATATCGATTTTACAGAAATGACTTTTTAGAACGAAGCCATTAGAGTTAAAGAATTCAATCTAAAGTCCAAGGACGTAAAGCTGTGCTCTGATACCATTATGTCATGCCCCGGCCCCGTAGGACCGATCGTCCTTGCTAAGGCATGATGCTGCATGAGCCTAGGTTGCGGTCATGCAAGGAGGGTTCCATAACGGCCGATTACAACAGCTTACGACGGGGTCATCGCACAAAAGTTCTAAGCAAAAATATTGAATATATGAGGCAACACAAGCATTGAAACAAAATTAGAATCTTTTATTGATACTTGAAATAAAATTATAAAGGGGAAAAGCCAAGTTACAATCACTCAAGCTCACTTTTCTCTCTGATTACAATCATTCAGTTCTTTCTTATCTCTCAATACAATTGATGAGCCAGCAGATGCTTCAGATAGGCGATGTCCATATATTATGTCCCATATAAGTCCAGACTCTATGTGGATGCACGCCTCGAGACGCCAAGGAACTCCGTGCCTCAATACATCCAAGCGAACTCCGCGCTAAAGAGCTTCTACCTGTGACTGTACATGAAAATTGTGTGGGTGTCAGTACTCAACAGTACTGGTGGAGTAAGCTCCTCACCCACCCATACAAGACCAACACATTCATTTACTTTGTGCAACATAATCTCTTTATGATTGTCTTTCTATTCTTGCCTTAGGATCGATTTTAGGACATAGACTCTTGGCCTATTTGTGTTCCTAGACCATCATTGTGCCATTGCACTGATAATTTACTTATCGTTCTGCCTCTAGACCTTTCTTGTGCCAACAATATCAGAGTGTTGACTCATGCTTGTCTTTCCAACTCATACTTTGGGATGCAACGACTTATTTTGTGTCATCGACTTGGTCCGTGCTTCCAACATCGAGGTCGTGCCTCACATTTCAATATGACTTACCCAACTTTATCGTATGACCCTTCCTGACTTAACTCAAGATGACTCAATCCCGTCTTGTAGAACTTGTGATGACGAGTCAAACACGACGTCATATTCGTGCCGAAGCACGTGCCCTTGCTATAGCCAAATCTTATGCTCCGTAATGGTGTTGCAACCGTGCACACCTTCTTAACTCAATTCGTACCGTGCTTACGCTATCTTTGATTCGATCGACACCGTGCATACAGATTGCCACTTAGCATAATGACTCATCTATATGAAAGGTCACTAGCAATGTCAAGCTATCTTAGACTTGGCTGAGGGTAGACAGCGATCATCAATGGGTAGCTAGCCCGTGGAAGCCCCGAATCTCCTATGCGGTACATACAACATCCTGTTTTAGCCAACTCACTTTCCCAGGAATGACATGATCCTGAGGCCACGACAATCATGTCGATGAAGACTATCCCTTGTGCACAAGTTTTCTATGACCAGTCACCTACGACAACTTCTAGACTCGACGTAAATACAAGGCCTACAGATGATACAACTTGCTTTCTCTTCTTTAAACTTTTTTATCCATGTCCATGCTTTTCATTCTTCATGCGAGACTCCCGAGCCACGGGATTGATTTTGGCAATAAACGATCGCGTGTACTTTATATTATTTAGAACACGAGGAACGGCTATTGCATAGCCTTCCAGATAGATGTCACGACCCGCACCCTAGAGTTAGGGCACGAGAACGTAACAACGCCCAGCCTACACCGCAGTGTCGGAGGTAGAACGCTGTCCTAGGTCTCAATGCATCTAACAATATAAGACTAAACAGTTTATACTTCCCGAATGGGGGTGACATAGCAGAATGTAAACTCAATCACATCTAAGGTAGAGCATAAAGGAAGATAAATAAAATATGAAATCGAAAAGAGATACAACAGATAGAAGTCTAAGTGTCTAAGATACAAAATCAGAATACATCTCAAAACCCAAATACATTAATCCATAAATACAACTCAAGATGACTGAAAATAAACTATAAGCAAAAACCCTAGCTATCTTTGCAACCTCTACTGTCTCCTCTAGGCTAGCAGGTAACCTCCAGGCTATCTGTAAAATTTATCAATAGGTCCAGTCAGGACAGGAGCGAGTACAGTACATCTCAACAGATAATAGCAGGTTAGAAAATATAAACATGCAGTAGAGCAAAATACAGGATCTGAAGAAATACAGTATGTAAACAAGAGAGAAAACTGTAACAGAAATATCTACTATACATAGAGAACTAACAGTGGCTAGTGAGTCAGAGTACGAGATAGCACATGTGAACAGGATAGATTTGCACAGGATATCGAGGTTGCACAGGAATCTACACTACAATGGAATTGTTCACACGACTACTAGCACTCCCCCGTATCCCCAATCAATACACAAGGATCTAAACAGGATATGTTATTACACATGATATCACATGGGGGCTCATATAGGGTGCACATGATAGTATACATGGGAGCTCCATGAACATGAGAGTTTAAGATTCACAGGAGTGCACATGTAATGAAAGTACAGGAGTACACGATGAAAGTAAAACGCACATGACATAATGTACCCGATGCTCCCGAGGGGGATAACATCGTATGAGAAGATCCATATAGTACTAATCCGTGATAATGTCGTGACAGCATCAAGTATAGTAATCTAAAACAGGAATATAATTCTAAGCAGGATATGAAATGATCAGAGAATGTACTCGCCTGATATCTGAATGTCCAAGGTAAAGATACTGTCCGAGGAGAGGTGTCTGGCTCCTAATTAGAACAGCACAAGTCACAACATGTCCAGAAGGGTAGTATAAAGCATTACAATACATTCTACATGAATCTAGGTCAAACTAGGCCAAAGTCAACCCTTGGTCAACTCTGGTCAACTGCACTAGTCAACTAGGTCAAACTAGGTCATGTCCTAACCCAACAAGTCTTACTAGGCCTAACCAAGACTATCCTAGCAAGCACACATCAATACAAGGCTATACAAGCTAACATACACCCAACTCTATATAGCATGCAATTATTTAATACTCAAATAGGCAAGAATTCACATTGGATATACACTAGGTAATCTATTACTTTAAGCTATATATGTCTACACATATATACACATGCATATATTGGTATTCAACATTAGGTCTATAATCATGGCATTTCAAATGGTTATATAAACTTATATATTACAACACAATATGCTAACATATATATAATATACATACATAGCAAAGTTAACTGTATTCATAAATACTTATGTAAGAGGATATGTGTGTGTATGTGAACATGGCAAAGGGGCAAGTGAGGGTTAAATGGGCATACATAGTGTATACATATCAAAGAGTATCAAAGTGTAAGTGAACAAAGTGTCAAGTGTGATAGTGTCAACATAGTATAAGGGGTACATGAGGTAATATAGGATTTGTGTTAACATAGAACATTATATCTCATTAACTTGTATATTGCATATATTATATCTATTATTACATTACATTCATGCTTGCATTCATTTATCATTCATTTATTCTTTTGCACCACTATATGCACCATACATTACATACTATGGAACCTACATATTCATTACAAGCCATACTTATACATGCTTACATTAGATAGAATACTTACACCTCATACATCATTTATTTAACCACTTACTCATGCCTGTATTCTTTATTTAGTTTCAAAATGTATATACATTAACATGGGTTAAAATCAAATAGAATATTATATTATACACAAGGGTGCACAAAATGCATATGCCGAATAGTAACTCCTACTAATAATCAATACTGTACCATCTCAGTATGAATTAGAATTTAGGATTAAAGTATGTTATAGATCTATGTGTTAGCTTTCCGAAACTTCAAACGGATTGCGTTTTCGTTTCCGGAAACTCCCGGAATCGCGAAAACACCGAGAACGCGTTTGTCTTTCATACAGCTGACACTCAAATAAATTTCCAGAAAGTTACAGAAAGAATTAGGCCTATTAATATATGTTTTTGGAAAGCTAACTTCAATACGCTTCTTTTAAAAAAACGTGAGATTAAACCGAGCTTTGAGCTAGAAGTTATGACATTTCTAAGTTAGGGCTGAAATTAAAAACGTGGATAAAAATCATGACAGATTTGGGTAGTTTGAGCCAAAAGAATACACAATATATATCCTAATTATCCACAACAATAATAGCAATAATAATATGAGGAACCACACTCACAAACTTGATTATATAATCATCATGAACCATTTATTACATATATAAATATAGATACACTCTCATTACAATATATATATATAAATCTATATATGTAACATGAACACATCCACAACACAAAGGACACTCCTATGACCTCCAAAAGGACACAAAATGGACACAAATGGAGATACAACCATGAGGGTCATTTCTATGGGTTCAAAATAGACCTATATGCATGAGGAAATAAAAAGGAGAAGGGATTTATACCTCCCGGTAGATCGAATCGAAGAAAAACCTTCCCGGAGCGACACCGACACGTAGAGATTCCAAAAGGACACGAACGAGCTCCGAATCCTCCCAAACTTGGGTAGCTTCCTCCTTGTCTAGAATGAAGAAGGAAAGAAGAAGATTTGGTGGTGAAATGGAAGGATTTGGTAGAGAAATTGCTAGGGATTGCTCTCTAGGAATTTGGGGAAGAACAAGAGAGAGAAAAATAGATGGATAATGACAAATGGGAGGCTCAACCCTATCCTTATTGTGGCTGGCCATAAAGGTGGTTTTGTCCTATTAGGAAAAGTCCAAAAGCCCTACTAACCTATTCTATGAGTATTAGGAAAGGGCTAATTGGTTGGGGCTAAATTAGTCATTCTAAAGTCTCTAATCACACTAACCTTATCCATAATAATTAGTCTAACCTCTAACTAAAATATTTCTATCATGTGGACTAAAATTAATATCATGTGGGCCATGCCTAACTAGTATGTGGGTCCCACTAGAGTCAAACTACCCCCGGGTCCCCGTTACAAGTCAGATTGAGATGAAATTCGAACCCGACTCAAATAATCCCAAAAAAATATCATAAATAATAAAATAATATCAAAATAATTCAAAGAGGTCAAATGCAAAAAATATTCTTAGGCCAAAAATGACATTAAAATATCATAATCACATGGTTAGGCTCTAGGTCAAACAGTCTCTAGGGTTTCACTAGCAAGACGTCAAAACCACAAGTCATTGATTTAAATAATTTTAAAATGATTTAAAATCACCAAAAATCATATCATGAATTAAATATCATTATTAAAATAATTATAAATACGAAATTTTAAAATTACCCTCATTTAGAAAACTGGGTGCTACAACTCTATCCACCTTAGAAAAATTTTGTCCTCGAAATTTAAGATCGATAGTACTCCTTCTAGAGCCTCTAACCTACCCAATATCTAAGATAACACTTCCTAACACTGGAATAATAAACGGACATCTAAAAAGTGTCAATCTAGGAATACCTCCAATACTGCTCTGCTGTACGACGGTAATGGAACTTCAATAGAATATGGACTGAAATCTATATCCAAGGGACTGGACCTATTTTAAAGTGGTTTTAACTAAGGATGAAAAGGAACTGATCATAGGCTATAGGTATGCTCAAACTATTATCTTCCTATTAACCATCTATTAATACATTCTATTACCATAGGAACGATGCATTACTAAGACATATAGGCCCTATCTCTCATAACACATTTATACTCACCAAAAGACTAGTACATTCCATCAAGGCTGATACTATAATCTCTCATAAATCTCATAAGCTACATGTTTATAGACACACATCCCCACATCAAGGACTAACCTATATATATCTACAACTGATACTAATGGGGTGACGTCCCTATTTCCCAACAATCAAGATCTAAATTTTTTTATCTAAATCATGCAATTTGAAGGAATAGTATACAAGGTCAGGACATACCATAGCAGTTGGAAGTCTCATCTAGGTACACTAATCATTCTAGGTCAAAACAGTACTATGGTATCAACACACAAACAATCTAGGGTGTCCTAATTGGGAAGGTAAGGAAACAACAATCATCAAGGTTGTAGGGCTGTCTACCATCCTATGTAAAAATTGGTCATTAACAAGCAACTAAGAAATTATTAAAAGGTTACTATTCTATAAAATGGCAAAAATTGAAAATTTAGGCACAACAAATCACAAATAGATTTTTGTCTTGACACGATCTAAGTTGATCAATTTCGGGATAAAACGAGATTTGGGCAAGAAGGAAAATCAATGAAATCAAAGTATGAGCACGAGCATCCAATGATGGAGATTCAGGTCATGATTAAATTTAATTCGACTGAGTACGAATACGAGGTTCATAGGCGATGAAAAGATTTCAAGAAGAATTGTCAAGGCTGTCGCGAATGAGACTCTAGGGTCAAGTTTAACTATGTCTCCATTCTCGTAGATTGATACATGAAAAAGCGAACCAAAGTGCAATAGGTTGATCAGACCATCATGTACCGGTTCTGATTAGACAATATGTTAGTGGGTGGCCACCCAATAAAATATGTCATGACCAAGCTCAAAAATAGACAAGCTTGCAAAACTAAGGCTAATTTAGCAACATAAGATATAAGGGTGGTAAAGATGAAAGGAATTATATAGTCCAAGTTTCTTAACTAACGGGTCAAGTAATCAGATAAGGTACAAGGTTAAGCATCTAAGGAAACAAGCAGAACACCATCACATGTCGGGTTAAAAGAATTGAGTCAAGACTGGATTTCTAATTGAAATAAGAAGAAATTTAGTATAATGGTAGAGGTTATAGTTTAGCCAGTTGACCAGAAAATCATATCAAGAAAATAGAGTACAAGAAGACGGGTTTTAGTGGGACATGATATACCTACACGAAGGTGAGCTCGTCTAGGTCTTGCATATAAGATTTGTTGGAGGGTAACAGCTAGTATTACATTCCGAATATCAAAGTCACGATAAGGAACGTCAAGGATCTCAATTAGAAAGTGGGAGTTCAAGAGGTGGTAATTAATGCACAAAAATAATGAAGATCGAGTTAGTCATCTGCTTCTGATACTCTTAAGTTCATCTGGTCATAACTTGCCAATCATATCTTTACCTCACCAGTCTCCATATGAAAATTTAACCTTTACTTAAATCCTTACCATGACTACCGTAGGCAATTCCCAATTTCCAAACATCACTCTTGAAGCACAACCCTCACATTTAGGAATCAACATTAATCATTTATTTAAATTTCCAAGTTCTTTCACCTTGTCTTAAATTTGACCCAAAACCTCTAAATCCCGTTTACGAATTCTTTGAACTTGTTCAAATTGTTCTCCTCGTATTATTTAATTTAAATCTCTAGGCCTTACAAAACTTATCTTTCATCACAAAATCAACTTCCGTATTTTCTTCGACATACACCCTTGAATATTATTCTCCTAAAAATATTTCACAACAGTCTCTAAACTTCCATAACTTTGTGCTCTCTCTATCCCTAGTCATTTCCTCGCAACATCTTGTTTAATATCCTTATTAAACATAATTAACTTCTCTTTTCCATTACTAACCTTCTACATAGCCTCAGAGTAAAAGTTTTCCCCAGAATCAATAACCAAGATTTTCTAAGTTCTCAAAACTAGGTTGACCTCTGATATCCTCATTAGTTTTGAATACACCTATAAACTATCTCATAACCCCAAAATTTCTCTAAATGTAATTGTTTCCAGATTGGCAGTATACATCTCTCTATTCTATTCAAGACCTTTACTACATTTCTATCTCAAGTTTCCATATGGAACACTCCACATTTGATTTCCTTTAGATCATCATAAAATAACCAGTTACGTCTTCTCTGAGCAACATAATTTACGTCACTTCCTTAGCCTTCCCCATGTAAAAGATACAAAGATTCAAGGTTTTCGAAGTACATCTGGTAGGGACGACAAGATATGGGTAATTAATGTAATGAGACAAAGTTTAAGATAAGAGGTAAATAAGAATGCAAGGGAATAATGGCTAGAAAGAATAATGAAGATATGTTCCTTCTCATCGGTTCAAACGAGAGGAACCCATCAAGCTTAAATTGAATAGCAAGGAATGAGGGTGAATCCAAACAAGAGGAAAAGGAATTCCAATTGAAGTTCAAAATGAGTTTCTCAGGGGTCGTCCCAGAAATCTCTCAAAGAATCCTAAGTGTGATTGAGTACCTTGGATTTAAAAATATTAATCTAAATACAAAATTAAATCAACAACTACAAAATTTTATCAAAATCATCAACTAATACCAGGATTCAAAGTTCCACAATGAATCCATAAAATCAAATTCAAATCAAGGAAAAAGGTGAATCAAAACAAGGAAAAGGAGTTTAAATCGAAATTCAAAATGAGATTCTCAAGGGTCATCCCAGGAATCTCTCAAGGAATCCTAACAGTGATTGAGTATCCTTTCATTCTAACATCTTAATTTATATATCCTATAGCAGGCTCGTAGTAGTATAACTAAGTCGTTGCGCTACTACGAAATCGTACTAATACGAATTTTGACCTGCATGGGCCACCACTAAAAACGTGTCACGACCCGCACCCTAGAGTTAGGGCACGAGAACGTAACAATGCCCAGCCTACGCCGCAGTATCGGCGGTAGAACGCTGTCCTAGGTCTCAATGCATCTAACAGTATAAGACTAAACAGTTTATACTCCCCGAATGGGGGTGACATAGCAGAATGTAAACTCAATCACATCTAAGGTAGAGCATAATGGAAGATAGATAAAACATGAAATCGAAAAGAGATACAACAGATAGAAGTCTAAGTGTCTAAGATACAAACTCAGAATACATCTCAAAACCCAAATACAGTAATCCATAAATACAACTCAAGATGACTGAAAATAAACTATAAGCAAAAACCCTAGCTATCTATGCAACCTCTACTGTCTCCTCTAGGCTAGCAGGCAACCTCCAGGCTATCTGTAAAATTTATCAACAGGTCCAGTCAAGACAGGAGCGAGTACAGTACATCTCAACAGATAATAGCAGGTTAGAAAATATAAACATGTAGTAGAGCAAAATACAGGATCTGAAGAAATATAGTATATAAACAAGAGAGAAAACTGTAACAGAAATATCTACTATACATAGAGAACTAACAGCGGCTAGTGAGTCAGAGTACGAGATAGCACATGTGAACAGGACAGATTTGTATAGGATATCGAGGTTGCACAGGAATCTACGCTACAATGGAATTGTTCACACGACTACTAGCACTCTCTTGTATCCCCAATCAATACACAAGGATCTAAACAGGTTATGTTATTGTACAGGATATCACATGAGGGCCCATATAGGGTGCACATGATGTATACATGGGGTCTCCGTGAACATGAGAGTACAAGATTCACAGGAGTGCACATGTAATGAAAGCACAGGAGTACACGATGAAAGTGAAACGCACATGACACAATGTACCCGATGCTCCCGAGGGGGATAACATCGCATGAGAAGATCCATATAGTACTAATCCGTGATAATATCGTGACAACATCAAGTATAGTAATCTAAAGCAGGAATATAATTCTAAGCAGGATATGAAATGATCAGAGAATGTACTCGCCTGATATCTGAATATCCAAGGTAAAGATACTGTCCAAGGAGAGGTGTCTGGCTCCTAATTAGAACAGCACAAATCACAACATGTCCAGAAGGATAATATAAAGCATTACAATGTATTCTACATGAATCTAGGTCAAACTAGGCCAAAGTCAACCCTTGGTCAACTCTGGTCAACTGTACTAGTCAACTAGGTCAAACTAGGTCATGTCCTAACCCAACAAGTCTTACTAGGCCTAACCAAGACTATCCTAGCAAGCACACATCAATACAAGGCTATACAAGCCAACATACACCCAACTCTATATAGCATACAATTATTCAATACTCAAATAGGCAAGAATTCACATTGGATATACACTAGGTAATCTATTACTTTAAGCTATATATGTCTACACATATATACACATACATATATTGGTATTCAACATTAGGTCTATAATCATGGCATTTCAAATGGTTATATAAACTTATATATTACAACACAATATGCTAACATATATATAATATACATACATAGCTAAGTTAACTGTATTCATAAATACTTATGTAAGAGGCTATGTGTGTGTATGTAAACATGACAAAGGGGCAAGTGAGGGTTAAATGGGAATACATAGTGTATACATATCAAAGAGTGTCAAAGTGTAAGTGAACAAAGTGTCAAGTGTGATAGTGTCAACATAGTATAAGGGGTACATGAGGTAATATAGGATTTGTGTTAACATAGAACATTATATCTCATCAACTTGTATATTGCATATATTACATCTATTATTATATTACATTCATGCTTGCATTCATTTATCATTCGTTTATTCTTTTGTACCACTATATGCACCATACATTACATACTATGGAACCTACATATTCATTACAAGCCATACTTATACATGCTTACATTAGATAGGATACTTATACCTCGTACGTCATTTATTTAACCACTTACTCATGCTTGTATTCTTTATTTAGTTACAAAATGTATATACATTAACATGGATTAAAATCAAATAGAACATTATATTACACACAAGGGTGCACAAAATACATATGCCGAATAGTAACTCCTACTAATAATCAATACTGTACCATCTCAGTATGAATTAAAATTTAGGATTAAAGTATGTTATAGATCTATGTGTTAGCTTTCTGAAACTTCAAACAGATCGCGTTTTCGTTTTCGAAAACTCCCAGAATCGTGAAAACACCGAGAACGCATTTGTCTTTCGTATAGCTGACACTCAAATAAATCTCTAGAAAGTTACAGAAAGAATTAGGCCTATTAATATATATTTTTGGAAAGATAACTTCAATACGCTTCTTTTAAAAAAAATGGGAGATTAAACCGAGCTTTGAGCTAGAAGTTATGATATTTCTAAGTTAGGGCTGAAATTAAAAACGTGGATAAAAATCATGACGGATTTGGATAGTTTGAGCCAAAAGAATACACAATATATATCCTAATTATCCACAACAATAATAGCAATAATAATATGAGGAACCACACTCACAAACTTGATTATATAATCATCATGAACCATTTATTACATATATAAATATAGATACACTCTCATTACAATATATATATATAAATCTATATATGTAACATGAACACATCCACAACACAAAGGACACTCCTATGACCTCGAAAAGGACACAAAATGGACACAAATAGAGATACAACCATGGGGGTCATTCCTATGGGTTCAAAATAGACCTATATGCATGAGGAAATGAAAAAGAGAAGGGATTTATACCTCCCGGTAGATCGAATCGAACAAAAACCTTCCCGGAGCGACACCGACACGTAGAGATTCCAAAAGGACACGAACGAGCTCCGAATCCTCCCAAACTTGGGTAGCTTCCTCCTTGGCTAGAATAGAGAAGGAAAGAAGAAGATTTGGTGGTGAAATGGAAGGATTTGGTGGAGAAATTGCTAGGGATTGCTCTCTAGAAATTTGGGGAAGAACAAGAGAGAGAGAAATAGATGGATAATGACAAATGGGAGGCTCAACCCTATCCTTATTGTGGCTAGCCATAAAGGTAGTTTTGTCCTATTAGGAAAAGTCCAAAAGCCCTACTAACCTATTCTATGAGTATTAGGAAAGGGCTAATTGGTTGGGGCTAAATTAGTTATTCTAAAGTCTCTAATCACACTAACCTTATCCATAATAATTAGTCTAACCTCTAACTAAAATATTTCTATCATGTGGACTAAAATTAATATCATGTGGGCCATGCCTAACTAGTGTGTGGGTCCCACTAGAGTCAAACTACCCCCGGGTCCCCGTTACAAGTCAGATTGAGATGAAATTCGAACCTGACTCAAATAATCCCAAAACAATATCATAAATAATAAAATAATATCAAAATAATTCAAAGAGGTCAAATGCAAAAAATATCCTTAGGCCAAAAATGACATTAAAATATCATAATCACATGGTTAGGCTCTAGGTCAAACAGTCTCTAGAGTTTCACTAGCAAAACGTCAAAACCACAAGTCATTGATTTAAATAATTTTAAAATGATTTAAAATCACCAAAAATCATATCATGAATTAAATATCATTATTAAAATAATTATAAATACGAAATTTCAAAATTACCCTCATTTGGAAAACTGGGTGCTACAATAGACATGAACAAACGTATTCCTTTGTGTCCCATAGACGATGGCATACTTATCTTTGAACCGACCGTGGCTCGTGCCTTAGAATGACTTGTCTTCTATGCGACATTATTGCCAATGTCATAAATTATATGAGGAGCCTTGAGATCGTGGGACTATGTGACTTTGATAACCGCAAAAAATGTAGGACAATGCATGCTATGACTTTGATAGCCCAACAAAACTCTTGCCTAACTCAATCGTGCATCAACTTAACCTGTGGGATGAGCAAAGGCTATGCCAAGCCTTGGACGATGGGACCGTGCTTGCTTAATCAAGCATTTATACGTACGACGCCTATGACTTAGGCTAAGTTCATAGCTTTATGGCAACTTAGACCAACTTTCCTTCTCCAAAGCTAACTACGCCAAAATTTGTGTGGAGCTGGATCTCTCGAAGGATCTCCCTAAGCATATCCAAATCTCTCTCGACAATAGATTGCACACTCAGCAAAATTTTATACGACAATAATATCATCTTCTGCAAATATTGCCACATGAGTGGCCACTCCATTGAGCATTGCTACCGTGCCCATCCAGAACTGAAAAGAAAGAGCCACGTAAGAGCGTCCCTCCCATAAGACCCGGACTAACAACCAACTCCTCAAATCCCCCCTCATTCCCTTACCAAACACCCACACTCGATTTGAAGCCAGTGTCAAAAATTTCGACACACAAGAACCAACCTCCTTGAGCAGAGCTATCGTTCCCTTCATAGCTCTGGCCCTCAACCTGAACAATAAATTCGATACCCTAACTATAGAACCATCTGACTCCTTACATGAAAATAACATCTATGATGCTAAAAATCACCTCAAGGGAGCACCTCTCCAGCCGGATATGCTTAAGAACATCAGACAATCATTAGTGGACAGGATAAAGCAGGCAGCCGTAGCTGGTTGCTTCAGCACAAACAACTACTTCGACGTACTGACAGAAATTGAAGGAGATATGTACCTGAACCCTAATAAAGACCAAACCCTCCAAGCTTTACTCCCAAGACAGTTGCGTCTACCCCCAACAAATCAACCGCCCCACACCGACGCATGGATTCATTATTGATGTGTGAAACCCACATTCTTGAATTAATTGATTAATTAGATTTAATGCAAATTTTTGTCATTATTGAATTTTGTCGCAATAGTTATATATATATTTTAGTTGATTAGATTAATATTACTGCTATTTTGAAATTATTTCCAAATTATAAATAACTTGGATCTTTGTTTGCCAGACCCGAGCCTGAACCCAGACCCGAACCCTTTCTCCCTTTCTATTAAATCAGATTTCTTATTAATAAAAAAATATATACAACTCTTTGAGCTGGTCCAAATTGGACCAGCACTCATTCCTATGCTCACACCCCCACGTACTCATTTCCCCACTCCCCTCTCCTCCTACAAACACTCACGAGCACACCACTTTCCTCCTTATAACTCCCACCAACACTCTTTTCTCCAAATCCTCACCACCACTCCACACCTGTTCATCACCTCATCCTCCTTAATAATCCATTTTTTCCATCACTCCCATTTCCCCCTCACCAGGACCTTTCACCCGTGCCCTAGCCTTTCCGCCGGCGTCTAACCCGAGCGCCTGCCACCGCCGACCCGCTGCCCCGTCGCCTCCGGCGATATCGCCACCCACGCCCTAAGGCTGCACCCTGCCGGCCCTTCGTGCGCCATCTCCACCCGGCGCCACCCCCTCTCGGCCCGCCTCCTGCCCGCAACCCCGGTGCCTCAACGCCGACCTCTCCCCGGCGGCGCCAACCCCGGCCACCCGTTCGCCGGAGCCCCCTAGCCGGCCCCAGCAGCGCCCGCGGCTCCCCGCGCGGCCAACTTCCCGTTCGTCGGACCCCCGTGGTCCCGCCGGCGCACTCCAGCCACCGGCCCCGGCTCCCCTGGCCGCGTCCTCCGGCCTCCCCGGCAGCGTCGGCCTCCCCGGCAGCGTCGGTCTCCCCGCAGCCCTGTGCGCCCCTGGCGCAGCAGCCCTCTGGCCAGCCCTGACTCCCCTGGCCAACGCCCTCTCCGACTTCCCCGGCCGACCATCCCTGGCCGCGTTTCCCCCGCAATGCCGTGCCCCCTTGCGCGGTGTTCCCCGCCGAGCTCCCCTCGACAACCGGCCAGCGTGCCCTAGTTCTGGTTTCTTTCAGCGTTCTCCGTTGGCGTTGCTTGTACAGCACTATTTCGGGAACGTTCGCTGATCTGGATCTCATCATTTTCTTTCTATTTTCATCTGAGAGCTCTAGTCGAGCAATTCGAGGTATAATTCCCCTGTCCCGCTATTTTTATTTATCCTATCGATGATGAAATGGTCCCCGGTTCCCTCTGGGAATTCGGTTTTAGCGACGTCGTAATGTCCGGGACTTTCAGAAAAGTCCTGTGAGTTATTTTGGATTCCCGAAATATTTTAGGAATGGTTTTTGGTGTGTTTTTGTTCTCCGAAATTTTTCAGAAACGTGCTGTGATTTGTGGATTTGGAATCGGACTTCCGAAATCATTTCGGGTCGTCCCGATTATGCTGTGGATTGGTTGTGGATATTTTATATATATAAAATGCGGGTTTTTCCCTGGTTTGGGACTTGCAGGAATTATCGGTGCCATTTTCCCAGTTTTTGGGTTGACCAAAAACAGAGAAGATGCTGCCCAATTTTTCCGTAAATCCTGAATTATTTTCAAAATAAATTTAAAATAATTTTCGGAATTTATTTGATATTTATTTTTGGGTGACGACCGTACCGGTCAATGGACCCGGCTAAGTGCAAACGATACCGGCCCCGCCCGGACATTGAGGCAATTAGCCAAAAATGAGGATCGAACCATTATCTGAGACTTACTATTTATCCTTATTTTTATTATTTATTTTTTGTTTAAATTCTATTTAATTTCTATTTCAGTTTAGGACTAACGGCAGTTTATCTTATTTCAATTTATGTAAATAAATTGTAATAGGCATAAGCCCAGCTGGCTGGTCTGTGACTGTAATAGCTTAGATTTTCTGTCATTTTCTGGTTTTGCGAGTTTTTTAGTATTTAACGATTAAAATAATTAAAAAGGTATTTTTTTTGTATAAAATTAATTAATGTTTTCTCACCTAAAGTTGACGAGTTTATTAATAGTTAAAAAGTCACGTATTTATCACTAAATAAGAAAAAAATTAACTTTTATATTTATATTTATAAAATTACCAAATTTTCATAAATAATCTGGCAACGACGAGTTTTCCCCGAATTCAAAAGTTAAATAATCGTTTTTCTCGTATTAAATCAACGCACTTAATAAAAGTATTTTTCTGTGTTTAGTTAATTAAATAACTAAAATTGGACTAGGACACAAATAGAGATTACAACTAGTATAGTTAAGTTGGTTAACCTGAAAGCTGAGTCTATCTCTCGAATGTAGGAATTCGAGGACAACTCTAAACTTCCCGTCTCGGAGTCGTCCACCTCTCCAGTCATTTTCCTGAGGCAAGTATAGTTTATGTTAGTTTACAGTTATTTATTTAATCGTTTTACTGCATGTCTGAACCACGACTCAAATACGAAACTCTCACCGAGAGTACTGTACTGTAACTACTGGGGACTGGGGAATAGCGTAATGATTATGATCACTACTGTAACAAAACCCATTATCCCTCCTGTAACAAACCCAAGCCGGTCATATGTCATTACCTGTTCAAATCACTGTTTTATACAGTAACAAACCTGTTTTAAAACTGTTTAGAACTGCATGATTCTATTTTTTATTTAACTGCTTAATTAGCATGAATTGTACTTTGCTCCCTCCTGACTGGAGATATATTTTTAGGCGATGTTGAGGATGCTGAGCTGTGTTACAACAGCTATTACGACCCTGAGTTGTACCCCGTTGTGCTGCCAGAGTCCCCGCAGGAGGACGATGGAACTGAGGCTGATAAATAGATTTTTCCCTTTTCTGCATTTTGTTTATTTCAAATTCTGTATTTCATTTCAGAATAATTTTGTTTGTATCTAAATTTCAGTTTAATAAAGTTTATTTTCGAATTTGAGTTGTGACAAATATAGTGTTGTTGTATGGTTACCTGCTACTGAACAGCTTACTGCCGCCGTCTCAACAACGGTGCAGGCTGGGCATGATCCGACTAGATCCAGATTATTGGGATCGGATCGTGACATGATGAATTCGGCTCAATGCATCCTGAAGTTAATCATGAGTCTTCCACCTGTAACACCCAGTTTTCCAAATGAGGGTAATTTTGAAATTTTATAATTATAATTATTTAATAATGATATTTAAATTATATTGTGATTTTTGGGGATTTTTAATTGATTTAAAACAGTTAAAATGTTGAATTATGATTTTGTTGGTTAACTAGTTAAACCCTAGTTTTGCTAAGCCTATAGACTAACCATGACCAAGGGAGCCTAGTCATGTGATTAGGATGACTAATTACAAATTTTTAGCTTAGGGATATTTTGGTCATTTTGATAATTTTGTGAAATTATAATTTATATTAATTAAATATTGTGCTAATCCTTTAGTTGAGCCTTAACCTAGAAGTTTAACCTAATCTAGATTAGTCTTAACGTTAGAATCATGGTTAGAACATTCCTATTAAGTGCCAAGTTTAGTAATGTCTAGATATTTCTAAGTAGGATATTTTCTCTTTGAGATATTTGTAAAAAGAAAGCCTTAGGACTAATTGAACCAATAGGAGGCCTTGAAATTGGGTAGACAAGCCCTAGCCACTCATCTACATCTAAAACCTAACCCTAATTTATCTAATGGCAGCCACAAATAGTAACCCTCCCTCCTATAAGTATCACACTTAAGAGCCCTTGCCTTTTTTTGATACCTAGAAAGAACCCTAATTTGTTCTTCCCTAAACTTCTTCCATTTAATCCAAATATCCAAATTGAGTTAAATCAATTGCATCATCATCCCCAACAGTAGAGGAGACTTGTGGAGGCTTGCTAGCAAGGTTTGAGGACGTTTGAACCGTAGCAAATCGAGGAAGACATAAACTCTAGGCTCTTTACATTGAGTTTGAACTCTCAATAGGTAAAATCCTATAAACCCTAATGAATTTCTTTACATAGATGCATCCATTTAGGGTTCCCCTAGGTGTAGCCCAAGTTTGGTAGGAATTCGTGTCCATTTCGTGTCCGTATCAGACACGTATCGGTGTTTTTAAATATGTGTTTGATAAAATGCTTGAATGGATTAAATCATTGTAATTTCGAAAACTAATTACACATTTTCGTAGCCCTACATATGGGGATTTCAAAACTATAACTCTGAGCATGATTGTACACGTGTCCGTGTCCAAATTTGGACACGAACCTCACCACGATGCCCCGTACCCATGTCCTGCTACCACCCACTGTTTTCTCACTGCACACACCACATGGACACGTGCTACTTGGCACGAGGGTGGGGCAGACACTGTCAGGACCCCCTAAAGTTTCATGACATCTCGTGTTGTGTCGAACACAAAAAATGAGCTGCACTAATTTAACACTACACAGTGCACTGTTGTTTCGACTCTCTGATACGCTTTCGTATCTTGGACACGACACGACCCTGACTCGATACAGACACCTAGACTCCTAGCCCTAGTCCCCCTCTACCCCTAGACATGAGCACGACGTGTCACGTGTCGTGTGTCATGCGCACGACTCTGTGACATGCGTGCACGAGGCACCACACTATGCCCGTGCTGTCCCCTGCTGCTCGGGGTTGACATAGGACACGATACGACACATAAAGGGTTGAAACTTGGTGGAGACATGGGTCTATCGACTGACAAGGGCTGACCAAGTTTTGTGGGATTTTGTCGAGTGTATCTCGAGAAATCCCTCGCGCACTGGTCACTCACTGTCACTGTGACACTGGGTTTTCTTCCCTGACACGTTTTGTTTAACACGACACTGCGACACTTGGACACGGGGCAGGGTGTTCAATCCCTAGCCCTATATCCCCTCTATACATGTGCACGAGCTCGACATACTTCGAGCTATGTGTCGAGTCCACGATGACCCGACACGCATGCACGAGGAATATTTTGGACTGTTTTATGATACTTTTAAATCCTTGGTTTTTGGACACTTCGTGTCCTATAATTTAGACACGTATGGATGCGTGGACATGTCACATATGTCCCAAATCACTACACACATGTTCCTTCTTTAATTTTGAGATTTTTGTCTTGTTATTTTAGGTTTTCATTAAAATGTTCATGGGAACAGTTAATTTCAGTCTCAGTTTTTGTTGACAGTTTGAAATTGAGTTTTGGGTTTTAGGTTATATATATATGTAAGTTTGCTGATCTGATTTCATTTGGTTGAATATTGGGAAAAACTAAAATCAATTTACTTTTAAACCTGGAACTGAGATGATGGAATACACTGTTTCAAATTGGGCTGAATAAACTGAGGTAATGGGGCCTCAATTCAAATGGGATAATTAGAGATTGGTTTGATTTATTTCTTTTGAGATTTACATGATTTTAAGTTGCTAGCATGATATGTATACATTGGGATTTGTATTGTCTACTGATTTGAACTTGAGTTTCTAATATGATAACTGAGATGGTTAGCTTGTAAATCTGAGTTTGACTTCAAAAACCTGAAGACATACCCACATACACACACACACACATGTGTACCTCTTTTTTTGAAAACTGAAATGAAACCCCTCACCCTCATTCCTGTTAACCCACATCATACACATACACATTTTGATCTTCCCTTCTCCCTACATATATGAATGTTTGTTATGTATGTAAGGTAATGTATAATGTATACAAGTAGGTAATGTATAGTGTGAGAATAGATGTAATGTTATATATGAAGTGTAAAGCATGTATGTAAAATTGAATGTAATGTGTATAAGTATGTATTGTGCCTATTTTGTATATAGGTTGTATAGGTTACCCTATGGATAGCTAGACCTAGGCTTGTGTATTACCTTGGTAATACCTTAGTATCCTAGATATAGCCTATGAGTTGTATACCCTAGACAGTTGACCAGTTGACCTAGAATGACTTGGTATTGAACCAAATAGTTCTAGTTTGACTAGAGTTGACCAAAAGTCAACATTGAGTCAATATGTGACCAATTGACCTAGCTTGACTAGAGTTTGACTTAGTTGACTAAGATTGACTTAGTTGACCAACCCTAAAGTTGGCCATTGACTAAATTGACCCTTGATAGCCTAAGTTTGACCAGTTGACCAAGATAGCCTTGTTGTTGACCAAGTTTGACTTTGACCTAGATTGACCTAGAATCACGTAGATTGTATCGTAAACTTCATTTATCATGTTTTAAACACATTATAACCCATATTGCTCTATTTAGGACATTGTGACTCCGGTGCAGACGTCTGATATTACACTACTCTTTTCAGAGTATCGGGCGAGTACATTCTCTGATAGTTCTCTCATTTACTTGTCAATTACTGTACTTCAGTTCTAGTTAGTTTTATGTGATTCTCTATTACAACACGTATGGATATTTCTGGATTCATGTATGCGACACACATACCATCTTCTCTGGCCTTTATTACTGGAATCATTGCTGATATCATCATGTTTGGCTTCTATTACTGGAATCATTCTGAAATTATTGCTAGTATCATCATGTTTGGCTAGACTCATCTCGATTCTCGTATCGAATTCTGGATTCACTTGTATTATGGGGGTGGGGAAATATTGAGTAAGACATGTAGACATATCCCAAATCTGGAATCTCTAAACTGGAATCTACTGGAAGTATAGCCATCCCACACTTGGCCGAGTGTGCGATGTGCCTGATACCTACAGCCGTTTACATGTCGATCTCGATATTTTAAAATACACTGATATAATATGGCTGGTCTCTCCTGGATTCTTGATCATGTCTAGAATCATCTTGTACTGGATTCATTTTGTATTAGATTCATCTCGTACTGGATTTATATTGGATTTACACTTGTCTTACATTTACTGTCTGGACTTATCATGTTACTCTAGTTCAGCTAGAATCTTATTTACAGTCTTTATTGCCATGATTCTTCTCTTTTTTTAGTTATCTTACTTTTCTTATATCTTAACTGTTTCTCTATACCATTACCTGAATATAAACTACCATGTTCATTAATAAAACTGTCTATAACTGCTTTATAGTTCTGTCATTTACTTGGGTTTTCTAGATGAGTTGTGCTTGTTCCTGTCCTGACTGGACCTGTTAAAAATATTACAGATGATTGCACTGAGGACATTTGCCCTACTTGCCTTGGAGCAGGAGATGGCTTAGCTACCTTTGGCCCCGACACTCAGCAGTGATCGGGAGACTAGCCAGTAGACTTGGTTTAGTTTTCATGTTTTAGAACTTGAATTGTAATAAGTTGAGATATTGTTTTATTTTGAGATTATAATTATTTAGTAGTTGGTTTTGTTGTTGTTATTTAGTCTTAGTTATAAAGTTCTGTGTTATCATATCGTGCTTAGACTGTGATTGAGATTTTATTATATCTATACTTGTCCTCCGTTCGGAGTTGAGATTTTGATGAGTACATTATATAATTGCGTGAGTTGTTGTTTAGATAGTAGCCTAGAACAGCGTTCTACCGTCGACACTGCGACATAGGCTAGACGTACCCACTTCTCGTGCCCCTACATTGGGTGCGGGTCGTGACACCACCCTTACGGAAGACCTAAAGGCCAAATCCCCTAACAAGGTACCTACAGGAGAAATTGAGGAATTCGCGACTGTAGAGGAAGAAGACTCTAATAGATAAGTGTCCGACGATGACCAAGCGTCATAGGAAACAATAGATGCAGAAGAAGAAGTTGAAGATGAATCAGTGTCGGACGAAGAGACCAAGAAAAGACTGTTGGCCTTCTTTGCTAAGATCGTAGACTCCCTCCCTGAGGGCGAGGATGTTAAAGAGATTAGCCTCCTAACATCCCTCACCATCAGATCACAGCAGGCATTCCTAAACAGGGTACAAAAATCAGACGTTGCCCTGGTATCCCTCCCGAATCTCCATAAAGTCTACGTTGATTTGGTTAACGCTAGGCGCGAGGCGCTCACACCATGTCGTTCTCTTCGCTCTAACAGTAAGAAGTAGTTATTTAGTAGGGTATTTTGTTTCTCCGGCTTAGATATTTTTGGCTAAGTCTTTAGGGGCTCAATCCCCACACCTGTAGGAGCAAGGGCCATCTCCCTACTCCATCTCCCCCTCCCTCTCTTCCTTGTTTTCAATAAAGGCATCAGCCACCACGGTTCTCGTGGATTACAATATATATATATATATATATATATATATATATATATATATATATATATATATATATATATATATATAATCTTTTAAAAATAGTAGAAACTGTAATTTGTCTTTATCAATCAAAAGATATTTTTAGATAAATACTTGGAAGCCGGAGAAATCATCCTAGTACTAAAACTCATTTTGTCAATTATGATTTTTAGGTCAAAACTTTGATAATAGTATTTTAGAAATATCAATTTATATACTTATACAAATTTTCAATTAAATAATACTATTAATGACAAAATACTACTACTAATAATTTTTGCAATGGTAAATAATATGGTATAATTGTTAGTACTAATAAAATAGTAATAATATTTAACATTTAAAGTTGACAATATAAAATAATAAGATAAATATTGGTGACAATAATACCGCTTACAACAGTATCCCGAAATATTTCTTTAAGCATATAAAATTTTAAGCCCAAACATAAATACATATATCCCAACTAAATAAACCAAAATCATTCACTTAGACTTACTAGAACATAAGCCCAGGCCATGCGGCCCAAATAGCCCAAATTTTACTAGTTTAAAATAATAACTATAATAATAGTAGTAATTAATAAATATAAAAATCCTTAATTTTGTTATTAACATCAAGAAGAAATCAAAACCCAAATTCTATCACTAATAGTAACTAATAGCAACTAAGTAATTTATATAAATATAAGGGGTTGACTGTTGACTCCAAATGAATGCACAATAAAATATAAAGTAAACTATTCCCAAAATCTATTTTAAATCGTAAAGGGGTGACCTAAATCCAAGAAAACGTTTGCTGACCACAACAACAATCCTTACACTATACTATTTATTAACAATAATGATTATTAATTAAAAAAATTATTAAATCCTAATTAATATTTAGCAGGGGGTCTGAGCTGTTGACCCAGAATAACAAAATTTCCAAACGAAAAGAACTGGAGAGAGAGAGAGAGAGAGAGAGAGAGAGAGAGGAAAAAGGGGCGCTCACTAGCGGGTCTCGTCGGCAGCGATCGCCCTTAGGGTGTAATTCGGTCCGGTCCGGGCCGGACCGTGCCCAAAAAATGGGCCCAACCGGGCTTGGTGCAGGCCCAGCCCGGACCGGTGGTAACCGCGGACCGGGCTTGGCCCGACCTGATTCGGAGGAACTGAGCCCAGCCCGATCAAATGACCCGCTTGGGTAGTGTTGGGCCGGGCCGGTCCGGTTCAACGGGTGGGCTGGGTTACGGGCTCGGGCGGGCCGGTCCGGTCCAAATTTTTTTTTGAATTTTTACTGGATTTAAAGTTTTTTTTTTTAAAATTTGTTGTTCTTTTCTTTTCTTTCCTTTTATTTTCAGTTTATTTTGTTATTTTGTTCTTTGTACCTTTTCTTTTAATTTTTTATTTTCTTTGTTTCTTTCTATGTTTTAATTTTATGTTTTACATTTTTTTCTTTTATTTTCCCTCCTCTTTTATCTGGGCTTGGGACCGGCAATGCGAGCTTTGCTTGTCATAGGCAGAGTTAAAAAATTTTGTTTCAAGTTTATGTTTTTTGTTATTTTTTGAATTTTTTTGTTATTTTAAGTTTTTTTGTTCTGAGTTTTATTTGTTTGTTTCTTGTTAGATTTTGTTTTGTAAGTTTTATTTCTTTTTTTTTTTTTTTTTAGTTTAGTTTTTTTTGTTTCTTGTTTTAAGGTTTTGTTTTTAAGTTTTTCTTTCCAAGTTTTTTTTAAAGTTTTGTTTTAAAGTTTCTTTGATTTTTTTTGGTCATACCTTTGAGTCATTCTTGTTCCTCTTCGGATCCAGAAGCTTCACCCATTGTAAGCGATTCAAAGTCCAGCTCGTTGATGTCAGCAGCTTCATATCTCTTGTTTTGGATTCTTTTTCTGCTAAAATCCAATCTTGAACACGTGCACAAGCTTCCAAGATATCTGGCTTCAACCGGCTTCTCTTTATGGTCAAAATCCTTGATCCTGCACTAAAACATGACTCCGATGCTACCGTAGACACCGGGACCATTTGTAGATCACATGCTATGGTAGAAAGTACAGGAAATCATTTGTCGTGTTTTTTCTACCATTCTAAAATGGTGAAGTGATTTGAAGATTCCTCTTCTTTTTCATAAGAACTTAGATATAAAGACAACTCTTGAGTGAGTTGGGAAGAGTATTTTTGTTTCTTCCTTTTTAGCATACAATTGGCGTGGTCGACTATGCCAAAGCTACTACTTGTACTCACTTGAGTTGGTCGGGTCGACACAACTTTGTCTTTATAAAACATTACTAATCTTTCCAACACTACCTTTAGTTCTACTTTCAAGTCAATAATATCAAGATCTATGTTTTCTGCATAGTTATCTAACAAAGCCTCTACACCCTCTAATTTGATCGTATGATCAAAAATATAAGACAAACAATATAAAAGAGGTACATTACCCCAATATTTAGTGAATTTAGCTTCCATTCTCTTTACAACATAGTCAAAATTTAGAACATTTCTATATTTAAAAAATAAGTAAGACATGTTACAAAGTTCCCGTAAAGCTAAACAAGAAGTAGGATAAATACTAAAAAGAGTAATGTAGTATTGTAAAAAGTTTCTAAAAAATTCACAAATAGAAGAAGCAACTATCCAATCATCTTTAGTTACTTGATATTCAAAATTCTGATCCATATTACAAAAAAATGTAATAGTATCCTTAAAGGAAATTGCGGATTTCAACATTAAATATGTCGAATTCCATCTATGTGGTACATCCTTAACAAATCTTCTAGAATGAATAGTAAAATGTGTATATGTGGCTTTAAAAGTTTGTTGCCTACTTGGAGACATGTTCAAGCTGTGTAAACAATTTCTAAGAGTCTCTAAATGTGTACTAAAAAATTTAAGACATTCTTTTACAACTAAGTTAATAATGTGGCTGGCACACCTAACTTGCAATAATATACCTTCCAAAATAGGCTGAAATAGTAAAGACAATGAAGATATACTAGAAGTATTATTACTAGCATTATCAAAAGATACAGATAATATTTTATGGTGAATATCAAAGTCACGCACATATTTTGAAATAGAACCTGCAATTGCACATCCCATGTGTGGAAATTCCAAAGTTTTCAAATAGTGGATGCGCTTTTGCAACATCTATTGTAAATCTATGTATTGTGACTTGATACAAATATAATCATAACTTTGCTTACTTGTCCAAATATCAGAAGTAATAGATATTTTACTAACATGCGACAATTTTTTTTAAAGCAACTCTCATTTCTTTAAAAAGTCTCTTAGCCTCTTTCTTAGCATCGCCTCTAGTAACTTTACTAAAACATGGAGTTAAAGAAATTGTGGCATAATCATATAAAGATTCACTTTCATCCGAAGTGAATGGAAGTTCATCAACAATAATATATTTAGTAAATTCAGTTTTATGATGGACAGCTGAATAGAAAAACATACTCATTGAAGTACCCACAGTACCTCCAAAACTTATCTAAGTTCGGGTC